>JAQGDQ010000006.1:412500-932500 GCA_030141605.1 Tubiluchus corallicola | reverse complement strand
ATAACATTTCAATAGTAGAAAAAATACTACATTGTAACTTATTTTGTAGACACATAACTAGGGTTATGGTGTACAATGTGAAAATTATACGATACTCACAAAATCAAAATTCCTTGCCATGGGCACAGGTGTACAAACATCACCTGCTACAGAAGGAAGAGCATCGGCAGTGTCCTATTTAGAAAAAAACAATTAACATGTATGTAAATGCATATGTACAAGTGCCTGTTTCCCTTAATCTCTTATGGCTTCTCATCTTTTTAGATGAACCAAGTGTCTGTCTGTTTTTGTATCTCTCTCAAAGTTACAGTAAATATTGTTTGCAAACAATGGCTGTGAAAAGTCTGTCTTTTCCTTTAGTCTACTGTGTAGCACAATTTTCCAATATTTTTGTATATTAATAGGCATAATGATTCTTTGAACAGCAATATTAATGCTTTATGCCAAGGATTTGATTATTGGGAAAGAAATGTTTACCTGAAGGTTAAACACTTCTCTAACATCAGTATGATGAGCCTGTCGTAACCTTATTGTATTCAAAGTGTTGATTTTCTTGATGACGACTTCAGACTGCTTTCTGGTTAAAGTTATAATTTCCACACTGATTGCTGCCGGATCAACCATTTCTCCAGCTACAAGTGATTTAACACAAGTGTAAACAAATTAACGAGTAAAAGAGGAAAACAAAAAAATAAACGTACCTGTGAACAAAATGAAAAAAATGGAAAGCTAATGAACACGATTAAAAAACAAATAAAAATGATTAGCTCCTAGTTAATATTTAGTTTAAACATAGCTTATATGGTTCAGATTGGACGTTTTTGAAAACTGATGCACGAATCCTCAACATGTATATACACAAAACATAAAAATTGTTCCTAGTTAAACTATGATATGTAACACCAAGAACTGAAAATATTAAGTGAATTTACTCTTAATTTAAAGTAATTAATTAATAGAATTTATTCTAAATAAATAAACCAATGCGCAAACATTTAAATTTCACCATGTTGAATAAAAATGAGAAAGCTTTGTATAACAAACGTACAAGGTATAACAGCTTTTGGTTAAAACAAAAAGAAAAGAAAACTTGGAAAAATTACCTTCATATTCATCAGCAACTTGTGAGAAGCCAGCTTCCCTCAGCCAACTCACATCATCTTCTGAAATATGAAATAAATGAAAGTTATTATAGAAACACTTTTTTAAATAGAAGCACATTTTCAAATATTTACTTATTTTAGGTAATGGTGACCTATATGAAGAAATCCAATGTGAAGAAGATTACCACTAAGCAGAAACCAGATCCTTCCAATAGTCCTTCTAATGGCAGAAGAGCCACTAACAAGGTTAGTTCCCATGAATAGCTCGGGGTTGCAATAAATAAAGAGGATAGAATACAATCTAAAAGTAATAGCACTTTTGGCCTACTATGAAGAACACTTTCTGACTATTCTGAAGAAGTAAAGCAAAATGCTTATAACACCTTAGTTGATCTAGGCTGGATATCCCAATTAATATCACCAACTTGAAGAAGGTTTAGCATCAAGCAACTCGTTTTGTTCAAAGCGAATATTGTTGAAAGCACTGCATTGTGACATCACTGCTGCAACAACTAGAATGGGACACTTTGGAGAACAATCATTTGCTCTGCCAAGCCACGTTTTATAAAATTCAGCATTGTGTGGTGACTATACGCTGTCTTGTGTATGTTATGCCATCCTCCTTACACACCTGTTCATGCCACCAGTGCAAATATGTCCAAATCAAATCCAGTATTCTCTCCTGCACATATTCCGCTTACCTTCGGTCACTGGCAATTTAGAATAGGCTTCCAGCCAAAACAGTAAATGCTAATTCCACTGAGACGATCCAGCAGGTGGCACGTGATGCCATCAAGTCATAAATGAACCTGCTCACATGGGAAGATTATAATAATTTACAGATGTTTTAAATGCACACTAATAACCACAACTAGCACCTTGTTCTTTTATGATATCGAGTGGACATTGTTTGGTGGATATACAGGGCACGTCGACGTTATGCACCATTCTAGTTTAGCTATTTTTGAGCTTTTGGAATTAATGAGTCAAGTCCTCAAATATTTGTAGAAATTCCTATACCAAAAGTATGCATTCATGGCTGGGTTAAAACCTGAAGAGGCCCTAACCACTGAAAATATTATAGTACCCTATATATGTGCAATTCAGTACAAAAACAAAAACTGCAAAATGAAATTAGGTTTTGAAATTAAAAAAAAAACTTGTAGTAAGATTTGTATTTACAGTAAATGCTAAGGCACTCAAAAGCAACATTATTCTGTTTTCAGTACAACCACATTTTTATAAGCACTACCACACTTGAAATATATTATGACATATCATATAATCAATCGATGTCATCATACAGGCAGTGAGCAGCTTCAATCTTCAATTGTTAATTCCCAAAGCTAAAAAAACAGCTAAACTGGAATGATGTGTGACGTCAAAGTGCCCTGTACATCACCAACAATATATATTCAATATCACAAATAAACAAGGTGCTAGGTGTGGTTTATTAGCATGCATTTAAAAATGCACAATTTTTTTTACAATTTTCCCATATGAACAGGTGGCTCCACGACTCTGGTGGCATCAAGTGTCGCTTGCCGGAACATCTCGACAGAAGTAGGCTTTACTGCTTCGGCTGGAAGCCCGTTCCATACCCTGAATGTTCGAGAGTAGAAGGAATATGGGTACGAAAAGACACTACATGGGGCTTGAACATATTTGTACTGTATAAGAAGGATGGTATAACGCACGTCGGAAAGGGCGACGTCCCCAATTCATGCTGACTTTTATAGAACATTGTGGCTTGGTGGAGCAACCGTCTGCTCTCCAAGTGCCCCATCTTAATTAAAACGATATTAATTTTTAACAAAAACAAGCTGTTTGGCATTGGACCTTTCCATGCTGATGATATTACGTTGGGAATAGAGGCTCCATGTACAGCAAACATATTCCAGCCTAGGTCCAACTAAGGTGTGATAAGCATAAGCAATCTGCTTTCTTCCTCACAACAATCAGTGAACGTTCTTTGTAGTAGGCCCCTACTGCTATTACTTTTACATTTTATCTTATCACAGTAGTCATTCCAATTGAGATTTTGGTCTATTGTAGCTCCGAGATATTCAGCTCAGACTGCTTAGTAGCCAGAAAACAACCAAGCATACTCTGGTATATTTTACTTTTTCGTTATTAGTTATTCGTTTTGAAAAATCTATGTGCTATCCCTCTTCCTCTGAAACGCTAAGCATGTGCTTATTTTGCTTAATGGTTAATCCAGGGCTGTACACATTTTTCCACATCTCGCTAAGATGTTGACTTAGCATTAGTCATCGACTAAATCAGCTATACAAAATCATGCTAATCAAATTTTGCCGCTCACACAAGACCATGGGCGCCATCAGAGGTTAGAAAATTTGACCTAGGTAATATTCATTGTATTCTATTGTAGTAGTCATATGTCTTAAAAGCAAGTTTATAATACACTGCAATGCAGATGACCCATTACTTAAGCTTAATTTATTTAGTGTCGAGATCATCCATCCAGTAAAATGTGGATAGTCAAACATAAAACTGATTGAGACTGTTAAATTTGCAGCCCACCCACTGTTCATACAAAATTTAATAAATTTGTGTGCATACTAATTTTTCCCACTGGACACAGCTAAATGCAATTTTACTGCATTTTAGACCATTTTGCATTTGCTAAAAGCTATTTCCTCAGGCAAGTTCACCTCAAACTCGTGACTCATAATTTCATTACTACCGTGAAAGGGGGCCAGGCCCCTTGGGCCCATCCCCTAAATACAGAAGTGTAGTTACAGTTAGCTAAAAACTGTCTAGACAATGGAAATCGATAAGAGAATCGACACTATGTAAGTGATATACATAAACAGAACTTCACTATGCAAATCAGCTGACTGCTCGGGGATTGCGCAAACAAACAAGGGGTTGGTGTGTTTCTTGGTTTACTGCTAAAAAACTTTATTTAGCCATAAAAAAATTTCTCAAGAAATTCTGTGGACGCACGTACATTCGCCTGCCGGCGCCCATGCGCCCATCCGCTGAACTGAGGAATCCTTTCAATTCTTTTGCCAACCCCACATTCAGACCTACAACTAGCTAAATTGCCCGTTCTTCGTACAGATGGCAGCATGCCTACAAATCTGTTAACCTGTGTTCAACTAGACATGAAAAGACGATGCGTATTGCCGGGCGAGTTTTAGCAAAAATGTGTTATAAATACTTAGTTTTGAGTGCTCGAGGCGGAAGATGGGTTTTGGTGTTTTCTACGGAAGTTTGTGAAGTTTAATGGTGCACTACTTTAAAATGATTTAATTTTTTGCTTCCAAACTTGGCCATTAAGTTTTTTTAAGTACTGACTAAAATGGAATTGAATGTATTTTTGTAAGTAAGCTGCTTAATAAAAGCTAGTTTACTAATAATACTCAGTAGATTAAGAGTAACAGATAGTCTCTACTGTATACTTCAAACACAGGAGGCAAATAATAGGCCAAACTCATACTGAAAAACCAACGTAATTTCGTCCCTAGTACTACTACTAGTAGTAAAATAATTGTGACAAAACTTGGAATCTGAAGTTTTATCGGTCTAATATTACTGCAGATCAACAGATGAAAGCCATTATGTAGGCTTTTGCCCACAGTTTTCTCTCTCCTTATGCCTCGGGAAAGCCCAGAAAGACGGAAATTAAAGGAAATAGCAATATTTACCTCACAGGTGGGATGTGATGGGGGGAGTGCTGGTACAATTGAAGCAATAGTGCTCCCACACTATGCAAAGGTTCAGTGTTCCCTTGCTACTTCGCGGTTCATTTATCGCAAACCTGCTGTTTTGCGGTACTCCGTCTCAAGTATTTTTGCATATGCGTAGTACGTATTGTACAGTAATGTATAGATTTGATGAAGTTTGCATAAAAAAATCACAAAATGTATAAAAATATATTGAAAATATTAGTTCTAACATTAAAAGAATATTATAAATCGTAAAAAATTACCATTTACAGTGAATAGAAAGATAGTAATAATTAAGAAATTATGCACAAAGAAAGACAAAATCGACCCATTACGTTGTTCATAAACAGTAAATTAATTAAAAATAATGTAGAGGTGGCAAATGCTTTTAACGATTACTTTGCCAATATTGGACCAATATTATCAGAACAAATTGAAAACACAAACATAAATCCATGTATATATCTTAAAGGTACCTACCGACAAAGCTTTTTTATTAGTGCAGTAACAGAAAATGATATAATAAATACTTGCAAATCGTTTAATCGGAATAAAGGTCCTGGTAAGGACAAAATGTTACCTAAAGTCGTAATAGACACCATCGACTACATCTCTAAACCTATGCAATATTTAATTAATTTATCTTTTCTTACAGGTGAAATACCAATGAAATTGAAAGAATCAATTATTGTTCCTTTGTTTAAATCAGATGATCCCATGTCTCTGAACAATTATAGACCAGTGTCCTTATTGCCTTTTATATCAAAAATATTAGAAAAAGTTTTTTACAATCAGTTATCTCATTATTTAATAAAAAAAAGAATTCTGAGTAATAAACAATTTGGTTTCAGAAAAGGTAGCTCCACTGAAATAGCCTTAACAAAAATTATAGAAAATATCATTAATACTGTTGAAAAAAATGGCACATCCTACGGAGTATTTTGCGACCTATCAAAAGCATTTGATACAGTAAACCATGACATTCTGCTAAATAAGTTGTACTATTACAGTATCAGAGGTTTGCCTCATATGTGGCTAAAGAATTATTTGACAGGGCGCACTCAGACAGTAAAATATAATAACGCTTTTTCAGATGTAGCACCAATCAAATGTGGCGTGCCCCAAGGCTCAGTCCTTGGGCCACTACTTTTTCTAATTTATATTAATGACATCAAATTTTGTGTTAAAAATCACAATTTATTTCAGTTTGCTGATGATACAAGCATTTTTTTAGCTTTCATAAAATAGAAATCAATATTGACTACATAAATACAGTTCTACATGATCTAGCTATATGGTTCAAAACAAATAAACTGTCACTAAATTCATCAAAAACAAAATACATTCTGTTTAGATCCCGAAATAAACCAATTCAAGCGAACCACGATTTAATAATAGACCATAAAAGAATTACACGTGTAAAAGAACTGAAATTTCTCTGATTAATACTGAATGAGCATCTAGACTGGGGACCACATATATTCATGATCAGATTGAAAATATCAAAAAATATAGGTATTATTTCATATATTAAAAACTTTCTAAACACCGAACATCTTCTAACATTATACAACAGTTTAATATTATCATATTTAAATTACTGCACAACATTATGGGGCTTTACTTATACTACAAATTTAGAATGCTTAAGAGTTTTACAACGAAAATTTTTACCTGTCATCTTCAAACTAGACAAGAGGAGCACAATTACTACTACACATTTTAAGCAATGTAAAATATTACTTCTGGATGATGTTATTAATTTTAATGGATGTATATACATGTATAGAACCAACAACAACTTATTTCCAACTTTTTGAAAATCCAGTCAAGATAAATGTAAAAAATACAATACCAGACATAATGAATATATACCAAGACGTTGTAGAACAAATATGACGAAACACTTCATTAGCTATATGGGACCAGTCCTATGGGACAGACTAAGCCGCAATTCGAAATGTAGTCACTCCCTTTCAACTTTTAAAAAAACCGTCAGAAAAGAAATATTTCAAAAGTATTAAGAGTAACACAATTTGATAATGGTAATAACCTGCATTCTTTTTCCACAGTAATCTTAATATAACATGACTATGCTCAACAGGTTACTGAACGCTTTATAATCATGAGCACAGTTTTTCTTAGTTCTCGCTCCATTTCATTCACTACTCCCCCCCCACGTTTATGTATATATTATCATTATTTCAATTATTAATCTTTTTTTTTAAGATTTCCACATACAGTTTGGCCTGTCAAGCTATGCTTTTAGGCTCAAACTGTATGCATCAAAATTATTCTGTAATGTAATTTGCACATGTATATGCTGCATTTTGTAATTTCTCGATAATACTGCATTTATTTATATTTATATTTACTTAAGTGATTAATTATCTGTATTTTAATGATAATTGTAAGATGCAATGTGGAAATGAATAAACTCTCTCTCTCTCTCTCTCTCTCTAATAGTGTATTTATTCGGCCAGGCAGTTCATCTAATATGTCACTGTAAGTAATGCACTAATAAGGTGAAGCACTAAATGATAAATAATACAACCTGTAATTATATTACATTTAATATTTATTTGCAACTTTTTGCACATGTATCAATGCAAAAAATGCAATGTGTTAGCAAATTGTAAATTATAGTATATTCACGTCAAATGTGTGTAGGTGTGTAGTAGAGTGTTTACAAAACATACAAGTTACAATCTGTGGTAAGGAAAACCTTTTAACAGAACAAGCAAAGCTTTCAGTTTTTATTTGAAAGTACACAAGACTTTATTCTGTTCTGAAATGCACCTTTTATACTTTGGTTCTACAAGGCCTCTAAAAGTGCTTGTTTAAAATTCACACATAGTAAAAGCAACTTCACAATGTGCACAAAGTTATAATAGATTGAAAGTTTTTAAAGAGTTCGTTGCTCTCAGGTTCAGCTGCAGTTATTTTTTTAATTTTCAAGGTTGTCCACTAGCTTGGGAAAGAATTTAGTAACAAGTGAGAACAGTATGGACTCATTTGAATTGTTTGAAAAAGAAAGCCGTAAATCAATTTACGATGCAACATATAGGTATAAAAATAAGTCCATAGTGACAGTACTAGGGATGCTTGTCGATTTGGTAATTATCGGGATACTATCGACACAGATTTTTTTTAGATTCATCGACATAGCACAGAGTTTGTAAATTCAGTTCATATTTGAAACAAGTTATCGAGTTATAATATGGATTAAAATCAAAATCGGACGAAGCTGTAGCTTATGCATAATGGATAAAACAACTAAAAAGACAGATTATTGATCAATGCCAGTATAAAAATATAAGCCTACCTTCAAATTTCTGGACGCTGCAGTAAAAAGCTAAACTATTGATATTCCTATAAGTTTAGAACAACAAATTTAACATCGACTGACAGGGCCAGATTAAGCTGTGTTGATGCTTTAAGCACACCCCACACCAGGTGCCCTGGCTGTCATTTATCCCGGATCACCGCATGCACATTTTGCGGCTCAAAGCATTTGTAATACACATATGCGATATTATGTATAAAACAAACTCTTGCTTTATGTAGGACCTATTCCACTTAAACTCTTTATTGACTTCAAAATGAAACTTTATTAAATAAATCTGCTACAGAAAAGGTAGGATGCCTGCCAAAAACGACAATAACAAAAAAGTTAAATATAGCATCCAATAAGGACAACTTAATAGCTGTAAAGTGTTATGTTCTCAGTCAGTATAGATGGCAGCACCTGCATGTGCAAAAAAGGTTGGTTGGCATAGATTTCGGTGTTCAAAGCTGCAAGTTTTGCTAACTTGTCTTAAATTGTATATCTTAGACACAACAACAATAAATCAACAGTTGAACCTTGCAAAAACATTTGCCGTGAACTGATTCACGAGTCTGTTTATGAACACTATAAACTTTAGCAACATTACAACTTTACAGCAAGCTAGACTACAGTGAATAATTTTCTCACCTGACTGGTTTCTGATATGCATTGCCCAAGGTTAACCAGTTTCAACTGATTTGAGCTTTTACATGTTTTAATCTAGTAGTCACAACGTAGTGTACAGAAAAGACAGTCAATAATAAAGTGTTTGTGCCACTAAAGCAGTTTGGTTTATGTTGCTACATATATTGACAATTTTCACATTGGTGCCAGTGCCCACTACTACTTGGGTATGCTGTAACATTTAGAAGGACTGTGAGTAAAATGATTTTCATTATGCTGATTTCTGATTCACAGTAAATTCCTTTTCCCTTTACCCTCTTCTATGTGGTATCTACCTGATTGCCTGCTATAGCATTTTGACATTTTCATTTAAACACAGTATTACATTGTTGCCTTTATCTTTACCTTGTGCGGGGGAGGGCTTTACACTTGTATGCTGTTTTGTAAAGGTTCTATTTGCAGTGTAAGGCAAAATGCCAGTGGATACCAGAGCACAGAAGAAGAAAAGGCTAATACCAGTAGTTGAGCAACTGACTAAGCGTGCGCAGCAAGTTCTTGGTGACAATAATCCTTTTTTGGCAACAGAGGAAACCTTTGTTCAGCATAGAGCAGCTGTAGAAGGAGCACAAACATCCATAAAAAGGTTCTCTGAAGTAACAAAGCATTACGATGAATTAATAGAGACAATAGATGATGAGATGAAGAAGGAGGCTCTGCGAGTGGAAAGTTTTTCTTTACTGGATCAACTCCAAACTTTTGTTGAGCAAGTCGATGCATCTCGTATGCTGATTCAAGAGAAGCTGGAGCTAGAAAGAGAAACAAAACCAACAGTAGTTCAGCCGCCTGTGTCTCAGGCATATGGTTCACGTCAAGCACTAAATACGTCAGCTACTGATGATGATGACAGCAATGACGATGACCGTGTCACTGTTAATTCAGCAGCTACACGTTGTTGATAGTTTCATTGTACGTAGCGTAGTGACGTGTTGGTGATCCATTAGGAGCTAACATCTTTAGTGTAGACTCAAGTCTTTTCTTTGCTACGTGATAGTTTGAAACCAAATGCTGTGTAGGATGTTTCCATGGAAAACCAACTTTGTAATGCCCATGCTTGAATTCAATTGTTTCTCTAAATTTCTGGATAACTTCTTTATCCTTCTGTGATAACTCAGACTGTTTGTTTATTCCTACTTCTTCTAACTGTGTCGAGTTTGCAACATCTTCTATAGCAGAACAGCAAAATAAATTAGGCGCGACAACTGGTCGAGTGCTAGAATCATAATTCATTTCCGGTATCGTAGCATTTCCGGCTAGAAAATCTCCCAATGGACTGCGATGAGCAAACAAATCATTCTGAATGTGCGTAGCTGGAATCATTGGTCCCATAATGTGGTTGATGAAATCTTGTCCAATGATGACATCAATTCTTCTCTGGGTATTGCTTCGTGGTAGCAAGTTCAATAGTCGTAGCTGCCGAACTTTTTCCCAAGCTTGTGCGTTTAGTCGAATTGGCTCTACTTGAAATGGAGGTGCTAGCTTTGGAATTGTATAAGCTTGAATTTGCAGGCTAAAATCTTTAGACCCCTTTAGAATGAACTTCACTTTACTCGACTGTACCGCCTCTATTACATCTGTATTGAAGCGTGATGTTTCTAGCTTGTATCTTCCCATGCCTAACAAATTAAGTCTAGAAGCTGCTTCGTCGGTGATACTTGAATGTTTGGCTCCACCATCAACGTAGACAAAAACTTCACGAGCCTCTTCAGTTTGCGTATTCACTGCTGTGCATGGAAACGCTGGCATCACAATGGGATAGGTGACGTGGAAATCATGCTGCTTAACTATGGTTTCAGTGACGCTTGGTTCTGTCTGTACAGCTAAATGTTGGGAAGATAAAATCTTCTCTCGTTTCTCGCAGAGCGCTGAGTTGTGACTGGTACTTTTGCAGTGGAAACATGGCTTCTGTCTGTTGCAGTCTTTCATTAAGTGTCGGGTACTCAAACATTTGTAGCATCTTTTAGCATTGGCTATTATTTCCTTGCGTTTTTTTTAATCTACCACCTTCTTGCATTCGTCACTGCAGTGATTGTCTTTTTCACAAAAGGCGCAGCTCAGTTTATTTCTGGAAACATTCTGAATAAAATTAGTAGTAGGGATAGCTTTTTCTGTTCCAGAACCCTGGTTCCACAGCTGTGTTTTCTTAACTTGTCCTTCATTGGTTCGATGTAAATTTACTTCTTGGTAGTCTTGTAAAAATGAAATTAATTCTTCCATCTTTGCTGCGTCTCTCTTTTTGCCTTGATACAGCCGAAATCTATTTATTTCTTCCGTCAGATATTTAGGTAGTTTTCGTACTAACTCCGTCACGTGACTGTCGAGGACTTGATTTGTAATGCCTTGACGTTTGAGCGATATAGTAATTGAGCGTATTTCATCGGTAAATTGTTCAAGGTTACTCAGGTTTTCTTTCACGTGGGGAACTGCTTTCAGGGACTCCCAATGCGCTTGTTCTTGAAAACCGGGATTGCCGTAAAAATCTTCAAAATAGTGACTGCTTCACTGTACTTGTCGCCTTCCATTCCCAGCCCTTTAATTTTGTCATACGCTGGTCCTTCTAAAACTCGATGTAGATAGTCTAATTTCTGTTTGTTGCTGAGTTGTCTGCTGTCAACGTTGATTTTGAATGATTCCCAGAAATTGTTCCATTGTAAGGCGTTGCCATTAAATTTTGTTAGTTCGATCTTCGGGAGCCTCGCGGTTGTAAAATTCGTAGTAGAATCTGATGACATATCCGGTGGCGGACTGCTGACGAGTTGCTTTTTCACCGACTCTAGGATTAACTCTAGCTCTTCTTTGCGTTCTTTTCGTTCGCGTTCTTCTTGAAGCGTTTGGAACATCTGTTGTTGCGATTGAGCAATACTTGACCCGTGGATGCAGTTTTTGCTGTGTTGGCAGCGAAGTGGCTTCCGTTTGATTTTCGTTAGATATTATTTCGACCTTATCAGCTTGCTTCGTAGTTTGAATTACATTGATAACGTCACCATTACAACCGAATTCGGACAACTGCTTTGTAGTAAACGTTCCGGATTCCACCAGCTGAATTAGTAAATTGTCGCAACATTTCTCGCATGCCCATTGAAATTCGCCCAGCTTACTTAATGCCTCAAAGTTTCTCTGTTAGTACATGATCTTGCTTTAGGTTTAAACAGTTTATGCACCACCAACGTTCACAGCTGTCACATATCAACCCACTTGCAACACTTTGACGACAATTTATGCATTTGTTATCTTTAGCCATAATTAGTCATTACGAAACTGTTCGAAAATTATTTACCGGTAGACAGACGTCCTAGCGAGTAGACGATCGCTCTTTCTTGGTAAACGTACACTGCATATAAGTATCGTCGCCCACTGATTAGCAGAAAACTACTCTCTGCTACCAATTTTGTCGTGTTGACAAAAGGCATAACTGTAGAATATACTTTAAACGTTTATTGATACAGAAGTCTCCACAGAAATATAGGTAAAATGATGTCTGCACATAATGTCTTGTAAAAGCCAACTCGTAGTACCGAATATAGCAAAACTAGAGCAACCGTTCACTATTAGGTTAAACCCATTTCTAGAATAGGTAACAGATAGATAGAAGCCATATGTACTACAGTAATAGCGGTTTTACAGGTATTTAATCTAATTGCAAATTAAATGTATGTTTTTATGATTTTCGGTCGTTCACAACGACATAGATGCACATGAACGACTTGGCCATGCAGGACCAAAACATTTGCTTGCTCAGTTGAGAAAAGATTACTGGATTCCACAAGGACGTGCAGCAGTTCTGCGGCTTGTTAAACAATGCTTGAAATGCACAAGATGGCATGGAAGTCACTTTTCCGTACCAAAGGAACCACCGCTTCCAAGTGGCCGTGTTAATGAAGAAGGTCCACCATTTAGTACTACTGGAATTGATTACATGGGTCCGCTGTACATCAAGACACGAGATGGAAACTTGTTCAAAGTTTGGGTTTGCCTCTATACATGTGCTGCAATTAGAGTAATCCATCTAGAAGTAGTGGAAGATCTCATTGCGCATAGTTTTCTGAGTCTGCGTCGATTTATATCACGTCGCGGTAAACCAAATCAAATTATCTCTGACAATGCAAAGACATTTAAGTTGGCAGCATCAACTTTAGACAAAGTTTGGGAATCAGCGATTTACAGTGATCAAGTTTAGAACTACATTGCCAAAGAACGGATTCGCTGGAATTTCATAGTTGAGCTTGCACCATGGTTTGGCGGCTTTTATGAGCGTCTGATCCAATCTGTGAAGAAGTCTTTATGAAACGCTTTAGGCAAATCTCATCTTAATCTCGTACAACTGCAAACAATCATCACAGAAGTTGAAGGGATTTTAAATTCGAGGCCATTGGCTTATGTTGACACTGATGTCAGCTCGGGAGACTTCATCACCCTGCACATTTTCTAGGTAATCCTAAATTGGGTACTCCTTCCATCCTTCCAGAACCTGATCCTACCTTTCCCGTGAAATCAGATTCAGCTGAAAGACTTGTAGCTCTGTGGAAGAGCTCCCAGCATCAACTTAACCTCTTCTGGACTTCATGGAGGAATGATTATCTCCTCAGCTTAAGAGAAAGGTGGGCACAACGAGACCGCAGTTCAGTATCATCGGTACCTGTGGCCGGACAAACGGTTTTGGTTCGTGATGGCATGCAACCAAGAGCACAATGGAAGCTTGGAAGAGTGTCCAGTCACATCCCAAGCGCTGATGGAACTATCCGTGCAGTAACATTGAGATTGCCAAATGGTCGGCATATTAATTGTTCAGTTAAACTATTGCACCCATTGGAGACTGCAGCAAATTCTGGATCAAATGGTGTTAATTACCAGCTGGGGTCCAAAATGGCCAATGATGATGAAGATGCTAATGGCAAGAAACCTGATTCAGATGCTCCACGACCACGTCGACAAGCTGCAGTTAAAGCGCAACAAAGGATCAAAGGAATTCTGGCTGGCGGGAGTGTCGTGAACTGATTCACGAGTCTGTTTATGAACACTATAAACTTTATAAACTTTAGCAACATTACAACTTTACAGCAAGCTAGACTACAGTGAATAATTTTCTCACCTGACTGGTTTCTGATATGCATTGCCCAAGGTTAACCAGTTTCAACTGATTTGAGCTTTTACAAGTTTTAATCTAGTAGTCACAACGTAGTGTACAGAAAAGACAGTCAATAATAAAGTGTTTGTGCCACTAAAGCAGTTTGGTTTATGTTGCTACATATATTGACAAAAGCCTTTTTCACAACATTTTGCACCTAGTTGAAACTGTATGAAAGTAAAAATGCTCTTAGGCCCAGCCACTGACTATCATTAATGGATGAAAATTTTACATAATCTTTGCAAACTTTTATTTGAACCATGTTTACTCGTTATACAGCAATAATAGCCACCAGCTTTTATTGAAGCAATACTATCGGCAGAGTACAATATAATGCGCAGCAGTTTTCCAAGCAAGAATCTTTCGAAATGGAACCTTCAGTCAATTCGCAGCCACTCCTGCTGATGGAGGCATCCTTAAAAGAGACCCACACCATCATATGCTCCTCTTTCCATAAGCTATATAGATTCTTCATAGAGTCCCACCAGGCGCAGTATGAATGTTTTCTCTGTATGGTTTTTGGTCAAAACTCCTAGAGTAAACAGCTTATGCATCGAATTAACCACGAGTCTAAATGTCCTTGTGTCCTCGTGTCGAAATTTCTTATTTGCCCAAATGACCTATGTGTCCAAATGTCTTTGTGGCGAAATGTCTGCACAACGCTCATGCTTGAGCCATCAAACATGTGTATTGTGCCACAGACCAACACTTGAACTGAGAGGTACAGCATCAGTTTAGAACTAAGTGCAGGTGTTAGTGCCCATCTAACTAGCGAATGGCGAAATGCATGTAGCAGCGAAGAATTAGTGGCGCGAATGGGACATTGAATATATGGATGCAAATTTCTCGGGAAATAAGACATGTTACACATGTCACATGCATAAGTACACAGTAGTATTTATTGAATGGTTTTCTGACTGTTTCTTCGGTGATATAGTGAGTTAAAAATAACGAGTTTTGCGATTAATACATATATATATATATATATATAAACAAATCCATTATGTCTGAAAATGAGCGACATTCCGAATTACACAGAACCGAATTATGCAGAGTTTACTGTATTATAGCAATTTACTTTAGCAGAGAAAATATTTTTCTGCAGCCTCATAAATCAATGCTAATTCAGTGAAAATATTTCCATACTAATTATATTGCTGAAACGAAAATATCATTCGTTCGTACTTAGCTGCTACTCATGCTGCGTGCAGTGCTAATTAATAAAGAATTTTCGCTTTTGGCTAGCGGGTTGAGAACAAATGTCAATACTGATATGTCAATATTTTTCATTTAGGGCAGTACAAAATTTGCCTGTGGGAAACTTATTCTGAACATGCACACATTGACGAGCTCTAGTAAACAATATGGAGTGTTCCAGTGTGAATAAAGGAGCCTAATGTGAGTAACAAGTGCGTAATGAAAATTAAGCGTGCACGAATATTATGTTGCTTACAGAGTGGCCACATATACATGCTGGTGCTGGTAATTATTGCTACCTCAGTTTGGCATGCCTTGCTGGTGACAGTATATACACCTAAAGAGATTTACTTTTTAGACAACGCAAGAAAGCATTTAGCTGAGAGTGAATATGACAACATTCCAGTACACATCATTCCACGCCAAATGAAGTTCATTATTAATCATCCAGACGTATGTTATAGTGAAAAATACTTTTTACTCGGTTTCATACACAGTGCTATAGGCAACAAACAGCAAAGAGATGCAATTCGTGAAACCTGGCTGAAAGAAGTTCAAAGGCACGAGAGCACTTATGGTAAAATGGCATTTTTCTTTGTACTAGGGAATCCCTACAATATTACACAGCAATGGCAGATAGAAAAAGAAGATGCAAAATATGGTGACATTATACAAGCTGATTTTAGAGATACTTATCACAATCTTACGATGAAGCATTTATCTTTGCTTAGATGGGTAACAGATTATTGTGAAAATTCAACTCAGTGGATATTTAAAGGCGATGATGATGTGATAATAAATACATATAAAACTCTACCATTTCTGAAAAATTATCATCACAAGCATAATCAGCAAGGTGCTCTACTGTGCTACGTTATGAAAAACCCAGTAGTTTTCCGAAACGGAAAGTATAAAGTATCCCGGAACATTTATCCAGCCACAAGATTTCCAGATTTTTGTTCAGGCACAGCTGTTTTTATGACATTCGATGTTGCTAAACAGCTATATAAGACAAGTCTTAAAATTGCCCCACTATTTATAGATGATGCAGCAATAACAGGGATCGCTAGACTAAAAGCTAGGATCAAAATAAACCGCATTCCATATCGGCTGCAATACAGACACTTTACTATGTGGAATGAAGATCCTGTGCAAGTTTTCGAGAAAGCGTCCAAGTATTCACTCCCTTATATAGGGAATTTACAAGGACTGAACACTGAATTCAAGTACAAAAACAAGTCAGACATAATGAGATCTGTTTGGAATGTAATTGTTATAAAGGAAGAAGGCGTTTGAAAAATAAATAGTACACCACTGAAATACAACTAAGGTAATATAGTATCAATAATATTGTGTAACCAATGTTTGAGTGTATATGGTGAGTCTGTATTGAAACTTTGCTGTATTTCTAAAATATATACTTATGGACTAGACTTAGCTTGTCTGACAGCTGTACACATATATTTCTTTGAAGGTAAATAACCCTCGTTACTCATTATGATAAATTTCAATTTGCTGTATCAAAATAATGAGATTTTTTTGTGCAAAACGTTCATCATATTTGTATACTTATTTATAATGCATGAAACTGTGAAATCTTCACCTGTGTTGATTTAGAATGATAACGCACAATTTTTTAAGTTGGATAAAAAGAAAAATTACTGTTTAATAGAATATGTTATTAATTTAAAGTTTGACTAATTACGTGAGTACTTAAACTCAGAGCTGACTGCTTAAGGAAAAACATAATTAGCCTGGCTTATTTGACTGCATTAGATCCTCTGGGTTTTAGCATTTAAAAAAAACAGATAATGAATTTCAACTATAGCATCACAAGACAATAGACTACAACCTTTTATCGTATTTGCAAAATTCCCATGTCCTGTAAAACATTTATGTATAATTTATAAACGTTTACTATCATCTGCGAATTTTTGATTTCCTTATCATCTCTCTTCTTATCTTCCATGTATTACCTGCAGTACCTTGAGCTGCAGTTGAGAAAAATTAAGGACTTGCCAAAAATGCCTAGTCATTTAGATTGTGAGGTAACAGAATACTATGCAAGATTATTTATTTTGGAGCTCAGAATGAAGCAACAATACTTCAAAGCAATCTGTACATTTTCTAGGTGGGTGAAAGTCACATGGACAAATCTTTGGTTAGGAAAATAATGTTTTTTAAACATATTAGGGTTCCATTGAACCTCGAATAATCATTAGGCAGAGGGTGTTCTCTAAATTTGTCAGCAAAGTTTCGCTGAACTACTGAAACTCATACAATGAGAGGGGAAAAGCTGATATTACATGGGTTCGGGTGGGTAAAGTAAACTGCAATGGTAAACCTGGCTAGCAAACAGGTGGGTGATCTCCCAGAAAAATTGCTTTTATATGGTTTCACTTGCTATACTGCATCTGGTTGTTTACCTTGCTGAGGGAAGACGTGCAAAGCTTTATAAATGTGGTTAAGTTACCTCAGCCAGTTCAACTACTGCTGCCAATGTAACTCGTACCTCTTATTATTATAAATATCAGATTATTAGTAATGGGATAGTTCAATATTTCATGAAACAAAAAGAAATCTACAAAGAAAAAAACATTCACTGCAAACATGTTAACTAAAGTAATTCATTGTACTGCTGGAAACTTTAGGAGTAGCACTAGTTGTTGAAAAGTATGCTTTAAACATGTATATTACAAAACTTTGGTTATATACAAAATAGGTATAAAATGTGTATATAGATATATAAAATTGTAAAGTAATTAAGTTAATAATACTGCCACTGTCAAAAAAAACAGTAGTTTGCTGAACACACACATAACACTAACAAAGTTATTATTTTATTTGACTCAAACCTGGAGATTTGCTTCTCTCATCATCTACCACATCTAATGCGTCTGGTGTTAATTCATTTGCATCTTCATCATCAATGTAGTTAAGTTCTTGAATGAAATCCAGCTCGGCATCTAATACATCTCCGGACTGTAGCTTCACTGCCATAATTTGTAGGAACGATAATAAATCACTGCACTAACATCCCGCTACGGCTAGAAAAAGATTGTTGTACAAATGTATCGAAACAATGGGTATTGATAGATCTGTCACTAAACTAATATCACAATGCAAATTTTTATGCAAGCATTATGCTTCTTCTGTGTTACTGTATCAATTCTTATCACATTTGTGCATTTGTTTACCACAAATCTTTGTACTGATGTTTATATCTTAAAGCTAATTCAACAACAACAAGAAGGAAGCAGAAAACCACATTTATGCAATACTCGTGACCAATTAATCCATAAGCTAACACATAGGCTCATTTTACAGGGTAATATTTTAGTGCAAGGAAATCAATTGACACCTTGAGTGGATATTTTGAGAAGTATTTTGGTAGTTTCTCGAGTGGTTGAAAGGGTGGTTTTTTAAAGATCGACCTCCTTCAAAGTTTTTGTCTTAAGCATCAGGACCTTTGCTAACAAGACAATGATTTCTATAAGCCCAAACAGTTGGAACTAGGTATTTTTAAGTAATGTAATAAACATTGTTCACACAATTAGCTACATGAATTTGTAGTAGAACGTATGTCATGGGATCAATAATAAAATGTGGTCAATAATCATCACATTAACTGTATGGATAGATCTTTATCTGCAAATGAAGCAAATCGAAAAGTATCCATACCCTGACTACCCTGTTGTTTACTATTTTCAACATTATTGGCAAATCACACACTCCACTAGAATAAATTAACATCATATACAAATGGCTGAAAGCATTCTCTGCATCAGCTGTATAAAGCTATTCATGCATTTGCCTTGATCAGTTCAAGTCATAATATAGAATAACTCAAAAATATAATTCGTAATGTCACAAAACTTGCATATTAATGTCCTGGGATAGGGCTTGACAATGACATGGCTAAAAAGCTGAGAGTATTTAAGAGCCTAAGACAGTGTGAAGGCTAGGACAAACTGCTCAGTTACACTAAAGTAAAGCAGAACGGTGTTTGTTATGCTGACTCGGGGCTTTTGCATAGGTAAGTTGGTGCTTGTGAGCTTCTGCAAGGCGATTGGTATCTGGCGCATATATATACATATATTTCTACCTAGCATTATGAGCTTTGTGGAAAGTTAAATAAAAAAGACTAAAAAAGAGCAAAACATGTTAAGGATATGCCCAAATGAAAGTGATCAAAATGTTTCTTAGTGACATCGCAACACTTTGTCGGACTTGGGCCATAGGCCATAATAACTATAACAATATTTAAAATGTATAAGGTAGGGCCTGAGGTCCCATAAAGGTAAAGACCCCACAGTGGTATGCACATCTCTGGGCCCGAGTTAAGGCCCCAGCTGATGTCTACAAGCCTGTAAGATAGGGCCTGAGGTCCCTGGGAACATTTTGAAAAAGTTCGTTCAAATACCACAGAATGTTTATTATACAAGAATAAATAGTCAAAAATCAACGAACTCTACAAGTACATTAATAAACAGTTCAGGTAAAAGCAAAGGCACAGCTAAATTTAACTTTCCAGACCAGCAGGGAGTAAGTGCTGAATAAATGACATTGCTCAATCCAGGCAAAAGCATGGATTTGCATAAATTTATTATTCCAGCTTAACAGTTAACATCCAGACTGACTGCTGCACTGTATTTTTTATCTATTTCTATGTGTCTGTGGGACTATCCATGGGATTATCATGACGAGCGTAGAAGAAAAATATCTGAGTGGGCGAATAATTTTTAATTGTCATGGCCTAGCAGTTCTGCTGGAAGGTGATTTCTTTTTTCGACTTTCTAGCCCTCTTGAAGGTCACTTGAAGCTGTATGTTCCTTACTCATGCATATTCTGCCCATTTTTTCGCCTTCCATGTTATTTTGCCTATAGAATCAATTGCCAACTGCAACCATAGAAGCACCATGCAACCATAGAAGCACCATCAATCAATTGCTGTAAGGCACCTTTGAGAAGTGACTGTACCCGAGTTCAAATCTAGGTCCTATAACTTTACAAGGTATGGTAAATTGTAATTTAAAACAAATATTCGAATTTTCCAGCTATAATTCATACTAAATTATGTAATTTGTTTTCTCTATATTAAATCTTACTTTCTTTAATTCTTCGAATTCTCTAAAATTCTCCATTAATTGCTTTACTGTTTTTTTAAACCCCATTCCTAAGATGTCATCTACGTACAATAGCATTCCTACTTCTAAATTTACATATTATGTTGGTTAAACATATTGCCCTTCCACTCCTCATTTCCCTTTTTTACCACCGCCCTTTATATATCGATTTAATTGTCATTTTTTTCCGCTCTTCGGGAATAACTCCTGTTTCACATATTCTGTTAAACATTAATGTGAAGGCTTTTATTGATCACCTGCCATTATTAACATTTCACTTCTCCACTGCTGTTTATCTGCTGATTTTCTTTAATTCTTTAATTTCATTTCTAATCGCTTGTTCTGTTATTTTCTCCACTTGGTTCTTTTCTCCTCCTTCCAGCAATTTCAACTTCTCACTTACCTACACTTCAGCCATTTTTTCCTTTATTGTTGTGGCTTTGTTTGGTTTTAACAGGATTTCATAGTATTTCTCAAATACAATTAGAATATCATCAAACTCTTCTATTAATTCATCATTTTCATCATACATGGCCACCATATCTTCCCCCTTTTTCTTTTTAAATTCCCAAAATGCATTAGCATTTAAGCCTGACTCACTTTTTATTCCTCTCTAATTACCTTATTCATTCCATTATAATATCTTTCTTGGTTGTGTTGATACAATATTTCTTCTAACCTCTTTTCTCTAATTTGCAACATTTTGCACTTTCTTTCGTCACTAGTATTTTTTTAATTATCTTCTTTTTTGCTTCATCAAAATTCTACTAATTTTTGTCTGTTTTCTTATGTTTTTCGTATGTTCTTGCTAAAGCACTCTCCCATGATAAATGGCATGTGTTGCCATTTTCTGTATTGTACTATAATGTCCTCATTTTTTCGGATAATTTTTTTAAATCACTTTCTGTATTTTCAATCGAAATTGTTCTAGGTCTTTCCTATTTACCTTGAAAACTTTAGTTTCATTTTCTTTCTTATTCCACGTATAGTTTACTTCAGTTCATATTCACAATTATTGAATTATGATGCAAGTAAGTGTATTTAATTTGCCCACTTTCTTTTTTAACACTGTAAAGTCCATAACTCTTCTTCTCATCTACTAACATGTTCTGTACACTATTTACATCCTCTTCAAATACCATAACATAGTCTAATACTGGTTTCTGTTTATTTTGGATTCTAGTCCATAATCCACTACGTCATTTCATTAATTAAACCCATTCTTTGTCTTGCTAAGAAGTCTAATAATTGACGTCCTGCAAATGTAACTTCCTCATTATTTTCTGTTATTTTAGTTCCCCATTTTTGCATTAAAATCGCCTGCTACTACTATATTTTGTTTATTTATTTTGTCAATTCATAATGGCCCCCTTATTTTTTTATACACTTTTTTTATTTGTTTTCTGTTTGTTCTTAATTCTTGTGGTCCATACTCTAGGCAAACTCTCAGTTTAATTCTTTTATTATTTATTACAATCCATATTACTGTTACTTTTTTAGTTCATTTTTAACAGCTATTATTAAACTTCCCTCACTAGCATTAATACTGATGGACTAATTTCTTCTATTATTTCTAACAGTGCACCGGTTTTTGTCTTGACACCCCTACAACTTGCATAAAACAATTTAAAATTTTTATACTTATCTACACTTCTTTTTGATCTTCTTTGTTTATTTCTGTTTTCATTTATGCATAGTATGCACTCATTTGTTGGTTTCCTACATTCTGAGACTAAATGTTGGAAACTGACTTGCATAATCCCAAAGTCCTCTGTTTTGTATCCATTCCTCTACTGTGTTCATTCGTTGCAATAAAAAATTCACTTCTGTAATTGCAATCATTTCATATATCTGATGGTACTGGATATTGTCTATTTTTTGCCATCACTACTCTCTCTTGTGTTTCTACATTTCTGATGGTAGCTTTTTCTGCGTCTCATATTCTGCACTGTCATAATTTTCTTCATATTCTCTTCTGTTTCTATCATTTATTTGCATGTTGTCTCTTTGTTGCATTACACGCATTTCATATTCTGTGTATTTGTGTCTAAATCTACATCTTCTTGATGATATAGATTTACATGATGCACATCATATATCGAATCCTCTATCGAAATTCTTACACAAGGATTTGTCTTCTTCTGATCTTCCCCTCCAAGTGTACCCTTTTCTCTCATTTACATTTTGTTTTTTTCGGGCAAAAAGTAGTGCCTGAAATGACGTTTGCTTTCATACTTACAGTACGTGTATCTTGTCATACTCCAACACAACTTTTGCTTCTTATCTCTTTTATCACCATCATCCGTTTTTGCCTTATTTTCACTTACCTTATTGTCATCGCATATTTCTTAAACACTTAACTCCCTACTGATCTTTCCATTTTCTACACTTTTTTGATAATGATTTCTGGTGTCACTCTCTTTTAGTTAACTCCTTTCATCTTCCTTTACATTTTATTTCGGCTCACGTTTCATCTGACTGTTTTGCATTTCTAAATATTCATTTGCCATTTTGACCTGCTCTAGATGTTCATCGAGATTTGATATTGCTCGTCTATGTTCAAATACTTCAGCACTTTTTACTTTGTATTTTTCTTCTAGCTCAATGCATTGATCGTGAGTCCTCTTCAGTTCAGCTTCTTTACCTTCATGTCTATTCTTAAAATCTACTACTTCTTGTTACATCACCTTAGTTTTCTAGTGGCTTCTGCACTCTCTTTTTATCCTTTTTCTTTTCCTGCATCTAGCACCCTTATTTTGTTTACCAGTTGTGCTATTTCAGCTTTTTGAGCTCCGAGTTTTGTGCCTATGATCATATTCTCACTTGACACTGTTTTTAGTTGTTTTTGTAATTCTTTAAATTGGCCTTTTGTTGTTTCTACATCCATGCTTTCGCTGTCAATTTCAACTCCATACTTACTAGCTGCACAATGTTCACATGTAAACTTTCTCTTTTTTACCCTTTGCAGGATTACAAATTGATACATCGGTAATCGTGGGCATTTATTATGTACCCAATTTTTACACATAACACTGGATCATGTCCTGTTCTGTGTACCTGCTTTCACATATGTTGCAATTATCACTATTCTCCTGCTCCCTACCATCTAATACTCTTATGTTCTCTTCTTCTGTTCTATCTAATCGTACTAGTTCTATTCCAGCCACATCAATGTTCACTCTATGGTCTCCCAAACTATCCGTCTTTCTGTTATCCGATTTTCTTCATTTCTCGTATTTTTCTTCTTCTGTCATTTGTTTGTCAATTGCAATCTCTATTTAGTTCATTTCCTTAATTTTTCTTTTTAGTTTTTGTTTAACTTCCTAACTTTTATGCTTTTAATTATTAATTTTTTAACGAATTTTCAGTTTAAATGTAGTGCGCCTATCTACAAAGCATAAAGCCTATGTGTGCATACTTACTTACAGCTGCTTACTTTTTCCTCTCACCTTTCACTTAATGGGCTGTTAGGCCTTATTCTTCTTTCTAACTCGTTGAGTAAGCCTTAATTACATCTTCGCCCTGCCGGAAACCACGGGTAAAACAGCACACAGAATAAAAGAACGCCTGTAATTTTTTTTAGTACTTAAGTAACTTAGTACTATATTACTATATAGTATTACTATATATAGTATTAGTTAGTATAGAGAAATAGCTAGTGCATAATTCCTTCGCCTAAGTAAGGAAGTAAATTAGATGACGCCCAATCAAACCTGTCAATTTCAGGGATGTGAAATCGTGTCTGAGTAATGAGTTTCTACACATATTTTAATAACTTTTGCTCAAAAATGTGCATATTAACTTGCCTAAACAATTACCAATAATTCGTTAAACTATAATAAAGGAGGTAAGCACAGCTTATCAATTGCCTAGATCAATGCTTTCTTGACGTGAGCTTAAAGCTCATGTCTTACAATTTAATATTACTTCTGTTACCTGGGCATAGCTAAATCCGTTTTAAAAAAATAATTTCGTTGTTTTACTTTCTTTTAGCAATCCCTGTTAGCAGTATGACAAAACTTGCTACGTTTTGTGCTGGTTTCCAAGCATTTTGGGATTTCCCATATTACAATTACACCTTTTCCGATACATGTACTTCTGTTGGGAGCCGTTTGGACCACTGCGCCAAGTAGACCAATTGGTCTACTTGGGCTAGCCTAAGTAGACCGCGGTACATCGTCCGTTGTGCTTGTTTATGTAATAATAATAATTAAAAACGTTAATACACGTTGAATAATTTATTATACATCTAATAAAATAAAAGAATTTTATTCTGAGCTGGTAGAACGGACAATATTAAATTTGGTTTCGATATTAATGTTGTTGAAGTGAAAAAACCTCACTTTTTTGCGAATTCAACATTTGTTTAAGGTATATCATTTTTGATTTTGTCTCACTTCACAAACAGGTGATCCGTTTCACTACCTCTTGGGCAAATAATTGTTTTCTTATAAGTAAACGTTCTAGCGATCTATGTGTCCTACATGGGCTAGCGAGCCATGTAGGACAGTGCCCTACATGTTACAATACTACTGATAATATTAAAACTAATTATCCTTGCTTTTCTTAAATGTTAAAAATTACTTTTTGGTGTTGTGAAGGCTTAGCAACATCTGTCTCATTTTTAAATTTGCAATTATTTCTGTAATAACTGTGTGCAGAATTTCTCTCTTTAAAGCATTAGATACTAGGTTTAATGTTATGATATATTAAAGGAGTTAATCATAATGATGAAATTATTGTAAGAAATGCATTTGTAAATTGCCAAGGAATATCCATTTCTAAAAGAAATTTTGTTTTATGCTTTATTATGTCATAACAATACTTATAAACAATGGTAATATAAACTGGAAACAAGTTTTGCCAGAGCAAGTTTCTCGACAAAAATCGCTAGTGTCCTACTTGGGCTGCCCATGTAGGACACTACTTTTAGCGCATCAAGTGGTCTACTTGGCGCAGTGGTCCAAACGGCTCCCAACAACTTCTGTTCTAGCCTAGGAATATCAGCGTGCAGTTGAGCATGGTGAGATTAAGTAGGTATGGCTATTCTATAATTGTAAATGATAAGCAGTGTTTAGCTATGTGAGTAGAGTTGGGCCAGCATTAGTAAAAAATAATTACAAAGGATCGAATAAAAATGATAATTCATTTTATTGCTCAAGTACATGTACTGTACATTGGCAAAACATAATACAGTACACATATCAAATAGTGCATACATATAAAATTAATTCATATAGGCTTTGTGCAAAACGTTATTTTCAGTGACAGTAATAATAATAATAATTAAAGTTTTTTTGTATAATTGAAGCCAACTAATTGAAAAGATGTACACAGGTATAAAATCAAATGCTGTATTTTTCAGTAATGAAAGAAAAGGAAAAAAATGACTTGAGTAGTATTTGTTTCAGCTATTTGAATAAATGTTTATAAAGAATAAAAATGAATGAGTTATAAAAGAATTATGATCAAAGTTTGCTGCTGTAATGCCGATTTCTTCTTCTGTGGAGATTGGAGGTGTTGCCGACTTAGGTGTCTTGTACAGATGGGGACTAGTACTATCCAAACTTATAAATATGTGAAGCACAAAGCCTATAAAATTAAAAGAGAAAACAATTAATAAATTATACTTTATGCAATATATAATTATACAGATATGTTTAAAATATCTCAACTTTTACGCATTTGAATACTTCAGAGATTTCAATTCAATTAAATTCAGTTTATTTGCTCAAATATGTGAGAAAAAATAATATTGGAAAATGAGCTATGAGATAAGTATACGAAGGAAAGGGACCCAACAGACCACCTATTTGTATGTGAAGATTTGATCATTTAAGCAAAAGAGGAGTTCAAGCCGAAGATCTTGTGCAAACAAATGCACAACTGCTGAGAAGAATAAAGGGCGTTGCAATAGACATCCTTTATTGACAATATTTCCCACGGTAATTTCTTCATCAATATTTGTCTTAGAGTGTTTGTGCAATTGCAGTCTAGGTGAGTGCGAGGCTCCTTGAGTTTAGAGACATACAAATGAGTCTATGTAAGAACAATATACACAGCAAGAAATTTAAATTTTTATGCTAGTAACCTGTGAAACGATTAAAGTCATCTATCTGCTTAGTGCATTTTCCCTTTTTTTGTAGGTCATGACTGAAGTTCATGGCAAGCTGTAGTTACGGACGCACTTGCGAAATAATTTAGTAACACTTGCTTATTAACCAGCAGGGGTGCATACTGGTTCATTTAAGCTGTGCAAAGTTGTGACACCTGAGAGGGGGGATAAATCAGTATGGCAGCCAATAAGGTAAGCATCATTAAATTGTTGTTATGTAAATAATTTTAAATTAGTATCTTTATTTTTATTGTTAAAGTGTAAAAGAGAGAATGTTGTCTCCTTGCGCAGTGTAACAGTGCCAGCCTTTTCTGCATTTTATTCAAAAAATGCTAATATCATGTCAACAGTATTATGTGTAAAGGTCACATTTATTTTGTTATTTAGTAAATGTATTCCTGTATCATTAAACTGTTCGTAACAGAACTTAATAATTTTATTTCAGGAAGCTATAGTGTTTTGTTTAGATGTTGGTCCTTCGATGAGTCAAGGTCCTGCTGGAAGTACTACATCACTTCAGACCAGTGTCTCTGCTATTAGCATGATTTTGCAAAGAAAGGTATGTGAGAAATATTCTTGCAAATGTCGAAACTGCCCGTTTGTGTTAGCATTGGTACGTGCAGGTATTGATGGAGTGGTGTAGTGGTGTACCTTATCTTATAAGGTGACATTTTATAATCTTGTGAGGAAAGGAAATATTTTTTCACTTCTCTTAATTTAGTGGTGCAGAAAGTTGAGCAATTAAAAATATTATTTTGTTTCTGTATTGATATGGGTGAGAAACGGCAAGACTGTGATACAGTGTAATACCTAAAGCCCAATGCCCACATAATTTATAAAATTTTAACATTGTACAACTTTGAAATATAAAATACTTATCAGTTTGCAGATGTAATTTGTTAATAAGCCAAAAGTGAAGCTGCATCTGCTAGTTTGAGACGTCATGGATTATTGTATACATAACTGTATTAATTTCATTATTACTAACTTTTGTATGTCTCTGTTCAGATATTTGCAGAACAGAAAGATGAGATTGCATTAGTGTTATTTGGAACTCCTGGTACAGCCAATAATCTTGCAGAAGGTGATCAATATCAAAACATCACTGTGGCATCAACGTTGTCTCTTCCTGATTTTGCACTTTTTCAGTATTTGCATAATAATATAGAGCCAAGTAACATGTCAGCTGACTGTATCCTTAACAATAAAAATGTTTGCTCTCTTGCACCTTATTCACAGTTTTCTAAAAACACATTGGAAATTTGCTCTGCATTATCCTTGTACTTACAAGTTTAAATTTCAAAATTATTTTTGTTGTTCATGTTATTCTTAACAGAAAAATAGTCTTGGATGCATTACTGGTGTCGATGGATTTGTTGGTAACAACCACTGTGTAAGTTACATTTAAAATGTTTCTGCAATTCAAGAACTGTGACAACTGTTTTTTTGGGTTTTCACTGTTTTTCTTTAACTTTCTTTGCAATTTAAATTTGACTTTTTGTGTGTGTACAATCCGTTTATTAGAGCTAGATAACAATATTACAGCCAAGCTATATTTTCAAATTCCGTTAAAATATGGATTGCAGTTAAAACATTTAACTGTAATAAATCAGTTCTGTTATGCATAATAAAATGCAACTATAAAACTTATTAAAATTAGACCCATGTCACACAGAGAAAGGCATGAGGAGCAAACTGTAATCCATAATCTGTAAGTCATAAGGCATCTTCCATCTTCTATAAGTAATTTGACATAATTCGCAGTATGTTACTTGCTATGTGTAAATAGTAAGGAGTTTTGATGCAATCAGTGCTTTGAGGGAAGTGTGAATCAATAATTTCCTGCAGTAGCATGTTAGTTTTCTTGATATAAATGATTCAAGTAGTGGATCCAGTACCAGATACATTATTTTACACAATGCGCCAGTGAATTAAAAAACAATAGCCGAAACAAACAATGTGACCAGACTAACACAAGCAATGTGAAGGACAATTGATATTTCATAACAACATTTTAAGCATTCAACAGGTATGAAAACTTTTGAGCTATACCAGAGTGTTCCTCCATTCATTTTGTTTAATTTATGCACATACAGATGATTGCATACTATAGTGCATAACACCAGGTTGAACAATTTACTACAAATCTAGGAAAGCAAAAGAGTTGTTGTTAATTACATTGAGATAAATAATTATATTGATGGCTTTTTAAGAGAATAGATTGGGCCTGTATATACAAAATATTTTTGTTAAACAAAATAATTTAAAACAATTTTGAAAAGCATATTGAACAAAATATTTCATTATAGATGAAAAAGATCACTATGACCATTCATGGTACTAAGCCATAACGTACATTAATAAAATTTAGTATAATGGTGTTCATTGGACACTTAGTACAGTAACTGAAATCACACTTGTCTACAATGTTCCCTGGGCTTATAATGGAAAATCCTCAGTGTAAACCTCCAAATTTATGGTTCGAAAAGTTCTGTTAAGGGTTCACGTATAGTTCTGTATAATGTGTGTAGTATGGTCGTATAGAACGGCTTGTTGTCGAACATTTGTATATTTATTGTAAATTTTATTCGTGAACATCTAAGTAATTTAGTTAAAAATATGTTTCATTATATAAATCATAATAATGGGCACATGTCTAATTGCAGTATTAGTAAAACGTTGGTGCAAAAAATGGCTTTTTAATGTTTATGAGATTATCACATTATGGAATCTTATAATATAAATGAAGTGTGTACCGTAAAATTTACAAATACGCACGTAACGCATTAGCAATGAGCAAAGACACATAAAGCAAATGAAATTAATGGCCAAATTTATTTTGCAATAAGGTGACCATATGAGCTGCCCAAAATGACTTGCAAGAAGCCTTCTATGGATTATAGGTCACGTTTTATGGTAGACAACCCATATAGGCAGAACACTGCAAATGAATTATCTGTGTGACAGAGATTATTGATCAGCATGCGTTTATTTTTTATGAGGTGCCTTCGTACGTGTTATGCCTTACAGATTATATACAGCTTTATCTAGCACCTGCCTTAGTGCTTTTTAATTTCATACTACTAGTGCACACCAGCTGCACGCTTATCTCACAAAGCTTAGCATGGGGTAAAATGGAGTAAAGTTATGTTGCTGGTGTGCTCTTCCCAATAGCTTTTATTCGTAAATAGTATACGTAGTCATTTCTGGTAAGTTTGTGAAATAAACAATTAAATGTTGACAAATTGCCTAAGAGAACAAAAACAATGAAAATCATTCTCAAAACTAATTGCTTCATCATTAATCAAACTGTGAAAAATGTGTTTTTAGAGGGAAGAAATTTGCAACTAAACGCATTATTCTGTTCACCGACTTGGGAGGTGAATTTGATGAAGATCAAGTAGATGTTATCCAACAAGGAATGAAAGATGCTCAAATTGAACTAAACGTTATGTATGTATCATGCTATAGGAAAAGGCTTTTTGCATAAGCCAGCATTACATAAAGTTGCAAAAAAGTTTTGTTGTAAAAGCTTTTAAGAAATCAGGATAGCGGCCAATTAATGACTAAGCTTATGTCATTTTCTTCTGCTTATAACAGATGTCTAAAATTGTAAAATGTAATGAAAATTTGCTACCCGATAGTACTGCTCAAGATAAAAAAATTAAAATGTTTGCAAGTATTGAAATTGTCAGATATTTGACTTCCTTATGAAAGTACAATTCCTTCTTAATGAACTTCTTTAATTACCGTAATTCATAAGCTTAATTGGCATTATTGTGTCATGAAATTTGACTTTTATCTAACGTTTCCAGAGAAAACAGGGAGACATGAATGTAGTTGTAAAATTGCAAAAATGCATTCTAAATAATTACAAATTAAAACCACGTAGTGTTGCTATTATACTGTGACTCTGCCTTGGATTACTGTCAGTTTTTTACACAGTTTGGTGTGGAACTGTCACTGTGTACCATTTCTCATTTTTTGGCTATTGTTTCTTATTCTAGCATAATTCTCTTCTCACGTATTCTCTGTAGAAGTTTCAATGTTTCTGGTTTCTAATATGTTATTAGTGGGCCAAATCTGCAGCTGGACTTAAATGATTCAGAACTTGAAGATGGTGATGGGAACCTGAGGGGAAGTAATGATCCTAATAGAGCTGCTAATTCAGTTGTAAATTGTACTAAAGAAAAAACTGCACAACAGCTGGCAGGAGAGAAACTTTTGAAGCAAATGCTTGTTGCTGTAGACGGTGAATGTTACTCTTTTAGGTATTGACTCTATTAATTTTTTTTTGGTAATTTAATTTGAAAATTTATGTGGTAAATTCTATCACTTTTTCAATTTATATCGTAATTTGTAAGTTGTCTTGTTTTGTTTTCATTTTAATAATGCTTGTTTATTGTTTTGGTTTATGTTAGTAGAAGATGGAGCCAGCTGGGTTTGTATTTCTTGAAAAACATCATGAGGAGTATTCCCGTTAATTTTATCATTCATTTTTTAGTTTCTTAATTGAGTTCTAATTCTTTAAGTTGTGTCTAAATGTTTTTTCTTCAATAGCCAAGCATTGCCAGCATTGAGCTTTTTCCAAACTCGTATGGTGAGACCTTCTCCATGGAAGGTGAACTTGGAAATAGGATCAGCTTTAAAAATTCCTGTAACTGGATATCTTCGGGTAACTATTTCTAACTTAACAGTGATAAGTGTCCTACTAGTGGTAAGACGATGCACAAAGAAATCTAATTTTTAGCTTTTGAATTTGAATTAAACCTAATTTCAAAATTTTTAATCAAATTCAGCTTCAGTTATTAAAGACTTTCGAATAAATTATGAATTAGTAACTTCGAATCAGTAATAGTAATTTGTATTGTGATTATGTGTATTGCTTGATTTTGTTTCTATGGTAAAAACTATAGCAATTTTAGAAAGTTGAGTGTGGAGGTTACAGTTGAATTGTCGTAACTGCATGATGTTTCAAAAGTTTTAATGATGAAGAACAACTGTAATTGAAGGGTTTAATTTTTCAAATTTACGGTGTCAGGTTTTGTATCGAGTTCAAACTAAAAAAAACAAATCACCCCTAGTTCAGGCGAAGTTATTAAAAATGATTAATTTTTGGAAGATTTTCAATTGACGCAGATTACTGGAGTTGTAATATGATCTCCAGTATTTGCATTATAAACTGTCAAAGCTGTGTATCTACAGTGTGTGTAATTCTGTCATGTCTTTAGCAGTAAGCATAAGCATTGTTCTGCATTTAATACAATTACTCAAACGTTGTTATTTAACAAGCCTTTTCACAGTTCTAGCGTGAAAAGGTCAAAGGTTAAGTGTACCAGACAACGCGTTTGTGTACACTTGACAATGCCTCGCAGCCCCAACTACTGTAACACTAACAGTTTACTAGCTTGTTAGCATCTTACCTAGTTCATTTTTTCTTGCCCCAAGCAATATCATGCTAGTAAATCCCTTTACACAAAGACTAATGCATAAAACAACTGGAGCTACCGTACTCATGCGGCAGATGGCTTTATTTTACACACATGTCACGTGACGGTTGCAGCTAAGATGCATTACTGTGGTACACTTAACTTTTGACCCCCAGCAACTGCACATGCGCATGACGAAATTGTGAAAAGGCTTATTAATAAAAGTGTTTCTCCTTTTTATTGACAATAATCTTGATTATTTGATTAATTTAGGTGAAAGAATGCCAGGTGAAGAAATCTTGGAAGATTACCTATGCTCGCGATCCCGAAATGACCGTACAGTGTTCTAGAACTTACCATCTTAATGATGATGAACAAACTGAAATTGACAAAGAAGACACTGTTGAAGGTACCATTTATTTATTTATTTACTCGTCTTTAAGCTAAGAAGCAATTTAATTTAAAACTTTTGAAACTAATTTAGAACTGTAATTGTTGTTATTAATCGTTTTTTACTTTTGCTTCATTAGTTATCAATGACTATGATAATTGTGGAAACATGCACATAATTCGTGACCAAATCCAGAATTTCTTATATTTTAGTGGCAAGGTTATAATACTGTATTACTATTCTGTTTTTAGGGCACAGATATGGGAGTACACTAGTACCATTTTCCAAGATTGACAAAGATCAGTTAGCTTATAGGGCTAGTGGAAAATGCTTGGCTGTTCTTGGTTTTGCTCCCACTGACAGTGTATGTTTATGTGTTCATATGTCTATTTGAAAATGCTCATCTCACTGGTTAATATAGAAAATTTTGTTTAATGTCCATTTAGATTAGTTTTGAATTTTAGTTACTATATTTTGAGTTACCACAAATTTCTACTTCAAAAAAATAACTTTAAAATATTATGTAGTGTTTTTTAAATGTTGTCATTTCATTCTTTAACTGTATTTTGTTAATTATTCTGACTAGCAACCAACAAATAATTATTAATTTATTTTTATGTCGTTTCTGCTCAGGTGAAACGACATACGTACATGGGTGATAGCGTCCACGCTTTTATTGCACAAAATCAAGTAAGTGGTTTATAAGATGTTTCCTGTCCATTCATCCATTAATTAATTTTTTCATCTGTAAATCTAGTTTATTTGTTGGTGTTTCAGTCATAATTTACATGTTCATTCTCTATTAACAATGCATGATATCATTGAAATTGATTTTAATGATCATCCTTGACAATAGTCACGTATATAAAGTATTTCTCTTCTGAAAATGGTTATTTCGTCAAGTGTGCTGGTAAGACTTTGCAGAAGCATTTTGTGCAAAGTCTGAATCATTATGTGTTCTGTCACTATGACAAGGTACTGAAGCATGATTAGATTCAGCCCAAAATGGTCAATGATGCAATATCGCACATAGTGTCTTAACAATGCAGAAACAAAGCAAAAATGGGTATTGCTACAATATTTGGCTAGGATTCTATATATATGCACTCTGTAGTTTCTCTTAGTTTTTTGTTTTAATATTTTTTGTACAATTTGGTACACTGGATTCCAGTATTCAACAGCAGCTGCTACTCTACTGAAAGTTTTTAGTGATCTAGCTTACATCTAGGATGAGCCATTGAACCGACAGAGGTGTCGCAGCCATGTTTGGATGTGAATACATCATTCCTGTATGAGGTAAACAGTCAGAGTCAGCATGCTGAATAAACCCTCAAAGCGACAATCGAAGGGGTTCACTGATCTAATCACTAACCAGTCTCAGCACCATTCTTAAATAAAGCTACCAATTACAGCACCATGTTGTTAAGTTACGCACCTTGCCTCTGTGATATATCAAAACATATAGGTTGCGTGAATTTTATTAGGGATTTTTTTACATGCAACTTGAAGTTTTCTGTTTTTCTCTCTTGTCACTTTGTCTCTCCCCTTTACATGCACAAAATAGGCTATTGTAATGAAATTATGTTTATTGTTACAAATTTTCACTCTTATTTAGGAGTCTGCAGTTGCTTTCTCTGCACTAACTAATGCCTTGTATGAGACAGATATGGTAGCTATTGTACGTTATGCATACAGAGCCAATACATCACCAAAACTGGGATTTCTTTCTCCTCACATTAAAGCTGGTTATGAGGTAGGTGAAGAATGCACAGTAATCAGTAGATGTAGTATAATCATCTACATCAATGCATTTCGTATAACTTTTGTGTTGCTGGATTGCCTTCTAAAGTTAGTGTTATTGTAGTTTAGTTTTTTATTTAACTTCATTCTGTATTACCACACTGTTTCGTGGATTTTTAAGAGGAAGAGTAATGATATTTTTCAGTTTTCAGTAGAGATGTTCTTGATTCAGTTTTGCCAGGTCTGGATCAGATCTGCATTTTTTCAACTGGTTTCTTGCCAAGTTCAGATATTTTCTGCCTCATATGGATGTTACTTACTGTTTGCTAACTATCACGACTGTTCCATTTTTTACACTTCTAGCTCTTAGCAAGTTTAACTGCTAAAATTTTAAAATTGTGTGATTTTCAATTTCCCCTGTTTTGTCTATGCAAACTGACTGCCTGTATGATACAGTAATTTTTTGTGGACATTTTGCATGGCTTTTTGCTATTGTGAAGATAAATTACAATTTGAGAGTAGAACTAAAAAAATGTTAAGTTTTTTATTGCACATGAAATTTTGAAAAAAGTTTCTTGTTATACATACTTATCTTTTGCCTTCTTTAACTTGGAAATTGTTCGTATTAGTGTTATATTGGTTGATGTTGGTCGATTACAACCAGTTTATGTGCTTATCCTGCTAATCAACTATCAATAATTGTTGCATGCTCGTTCAACATATAGTGCACGTAGACATAGGTAGATAACGGTAGCTTCTAGTAAGGGTGTACCTAGAACAAATTGTAGTCAAACTTTTCTCTTCAAATTCTGTTAGAACGAAGTATCATGTACCTTCAATAAAAAATCAGCCAAAATCAGCCTTGATGCTTTTAAGATATACGCGTAATGCAGTCCCAAGGTTGCACCTGCCAGAACTAATATCTCTCAAACAATTGATCCTAGACCAAAATTATACAATATTGAGTAATAGGAAAGTGAAGAAATCTGATAACTTCATCACAGTGCTATTGTCACGTCATTAAGAGTGTCACTGCTTCTTAATTTACTTTACTTTTGACTGTTTGGGTGCTTTGATGACTGAGGCAACCATGTCATGGATGGAATCTCTGCCATTAACTTAGGTCAGTAGGTTTACCAGATTGGCTGTGGATCGCACCGATACTAGCTGGTTGACTCAAGTGAGACACTTGCCTGGAGGATGAGACCAGTTGATTAGTGGAAGGCATGAGGCAGTGGAAAAGACTTGTCTGGTTTGGATAGCTTCGCTACTACATGCCACATATGGCCAAGGAGACTAAGATGGTGTCGCGGCTAAGATTTGTAGTCGAGCGAGTACCACCGTCTAGGGAGTCGAAGACAGCTTTCGATCAGTATACCTTTGCAGAACTTGCTTCTCTGCTGACCTAGTATCCTAAGGGTCAGGATGCAGTCAGTGGTGGAACGTTGAGAGTCAGGGAGCTTGTTGAGGTTGTCATAACAATGTAATGGGATGGTAATAGGGTATGGAATGGGATGTCACAAGTACGCATATTTCTATTTTTGTAAAATGAAGATACGAGGTCATTTTTCCAGACGATGGGAACAGAATCAAAAGATAAGATTAATCTGCAGAAGGACAAGTCAATGCTTTGTTGTTGCTAAAAACGGCCTGCTGGAGTAGCACTTACAGTATCAGTTACATACTGATCTTTCGTGTAACATAACATCAGTGTCCAATTGTCCACTGAGAATGTTCTCCCTAGTCATTTGGATTCAAGTGCATCCATAGTGCAATATTGAATCTGTACATGTGTGCATACCATAATGGCTGTGGTATTTTGCTGCATCTCTAGTAGCAGTAGGTTGGAGACTTGCATAGAAATGATGTGCATGTGCACCTTTTCGGACCATCTTTGTTTCTGTATAGATAATTAAGTTGTCTTTTCATGTGCTGTAAAGAGAAACTAATGCCACCTATCCTGCTTCAGCTGTTTACTGCTGCTTTGCATTAGGTTCTAGAAAAATGTATCAAATGTCATTTAGCTAATAGGAATGAGTAGCTAGCTTCAAGGTAGTAGCTTTACTTAACACAAACATATGCTATTATATCGCAAACACTAACACATTGGCCACCCTGCCAATAAAAACTTCTGCTGATATCATGAAGCCCTGCCTGCTTTTCCAACTAGTCTACAATTCTGTTTGTGTCTTTGCTGTTTTGTTAAAGTACTGTAGAGATATATCGTGCACTAACTTATCCTACCCACTCGAATGTGTGCAAAATAAATGATGTGGATAGAAATTGAATGACACGTAAGATCAGTCTATATAACTGTTATTGAATGCTCTTATAGATTCTGATACTGAAAGATCTATTCCAGTGTTTCCTTTTCAGCACAAGGAAGCAGTGATGTTCTTAACTATGTCGTAGTGGTATCCATACAGTTGAAAAATAACAACATTTTTGGAATCCTGTGGAGCACTTTCCTATCATTCAATTTTCTTAACGGTCATTTTTTTCATCTATGCTCAATGGTTTAGAGGTACAACAGATTTTTGGCCTTGATAGGCACCACCCTAGATTTGTGCATATTGTGCATAGTACCAATTCCAACTTTGGCCATTTTTGTTGTGGTGGTTCCTGAAACTGAATCCAGGTTAAAATGTCACAGATAAAAAAGTCGCAGAGAAAAAATTCACAGAAAAAGTACAACAAAAACATTCATAACCCTAACCCCTAGCCTTAACTTTAACCTAGCCAAATTTAATGTGACTTTTTTCATTTGACTTTCTAGCCAAAATTGTGACTTTTATTTGGTGATTTTTTTTCCTGTGACTTTAATACCTATCACCCTGAAACCACATTCTAACAGAATCTGAAGGGAAAATTTTTTGCAATTTGTTCTAGGTTACTTGGTATTTTTTCCCACCTAACAGTTGAAACTCCTTATCTGGGATTCTACTGAGACAGATAATTCTTACTTGCATGCTTATTAACAGCATCTGAATTTGTGAAAACAGACAGTCATAGTCACCTGTTTGAGTGTTTTATTTTAATAACGAAGTTATTAAACTTGCAGTTGAGACGGACCTTGCAAGTTGATATGTTAATTTTTCAAAATGTTACGCTTCAGTTCAATGAATGTTTCATTAATAAAATACTCGTTCATTCCTCATACGCAGCAAAGTTGTACATGACTTTTCTCATTGGATCGACCTGCAGTCTGCATTTCACAATTTATAAGCTAGTAGGAGACATTGGTCTGATAGTTGCCAAGGGAAAACTAAGTTGTGGTGCATTTTAAATCACGAAACAAAGTTAACATCGTTGCACTTATTTAGAAAAAAAAGTATATTGCTTTTAATTAACAGTCAGTTTATGGTTAATTATACAGTTGACTCTGATTAGCTGAACATCATACTGAGTACTCAACAGAATAATTCTCCAAATTCAAATAGGATACTTATTGTGAATTTTGTCAAATATTGTATCCGAAGTCATCACTAATTTTGCTTATTTTACTGTGTTTGAGCTACTGCTTTTTCGTATTTTTAGTCTCTGCTGTTTACATTCTTGCCTTTTATGGAAGATATTAGACAGTTTACATTTCCTTCTTTGGAGGCAAACAAGAAGCATCAGCCTACAGGCATGACTTATTTATTTTTTCATGAATAATGAGTAAAGCTTAATATTACTTCTGTACTAAGTTTACTGAGTTGATTTACTAACTTGCTTACAGTTTAAAATTTCTTTTGGTGCAGTGCTTACATATGTATTTGCAAAACAGTTTACCAACATGTTTTTTTTTTGGTAAATGCAACAGATTAGTAAGCGAAGCTTTGAATTATTAAAGAGATTTTAAAACAGCTGGGTGTTTTTCACATTTCAAACAGCTAATAAAGTAACAAAATTTCCATTGATTAGGCCCAACTGTATTATGTGCATTTTGCCTGCAAATTTCTGGTTTTTTAACTAAGAATACTTCCAATAATATTTAATTGTCTCTTTGAAACTTAAGAAAAAAGTGGCATTTATTATAGGTGAGCAACTAGAAGTCATGGATCAACTTATAACTACAATGGATCTCACTGATGCACATGAGTATGTCTGTTCAGTGTTTCTCGGTAGTAAATGCATTTCTTGTATCTCTCTTTTTAGTAGTTATTGTTATTATACAAGCATTCTATTAACTCAAGTCCGTTTTAAATAACTTTTCTTGTTTTGCTTTAAGTATTTGCAGAAACTCTCACATTATATCCACTAATTAAACATTTCAATAATAATAGGGATGAGGATGGAGAAAGGAGTGAGGCACTGAAGCCAAAAATGACTTTTAATCCATATATGCAAAGGCTGTATCAGGTATTTAATGCCTTCATTGTATAGAAAATAAAACTCTTAATTCTAAATTTTCAACACTGACATTAATATTTTTAAACCTTTTTTAAAATTTTTTAGTAAGTTGAGATTTTCTGATACATAGTGCAATAGTACAAAGTTGCCCATGTAGGCTGCTCATGAAGCCAGCTCATTGGGAAAATTAAAATTAATTACGTCAAAGTCCTTATCACTTTTTTGTGCTACAGTTTCCTTATTGTTACGATCATAAACTTTTATCTTTCAGTGTTTACAACATCGCGCTTTGAATCCTACTGATCCATTGCCAGAATTACCTGCTATCATAGCTGATTATCTAAAACCATGCGAAGAGGTTGAAGCTAGATGTGAATCCACCGTAGTGAGAATGCAAAAACTTTTCAAATTCGAGGAAGTGATTCGTAAAAAAGATAAGGAAACAGGAGCAAGTGTTTTCCAGAATGTGTAATTAAATACTTTTGCTTTAATTACAATAAAACTGAAAGAGTTTTGTTTGGGACTTTGAAATACATAATTTACTTTTTGAAGCTTTTTTGACTGCTTCATTTTTTGTGTTATTTATTTTATCATGTGTTGTGTTTTTGTTGATATAAAACATTTGTGATGTAAAATGCACTCTTTACTTACAAGTTTATGTTTTAATGCAAATTTGACTTTTTAAAACCTTTATTTCAAGCACATGTATCAAATTTGTGTCAAACTTGAGTTTTATATTAATTTATTCAGAGTGCTTAGAAATGTGTTGAGAAGTGTTTCTTGGAAACTGGGCAGTAAGAAAAACAGGAAACCCAACTACAGCCATACAAAATAGTGCTGTATTTTGTCAATGACACTTTCATTCTAATTACAGGTATGATATAATTTTGTATTCTACTTTTGAAATTTCTTTCTTTGCATAGCGAAGGAGATGGCGATGGGCCAGATGCAAAAAGAGTTAAACTCGACGATGATTTATCAGGTGGCATGAAGGTTCTGTCATCAAATGCTGTGACACAGGTAAGTGTCTGTAACATATGCTTCAAGTTTAATTAGTTTGTTATGGAATTACTTACATAAGTTCAACATAATTTCATGTTGTTACCAGCCAATCGTAATTAACAGGTATTTTCCATTTTTCACATTTAATTAGCCATTCTTTTATTCATCTGTGACCTATAATATATATCCAAATGACAGAGCCAGGTGAGTTTCTAATATCAGATAGTATCCGATGAGCAGTGTTTCATTTTTGTCAGCAGAAACCAGGTACTGTTTAACTGATTACCTGTTTTTAGAAATGTAAATGGGTAATAGGTAAAAGGCTATCCAGCCCTGGCACTTTGTTGTTGGAGTATCTTTTGTGAGAAAAACATGCCAAAAAACTGCCATGTTGGCGGTTTTTGTTCCAACGTTCCTTCTGGTAGCCCGGATTTGAAAAATCAGTGAGGTGATGCTAGAGCAAAACTTTTTGTCTGATACGTAAATCGCCAAAGTGGTGCAGTCATTACAGGTGTAATCCGCGAAACCACATATAAATGAACAAGTTCACCCAGATACATGCCAGCAAAATTAATATTTTTCAACTAAACAAACCCTCAAAGGAATTTTTGCATAAACCCACAACAACCCACATCACCCATGTGACCCATGCCATTCCACTTACACTGCATCTACCACTGTGATGATAATGTGTGATATAATTTGTCATGTCATTAACAATGGTTTTGCACCCACGTTTTCAGTAAGAAAATCTCAGAGAAGAACTTGGAGTTTTCCTGCTCTATTGGACTATAGAAAAAGAGAACATAAATGAGACCCACACATCATACAGCCCTATTCCTTCTTTTTCCATAGAGCTGTAAATCTTCACCAAGATCCCAAAAAGCATTACGAGAATGTGTTTTCCACATTATGTTTGGCCAGATTTTGGAAAAATTGGGTTTGTGGGCCCAGGAAAATGTCGTTTATGGGAAGTTGTGGGCCCACCACCCATCATTGAACTGGTTATCCAATTATTATAATCACCACCTCCAGCATGGGCATGTTCCTGTTCTCTTAAAATAGGAAAATGGGGAAAAACTGACCATATTGGCCCTGATTTGAAAAATGAACCATCTGTGGGACCACACTATATGGGGACTTTTCGTTTGATATATAGATCACTTAAAATAATGCAGTCATTGGAGCTGTAGCCACAAACTATAAAACATATACAAAAATCCATCTAGACATATAGCAGCAAAATTAATGTATTAGATGTTAGACAAGACAATATTATTAAAACTGCAGTTAACTGCAGTTAAATGGCATAGCAGTTAACAAAAAGACATTTCCCTGTTCAGCAGATATTCTGCATAGCATGTATTTTTGTATGCGGCATATATAGGTGTTATTGCATCATCTTTATGTTGGAAACTACTGCCAACCAAAAATGTATGTAAATGCAGGAGTTCTGATTTTGCCTTTGGTGAAACATGTCTTGTTTCTGAACAGTTAAGCAATCTATTTCATAATTTACAAATAACTCAGCATGGTAATATAACTGATATGATGTCACAAAGTTTGTATAGGAATACTAAATCATAGAAGAAGATATTTCCGAAAAGAAGATGAGATTATGCACCGTCTTTGTACAAATTTAGCATCTTTTGAGGGATTTTTCTATTACGTTGAGAGTGCGAAAACAAAGAGAATATACTTGTTGTTTCAGAAAAGAACTTATTGAGCCATAGAGCTGTATTTGTTGCAGATTTTGAATATAACCCTGCCATTTCAGGTTGGTACTGTCTCACCAATTGACGATTTCAAAGTTTTGACAAAAGGAAAATCTGCAGTTGAATTTTTTGAAGGTTAGTGGTTATTAATCGCTAGTGGTTATTAAATATCAGAGCGAGATAGTAGTTATAAATATAATTTTTAGTAAGGCAATAACTTTTTCTAATGTAGACCCAGTATAAACAATTTAAGAAGCAAAATGAGTGAATACATTTTATTTAATTTATTTGCTCATCTGACAACATTACAATGTGCTGAAACAACCAGCACGTAAATCAAGAATTACATTTTTAGTTTAAGCAAGATGTGACTTGTGGTGTCCTCAAGTTAGTAGTCATTCCACAGCACTAAAATTAGAAATATTAGTTAATTCAAATACAAAAACAAGAACCCTTTTCATATAATTACAATATGCATAGGAGTAGATTACAATAAAAAATAAAAAAGCAGCAATAGCGCAAAACACACTCATCATTGAACGTGAGATTCAACTAAAGCATTCAGGTCATGAAGATCGTTATAAAAACTATAATTAATATTACAATTTTTATACTGAAATAAAGTGTGTGTTGTATTTTTTAGGAGTATTTCAAAGTAATTCCTGTGTAATGGAATTAAAATAAAATTATAGTGCCAGTAGAATTTAGAGCTAGGTGGTGTTGTTATGCATTTTGTATGCACTTGATGGCTCTACAATAGTGATTAATTTGATTGTCGAGAGAAATTAATGCATTAATTGATTAAGCTACGATCTTGTAAGTCATAACCAAAAGAGTGCCATGCTTTTTAAGCCCATTTCGTAGACAAGTGTGATTAGGTTTTATATTAGTATCATCATGACTATTTGCATACTGATTCTGAAAAATACTGTAGTGCCACCTTGTGAAATTCTTAGCAGTGGTGGGGTCAAGGTGTGAGATTTTTAAGGTGGTGTCAGTCACTTATACATGTTGTAGTTATTTCGAAAAACCTTGTTACGCATTTGTTGATCTTAATAATTTTCTATCATTGATACTGTTATACTATATTGATATATTATATTGAATATTGTTATATTGATATAAATTTTTGTTTACGGTTTCAGTGAGCAAAATGATGCAAAAGCGGATTGTTCAGTTAATAATGGACTCATTTGGCTCCCAGTTGTATCGGAAAGCTATAGAATGTCTTCATTGCATTAGAACTGAATGTATTCAGGTATGAGCAAGCAGGTATCAGAACAAGTGATTCGGCTGATCTCTGTGCTCTGTAACACTGCACATTTATGTTTGCAGCATGCAGTCCTGTTTCATTATGCAGTATAATCCCACATATGACGATGTTGGTTATAACGAGCCTCTGGTTATAACAGGCAAATTTCAAAGTCCCATCAAATCTTAAGCTTAAATAATATATTTGAGCCTTGCTTATATTTTTCTGCCCCGTGATTGTGTTTCCCCTGCATATAGTGAGCGGAAGTTCTAAATCACTGAGAAGTGGGCACCATTCAACAAGGTCGAAAGAGTCATTGTGGGGATTAATTTATTGATCGTGCAAAAAACAATGTGCATTGTGTACACTGTGTAGACGTGTTGGTGGGTCTACATGCACTGCTGTAATTGTAATTTCACAGTCGTCATGAAGCAGGCACGAAATGCAGTATCAATAGAAGTGAAAAGAGAGATATTGCATAAAGTCGAATGTGGCATAAAAAAATATAAAAATTTGTAAGGAATATATTTACTATAATAAAAAATAAGGAAAAGAATTTTGTCGGAAAAAGGATTTGGTGAATACAGTAAATGAACATGCTGAAATCTACTTTTGAAGATGTGGAAGATGCACTTTTCATTTGTCTAAAAGATGTACAAAATAAAGGAGGTCGTGTAAGTGGGCCGCTTCTTAAAGAGAAAGTAAACAAACTTACCAGTAGCAATGGACTGACTTTCAATTGTTCAAATGGGTGGCTTGATTATTTTAAAAAATGCAAGGGTGTCACTTTTCGTCATATTTGTTGAGAAGTCGTTGCTTTACCGGAGGAGTCGGTTAGTGATAGGTAACAAAATAAATTGCCAAAGTTACTGTCAAGATATGAAGAAAAAGATATTTTTAATGCAGACGAAACTGATCTCTTTTTCAAGTTACAGCCAGAGAGAACACACACGTACAAGAGTGATACATGTCACTTGCGTAAAAAGAAGCAAAAAACGATTGACAGTGATTGCAGCAAATATGACTGATACAAAAAAGTTACTCTGTTAGTAATTGGAAAATTGGCAGAACTGCGGTATTTTAAGAATGTGCAAAAACTGCCTGTGATCTATCGTACAAATAAGAAAGCATGGATGACTGGAGAAATTTTCCAAGAGTGGTTTCTATGCTTGCATAAGAAGTTCACGCAAGAGAAGAGAAAAATGCTGTTAGCGGTGATTGTGTGTGTTCATGGCGCAGATTTGACAGCAAAACTGATTGCAATTGAACTAGTGTTTCTTTCACCTAACTGTGGAAACAAGTTACAACCATGGGATATGGAAATCATTCAATACTTTGAAGTACATCATCGTAAGCGCATCCTAAGTAAAATATACTGGCATCTGTTGAGAAAAATGCTGTTTTCACCAATTTATCATTTGACCTAGAGCTTAATAGTGTGCAAGACGTTCAGGTTGAAGCTGAATTGACCTTGGGTCATGAATTCACAAACATACTTGAATGCTGGATGATTATTACAACCTTGAAAACAGTACTGGTATTGGAGACGCCCAAGATATGTGCAGTAGATGGCGATCTGGAGACTGCTTGTCTAGTTACTGATGAAATGATTGTGAAAGAAACTTTCATGAAAGTCTCTGGCTGATTCTAGTGATGAAGATGATTCAGATGCAGAAAAAGCAGTTTGCCAACAAGTTAGTTTGTGACACAGTAGAAGCTATTACTAAACTACAGCTATTTCTTGAATCATCACTGGCAACTGATAATGACATTTTTTCATGCTATTGAAACTTGACTGCTCCTTAAATAAAACTATGCTACAGTCTGATGTGAAGCAAGCAAAAATAAGAGCTTTTTAAAAAAATAAAATGTTTCAAGTTGCAAAATAAATGTTTCTGTAACTTTTCAAAGTTTAGTTTTTATAAGAATACTGTTTTAAATAAATAGTGTTTTTACATTAAATACTACACATAGGCTAATCAAATCAGACTCTAAACTTAATTAGTAACTGACACAGGTACAGGTTGAAATGCTTATAATCATAAACGATATCGCACCTGCACAGCTATAATTTAAATACGTATCCAGCTTAAAAACCAGCTATGGTTTCCTTTCACGCAGGCATCCAAGGTCTTGCTATGCAGTTAAATGATTGTACTTATAACACCCATGCAAAACACACTTAGCTATCAGCACTCAGCATACGACACAATGAATGACAGCAGTAGTAACTTTGAAAAGCAATTCATGCGGTGGTTTTATGCAGGGATTTATTTATTGATGTAATCCTAGAAATAACAGTGTCTGTACACTATAAGCTTATTCTTTTGTGATAAAAAGTTGCAGAGTGGTGGCACTCATTAAGAAAGTTGTACCAGTCTCAAAACAAGGGTTCCTTGCATCATTACATCATATTCACCTTACAGGCTCCATTTCTAGTTTGTACATACACTCAAACAATTGACCTCGGCTATAACGAGACTCAGTTATAGCGAGGAAATTTTCATGGTCCCTTGAAACTTGTTATAAACGAATTATACAGTACATCCGAAACTTTGCAAATGCCGAAAATCGAGTGTAATAATAAAACCTAAACAACTAAGACCAACAATTTAACAATGAATCAGTACTATGCTTCCGAAAATGATACTCGATTCCATTTGTATAAATAACTACAGATCAGCAATAAAAACAATAATTGTCATGATAGTTCTCCAAATTTTTAATTTAGAAATAGCTTGAGTGGTGAGATAAAATATGTAGAATGTGGTTTTACTCAAGATTTACCAAAACTGGAATAACAGAAAACAACTTTATAGCGATTTCTGTAGATTCGTAAAGAATATTGTCATCATCATCATCATCTTCTTCGTTGTCATCATCATCATCATTATTATCATTATGTTATATTTTGCTTATTAGCAAAATCTCTTTGATCAGTATGTTCTAGTCCCAACTATGCTTTCTTATCGTTTAGTTTATGATAAGTTGGTTTAGGACAGCTTAGGGTGAAGAATAGCCAAAGAGTCATGATGCTTTTGCTTAGCAACCATAGTTGAGCAATGCTGCCTGGTCAGTAAGTGAATGGGTGATAGGTAAATGCTTTTAGGCAATTGCTATCCCCAGCTGTTTTACTCATTATGGACATGTAAGCGAAGACATCTCTGCTTATTCATTACCTCAGCTTATAGAATTATCCTTCTTAGTAAGTTTCTAAAATCAACCTTGCTGCTGGCACTGAATGGTGGATTCAGTCTTGGAAGGTGGCAAATTTTATAAATAAAAGGTTACAATTTGTAGTGGACTTCCAACTTCTCTTTCTGCATGTCTGGTGAGTAAAGATACACTGACATTGTACATGTATTCGTTTTTGATCTTGTTATACGCTTTCTGAAAATACAAGTATGAAACTATAGGATTCAGTGTTCTGAATTGTTCCCCAGTGTGCTAAGCTTTCCAAGTAATTACTGCAAAAGATGTAAAGCAATAAATGTGACGTTCAAATCTAAACTTTTCTTCTTCCAGCATTCACAGCCACAAGTGTTCAATGATTTCTTAGTAAATGTAAAGAATGACATACAGCGTGACAGAAATGATTTTTGGCAGGAAGTATTAAAAGGTAAGAACATCTGTGTATAGAATTTCAAGGGTGGAGTTAGTCGTTTCATCTTATCTACAATATCATCTGTATGTGTAGTAGATGTATAGTGTTTGATTACCTCTTCAGCCAATTTTATTGCTTTTCGGCAGAACAACTCAGTTTGATCAGCAAACTAGAAACAGAGAAAAGCAATGTTAGCATAGAAGATTCAAAATCATTTCTTGAAAAGCAGGAGAAAGTAGAAGAACCGCAACTAGTCGATGAAGCACATGAAGAAGTAGATGATTTGGTAAGTACTGTGCACCCTCTTGAGTTTCGCCTACAATTATTCCCTACATGATGATTCCAGAGAGCCATATGTATAGTTAAACAATGCATTCTATGGATACACTTCCTGAGCATTTGGAATATACTGCACTAACAGAGGTGAAAAGCTCAGTAGAATGGATTCCACTTACAGATGTGTTTTACCACAACCCTTAATATCCATGTGCACGGGACTGAACTAGTGACAGTACAAATTATCACCTACAAGATTACTCGTGCAACAATGGCGACAAGCTGTTCATCGAGAGTTTGTTTTTCGATTGGTGCTTTTTACAAACTGGTTTATGATAATTATCCCAACTGCAGAATCCTATTTTCAAGCAATAAGTACATTTTTAGGAAACAAAATGGCAGTCAAGTAAGAATCAATAGTAATCAATAATTCAAGTGAATAAATTTATAAAAATTTTGAAAATAGCAACATATCAGGATCAGTCTAATGGGATTTACACTAGTTGAAAAATTTTACAGGCAGCTATTCAGTTTAAATTTTTAGACAATATTTGCCTGTTCCATTTCTATTATTTGCATACTAGTTAGAAAGTGACAAGTTTTTTTTACCATGTAGTGTAATAATATTTTATTTTTTATAGTTGGACATGATGTAGTTTTGGAAAGGGTGCAATGGACTCCAATCAAACTACCGGTTTAATTATAAAATCGATAACATTGTAAATTGTACCACTCTAGCATTACTACTTCCTGAGATGTCTCAGTAGCCAGTAAATTACAGAAAAATGTTTGTATTTAAAGCAAAGCTTGATTTGATGTCTAGACGATATGCCGCGAAACTGTGATTTGATGTCTAAACGATCTTATGACTTCCTGAAATAATAGGTAGTGCAGGGACTGATGTCAGCAATACTCAGTATAGCCTTGTCTCATGGAAACTTATCATTAAATGAATTTTACTATTGTAAAATCTAGCTTTGTCCTAAACAAAAACAGAAAATTCTTTTCTTGCTTACAGACGGTTATGATCAAACTAAAATCTCGTGTCACAAAAAATTCTTCACATATGTCATTTATTGAGTAGAATGTCTTAGTCATATGCCTAGTGTGATAACCTTGTATGATTTTGCTTTTGTGATGCATAGATTGAAAGGTGGGTACCCCACTTTGAATTACCTATGAAAAATCTGTGATCTTTAGACAGTTTTCTGTGAATAAATTAACATGTACAAAATAGAAATAAACTTTGTTTTAGGTATAATTGCCCAAAGTGATCAGAATAAACAAAATTTTAACAAAACGATAACAAAATTTTGTCGATATGTTGTACAAAATTTCAATTATTTATAAACAATATAATGCTTACAAATTACGTGCAGCAAAACTCGGTATACAGCAGGTTTCCATTTTGAGAATGTAATTAATTTTATACTTTCTTAGGAAACAAAAACATTATTTGCCAAGGAAGTATCAATTTCGCATAACGAGAAAGTAAAAGGAGCATGATAAAAAAAGCAGAAATAAAAGTTAAGCCATTTCAAATTCAAGCTTCATTCATCAAATATTTGAAATTCTTTCAAGCTTTTCTGAATAATTGTTTAACTTGACAATGCAAATTTCTTTATGTGATTACACACAGTGGGCAAGGTGACAGTTCAGTAGACAACACTTTTACTAAATTTTTATTGGTTAACAAAACGCCAACATTTACAAAAGAATGTAATGTAATGTAATCAGTTTTAAACACAGCTGAGAACAAGAACAAGAAAATGAGGTGACTGTGCTCATAAGAAGATCCCAAGAAGTTTCCAGTTGTCTACTCTATATCCTATGTACTATACATGTGAACTAGCATTCACAGTAATAAACCGAAGTGCTTTGTGGTCATTTCCCTGTACATTTTATAATGTACAAAACTGTTAAGCAATGACAAACGTGCAGAAACTAAATGCAGCTATTTAACATTACTACATTTCAAATGATTTAAGTTAACCAACTTAGATTACATGAACAAACTATGAACAAATTACCTTTTCCTGACATTCAGTCAAGAACAGATATGAAGAGGGAAAACTTCCACAACAGTTTGTCACGTTCTCAGAAATGGGTGCCCATTTTGTTTTTTATTTGTAGCACTTTGTCCAATAAAGTGCAAAAGAGGCATTGTTATTACACTGTTACACAGAGTTCTAAACAGCACAATTTTAGCTTTTAAGATAACTGTTAGAATGGATATAATAGCAATAAATGTAATGGCTATCTAATTGTGTTAACATCATTGGTAAAATTTTCTAAGTTAACTAATTGTGTTGTTAGAACTTCCCAACAAATCATCAGTACCACTTCTCAAACCACACCACAAACTTTGGTGAATAAACTGATAAGTTTTACGAAGTTAACTAAAATATATTGAAGCTCCTGCAACTCAAAATAAATTACTTGGCTGTAAAATTTATTCCAAGCTCTTACATTTTAATCACATTTGTATATTGCTTTCTAAGACATACTTCTTACTTGTTGAAAGTTCTTGAAACACTTACAAGCCTAACAGCCAAAGTATTCAGCATAGTCTTGAACAACAGAAATTAACAAAGTTCCTATCACTTTTCAGCAACTTGTTGACATAGAAAAAGCAGAAGTTGGCATCATGGCTAACCAAGGTAATTTTAAACTGCAAATTTTTTGGAAAGAATGTCGATATCTTTGGTGGTAAAACTTCCTTTGCTTCGATGCTTTAATTTGGCAAAGATTCCTCGTAGTTCTGAAACAAAAAATCAATATTGCTGGAACTAAAATGCTATTTTCTTAGTTTTTCAAAGGCAGATGTGAGCCAATCAATGCATTTCACAAATTGTTTGCTTTATAAGATTCAAGCTTTTCTGAATTCTCAGTGCATCAGAATGCACCTTGGCACATTTAGTTTACTTCTTATAAACATATGGCTTCATTTCACTAGGATTCACTTAATACTGAAAGCATGTGCATTAAGCGAAGACTTACTGTACTCGTTGGAACATGAAAATCATCTGATAAAGACAATGTTTTTCACTCCAATCAGCCACAAATTAAAAAATGCAACCCTTTGAGTTCAAAGCATTTGGTAAATGTTTCAAGCCTCGTAAGTGGAATATCACACATGTTGCATTTTCTGTACTCTAAAGACTGTGTGATGTCTTCTGCAACATGCTATTTTTGTTTTTAGAAGCTTTTTCGAACGGATTTCTAGAGAACATATGAAAATGTTTCAAACGCCAAAATGCCTGTGCATCGCTTTTATATATTCTGTTTGACCGGAATCTCTACTTCTACATACAAACTGAACTCCTAAATACACGCATGACCTTGAAAAAATCCTAAACCAACATGTCTTCAGCAGCATTATAACCACGTAAATGAATCACAAAAGTGTATTAAAGTTTACTAAATAAATACTTACGACTTCGCTGTTCATCGGAAAAAAACATGGACACCATTCCAAATCTCTGGACTTGACAGAGATATGACAAATATTGGTATGCCAGGTCTAGTTTATCTATAATAAATGCATAAAAAAATTCTAAATCATTTTTGTACTTGTTCATCTATACAATCCACAGAGTACTTATTAAAGTAAGAGCCTCGTTATTATTCTGTCCTAGTTTTTTTTGAATATCGAGTCTTGGCATATTAGTCTTCTATTTTGGCATACAGAACAGAATAGAGTCTCTCCACTGGAAAAATCATCAAATGGTTCTTGATTTTACGAAAAAAGCTGAAATATATGGCGTATTTTTTTAGTTAAAAAAGCCTTGGATGACATTTTACTATCGGTCATTTAGTTTATATCTAAAATACATACCATTTTCGATGAAATATTCATCTATACAGGCGACCATGGTGTTTAACATATCTCCATCCAATTTGTTGCTAATCACTGTAAAAAAAAAGAAAACATCATGACACAGTACAGACCAATTGGCACAGACTTACCAATAATCCTGAAAGTACAAAGTCAATGTTTGTGACATGGCCAGAAACTGAATAAGGTCTTGAAATGACACCAGCTTTTATTTTAACTGCACTTCACAATGAAATCGCAATTTGGGACTTTTCAACGTGTGACTCATGAGTCAGAAGTAAACCAAACTCCTGCCAACTTATACCACTCAGTTCGTCTGATTACTATTCGTTTGATACGCCATAAGTTAAGCTTTCAGCCACACTAGGAGTCATTTGTCTCCTAGACCCCTATTTTGCCCATAGAGGAGCTGTGAAAATTAACCTATGTCGGTGTAACTTAAGCCAGTCTAATGAAACCCTCAGTGGAAGTTCGAGCAGTAATAATATTGCAGTCTTTAAGAATTTTCCACTTTGTCATTTTATTAAAAGAGTAGGATTCAGTGGCACACTTAACATTCTTTGCCTCTGGACGCACAGCTCTGCCAAAAATCTGCCATTGTGTCTTCAATGTTTATTAAAGAAATCAAACATCGAACCTTTAGGTAAATCATAAGGATTAACTTGAGAAAGCAAGTTAGCATACGGCTCAAGTCCTTCAGCTCTTCTCAGACTGTTCCAAGACAGAAGAAACTCATAAGCACTAGTCTTGAAAAAAATAACAGTAACTAAATATATCTTTAAAAGTAAGATACAAGTCAAGCTCTATACTATATTCTTTGACATCAATAATCACATAAGAAAACTTTTTAAAATAAGAAAGATTCATTTTAAATAAGAAAGATGACATATAATTGACATTAAAAATGTTTTTAACTGCAGCCTTTAGTAATTTCCAGACTGCAGCACGTACATCCCAATAGGTTAGTATATAAAAAACAATCATTTTAGAATGAATAAAAGAAAAATTAGTCTCTATACATTATATATACTTTGTACCATATAAATGCCACTGAAACAGCTTTTTTCTTTCACTTGTTGGTTATGATATTAAATACAGTATCGGTGCGGAGCTTAAAGACAATTATCTCTAGAATGCCACTTGCTACTTACCTTACTGGCATTTAATTTATTTCTACTTTCTTTCTCCTTCGAAACAAATTTCCGTTCTTTTGCCACTTTATTGTCATCTTTTTTCCAATTTAATTTTTCACTTTCCTTGGATTTGCGATTCTCTGCGGAAACTTTGTTATCATCTTTCTTAAGTTTGATGTTTTCTTTATCGGAACTGTTTTCATCCCTGTTCACCTGTTGAATACGAACTCTCCTCTTCTCAGCAGGTAATGACTCTTTTTGTTTTTCTAGCTCCTAAAAAGTTTTAAAAGTAACAGTGAATTACTGTTACTATTACTGTACTAAATCACTGTAGATGAGTAACAGAATTACTATTACTGTTTTTTCACCTGAATAAAAGTTATACATGACTGGCATAGATTGCCTTGCAAGCATTTAAGCACAATAAAACTCAAACATGAAAAAGATTTGCTGACAAAAGTACTGAACAAGGATAAAGCACCACTACTTAATACTGATAAACACAGTTTAATGTTGCTATATATTTTTTCCACCAATTAATTTATTATAGGTATGAATAAAAGCATCAGCAATCCTACAAAAAATGTACATGGTTACGCGGAAAATTGCGACCAACAAAAACCATTTAAAACAACGCTAAGCCAACAATTGCACAACACATTCGAACACTCTGCATGGAAAACAAGAACACCAATGAGGACCTAGATTTTGCTAAATTGCAGCTGTGAACTGTGAGTTTAATTAATAAAATATAAAATGGAAAGAGTCATTCTTCTTGTGTGTTGTTTTCTAAAATATGTGAAACTACACTAAAAGAATTTGCAAATTGTAATGTATCATAAATACGTGTTTACCATTTTGTAAAGATCCTTCACAGCATCAATTTCTTTCTTGGCAGCTTTATTATTAGGTTCAATTTTCAGCAAGGTGATGAGGTCCTGCATGGCAAGTTTGTACTGTGACAACATGCGTTGTGCTTGTGCTCTGCGAAACAGCGCCTTTACATTATCTTGCTGGAGTTCTAAAGTCTTACTGCAATCTTGAAGAGCCTTTTCACCCTGAAATAATAAAAAATTATTAAACAAATATGGTTAGAAACACAACTTTGTAAGCATTTTCTTAAGGCGTTTTTATTTTTGCTCTAAATAGGTATGTGCCATTACAACTAGATATAATACTTTGTACTCATAAAAAGAAATGCAAGAACAACATATGTGGTTAACAAGTTCAGTCATTAGTTTTTCTTATTGGTTTTTGGTCTAGGACTCTGCTTCCACTTTTCTGCACAGATACTTGGTTAATATGATGTGGTCACCTAATACTGAAACTATTTCTGTAATGTTTTTTTTGGTAAAAATGCTGTTACGTCTACATGTCAAAGCAGCCCAAAAACGAGAACTTGGTTATGAACAAAGGGAAACCGAAAGGAGTTAACATGTTTGAATATTTTTTTGTTAAGGAACAGTTAAAGAGTTAAGAGGAGTGAGCAGAAGTTAATGTACTTTTTGAACGTGTGATTTCAAAAGATTATCCTAACTTCTTAATTGGTGCACTATGTAGCTACACATTGGTAATCCCATATAGTGTTTGTTTTTTGTACGATACATATCCAAAAAATAGGCTTTATTGCTGTCTAAGAAGGAACAGCTGCAAATACGCAATAGCTAAAAATTGTAATTAGGCTTCCCAAAAAATAATTCTTTAAAATTAATCATTCCTAAGAAACAATATTTGCACTTGATGTTTGATCATTGCACCTGTAATATTTGATTTTTTTGACATATAATCTAAAATTAGGTTACAAAAATTCCTTAAATATAAAATGAATTATATTGTAGCTAACTAAATAAATAGATCATTTAAACAGCAAATAGGGTCTAAGAAATTAAGAACATTTAACTTACCTGATTTAATTTTAGGTAGCACAAAGCACGGTTTGTATAAGAAACAGGCTGACCTGGAAACAATGATATGCACTCAGTGTAGCAGTTGATTGCATCAGCATAGGAACCCTAACAAAAAGAGAAAAAAACTTGAAAAATTTATTTCTATTGTTGTCCTTGCAAGGCACCTGGCATTTTATATGATTTTATTCATGCTTAAGTGACACGACCAGAGAAATTTGCTAAAGAAACATGATCTTCAAGAGCCTAAATACACTAGAAAATGCTACCTTTTGAACAAACAGATTTCCCTGGGTTTTTATCTCTTCAAATCTTTCTTCTGGGGTCTGATTTTCTTTTTCATCATCTGAATTTCCATCTTCTAACTTTGGCATGTCTGTAAAATATCCATGTTAAGACTATCTGTGGTATGCTCTAAATCATCAACTAGCATTCTGAACTACATTGATTACAAAGAAAATGACTGACAAAGTAATTTACAGGCAAAATATTTCCATAACACATATTTTTCATATAAAAGAATAATAAAGGCTGTTTATTAATAATGAACAACTGAAGACATAAGTGCTTTCATTTGGTAATTAAAGATACATTTGTCTAAATAACTAGCAAAAATAAATACGCAGAAAAAATCCTGTACCAGTGTAATCAGTGGGCTGACTGGAATGTGAGGTAAAAACATGCTGTTTTGGTGGTCCATCCCAGGCAGAAAGATTTACAGGAACACTAGGAATTCTGGGAAGTGCTTCCCTCCAGCAAGGACCTTCTTGTTCCATTAATAACTTTGTACAACTGCAATGATGAAAACTTTTCTAAACTAAAAGTGTAATAAATATTCAACTAAAATAAAAAAGATGTACAGAGAAGCAATTACAAAAAAATTTAAGCTTTAGAAACGAAGAATATTAGCTTAATAGCTTTACAGTTACAACTTACCGACTGGAGCCTTCTAGAGCAGAGGCAGATGTACTATCTATAGACAAGGCATGTCTGTAATTCACATATGCATCTTTATACCTGTGTGTATAGGAAATAACTCATTAAATGGTAATACTAGCAAATTCAACATAATTCTTCCTTAAACAAAATGTGTTTGATGGTTCTCAACATACAAGCTGCCAACACATTCTGTAAGAACTCCTTTACAAATTTACCAGTACTTTCATGAAGGACGATCAAATGGAAAGAACATCAAACACAACTTTGCTGCTAAGTCCAGGCAGGAGTACTCCATTCGACAGGTGTAGGAACAGTCGGTAAACATAAGGTTGTTACTACTAACACCAACAATGAAAAAACAATGTGTTATTTAATTTGTACTATTACGTTATTGTAGGTCACGAATATTGCTCATATTGTTAAATGCACTTTTTAAACGAGAATTAGTCTTTCTGTCTTCTGTTAAGTATCCTATATCACTACTTGTTATTATTTTTTCCACTGCATTACCTGGCTAGCATAAAAGACACTCACTTTTCTAGAGTTTCATAAGCAGAAGCTTTACGTAGTACAGGTTTGAATGAGTGTGGTGCGAGCTCTAATGCAAGATTACAGTCATCAATGCACCCTTTACAATCACCAATTTTTAAACGGCAAGCAGCTCTGTTGCTATACAACACTGACTTGTTAGCATTGTGATTCCCAGACTCTAAAACAAAATGTAAAATCTTGTCTGTTAAGAAGTTAAATATAAGCTGCCCCAACAATTCTGGCAAAATAAGACTAAATATATGTACATTGCAACATTTAGAATTGAACACATTCTTCTATTCATAGTGTGAAACAGAAAGTTGCATTTTCAAATTTGTTAACAGTAATTTTCATCAATTCAGCACTAGGGCTTACTGCAGTTAGTCTTATAAAATAGTATATAAATTGTACTCCAGAGTACCCAGCAATTTTCTAAACGATTACCGTATATGCATGTGTACAAGTTGACCTTATGTGCAAGTTGATGCGCATTCTAAGACCAAAAATTGCATCATTTTATATATTACTTTTATTTCAACCATAAAAAATTAAGATCTTCCAGAGTAAATGATGTCAACAATAGCCGAGTAATAAATCAATAGCCTACTGTGTTAGTGTGTAAGACACGTGCAAGTGCCTGGATCGAGTATATTACACCTACCTGATGTATATATATATATGAATATGTATATATATTCATGTTGAGGGCCCTCAATGGTATGGTAATAGAGATTTGCAGAAATTTACAGAATTTTGCAGTTTTTACAATGTGAATCGTCATAAAATATGTATAGTCATTTAAACAGTCTACAGACAGTTCTCTGCAAGAAGTATATGCACAACTATAGATGCAAATGAGTGTGTCCAGTGTGTCCAAAGCACTGTGTACTTGTGTAGAATTTAAAATCCACCTGTGTCCTTTTAAATGCCCCAAGAAAATTATTCCTTTGAAACCTTTTGAGTTTAAAAATGGCAGACTACTTGATAATTCATATATGAAAAAAGTTTGCTCACCTTTATCTAATAAATTTATTGCCTTCTCATAAACATCGGTTGCCGCTTCATACTGGCCAGTTTTAAAATATTCAGCACCTTTGTTCTTTAAATGCAATATTTTTGTTGGCAATTCTGCATGGACGGCAGCCGAAACCACTGACTTCTTTTCTTCTGGTAATGTCGTCATTATTGACTTCTTTTCTTCTGGTAATGTCGTCATTACTGATTTCTTTTCTGCAGGTAATGTCGTCGAAACGGTTCTAGCTTCTGTCTCCAAAGTTCTTGCTGCTTCAGCAGGAGACGAAATGCTGTATTCAACAACATTCTCCCTGGATTGTGTACTGTTACCAACATCCTGTTTTGAGTCACCCGTAGTTGATTTATTAATTATAGTACCATCAAATCCAACATGCATTACTGTTTCGTCGTCTTCTTCATTATTAGTCAAAGTGTAATCATTTGCTAACTCTTTTTGTATTTTTTGCAGATCTTCCATAGTTTTTTCCAGGGTTTCGCTTTTTTCTTTTAATGAGGTAACAAGGCTTTCTACAGTTTTGCTTTCAGTTTCCGTTATCTCTTTTTTAGATTCTGCATCGATAATAGGTCTTTCTTCAGTTGAGGATATACCATCCTTTGCGACAACATGATCAGACATTGACACATCGTTTACAGTTTCTGGTTCGTTTACTACTGCAGATATGTCTTGATTCTCGCCAATCTTTTTGTTTAAATGTTTGTCTGAAGATTTTGCAATTCCAGAGTCATGTGCAGGTAAACTAACCACTTCTTCAAACATTACTCTTGGCGAAGGACTTGAAGGCAAATTTGAATGTTGTACATCAGACACAGATGAGGGTTTTGGTGCAACTGATTCTATTACACTTGAATTCGACTTGTGTTCAAAAATAACAGGAACGCTGCCACTTAATTCATCATCACAGATTTTTCGCTCATCTAGAAATGTTGGTCCCATTTCTTGAATTTTAGGCTGTTGGTCATTTGAGTTGTCTTGCACTGGTGATGCTGAAGGATTGATCTTTATGTGTTCCGAACTTCTGTCATCCTCTACATCTTTTCCCAAAGACACATGAACTTGTGTCAACAATTGCTGTAAAAAAAGATCTTGTGTCAACAAGCTGTAAAAAATCAAAACACAACATGTCAACTAAAGTTGACAAGACTTCAGTAATGAAGGAATTTTAGTACAATTTGAGAAAAAACATTCTGACTGCATGCTGTGCATACTTCTTCAATAGCAAAACAAATTGTCATTTTTATAAGACATTCAAGTTCACGTAAGAACCAATAAAAATCTTGTTTTTTTTAAAATCTAGTTCTGTATACACTGGAAGACTACTTATTACTATAGCAGAAAAAATAAGTGTTGCTAGAAATCTAAATTTTGTGATAAACAATGTTGTTTTAAGTATTATTTTCGAGTAAAAATTTCTGAATACTGTCTTGTGGTAATAACACGACAAATATAAGCACGAACTTACTACATGCAGCAGTGCCAATTCCAAAAGCCAATGTAATACAACTATAAAGATGTCGGATTAATCTAGTGTGCAACACTAAAGTGTTCCAAAAGCTTTTGTACGAGTATCATGGATAATCAAAAATGTTGTTCCCACTTGCCAAATGTTGCTTAGTTTACTCACATGTACAGCGAACAGTTTTTTAGTACATCCCTTATGAGCTCTGACTAGAATAATCATAAAATTAAGTATTTATTGTTTAAAACTTATGATTGTTTAGAAGAACCAACAACAATAAATATGACTGTACAATTTTAAAATAATACACACCCATTTTATTTTAGTGCTTTTCGTTTACATACCTATAATGTAAATGTGAAGTTCTCTTTTAAATACAACAGGCATTAAGCAATGAAAGTGGCTAAACTTGAGCTAGCCACTTGAGCTAGCTTTGTCAACAAATTTGTTCAATTTGTTGACAAAGAAAGGAGAAGCACTAGGAAGCATAAGTGAACAACATGCAGATATTCATTCAATACAGGAAGAATGCACTGTTAAATATCGAAGAGAAAGTTTTGAACTGAATTAATGGTAAAAGACAAAATCTGCCTTATACTTCAAGCAAACAAAGAACTTGTTACTCAAACTAAGGTACCTTAACAGTTCCTATAAACAACATATTAATGTAATTCAAAACTATCATACAACATATATAAAAATATAATATTAATTATGGTCATATAGAGCAACTTTTACTAGAAGTTTCATATAATTTAACAAATAGCCTCATTAAATAAACTTAATTAAGCATTAATAATTAATAAATTCTACATATTCCATAATATAGACATAGTGTTATTTTACAACTCAGCTATTCCAAAACAAAATTTTCAACAGGAAATATGTGTTTGTAGCAAGTGTGAATACAGCACTCGTTCCTTTCGCAATTATTTTGTATGAGCATCATGGATGATCAAAAATACTGTTAGATAACTTTTCATACTTTGATAGTCTGCACTTGATAGTTGTAAGTGTGGAGAAAATACTCATCATTTTTACTGCCAGAATACAAAAAATGGTAGATTTTTGATCCTGAGTCGTCCAGCAGCAAGAATCGTGAATAGAAATTTGAAGAAGCAACTCCAGCAATATTTTTCCTTCCCCTTTCCATATCAAACATAGCAAAGAATAATAACTTAAGGCATTTCGAAAAAACACAAATAATTGATGCTATAAAAATGGATGCTGAACAATTTTAACAACTGTGTACAAAGCAATTAACAACAGTGTTGCAATTCTTCTCAGGCTGGCATGCCTTGCCGAAACAGTTTCTTCTAATAATGCCTAAAATTAACAAAATGACATCCAGTTAATGAATCACAGATTTCTATAATATTACTGCCAATGTGTAGGTGCGCAAGTGCACAGCAAAACTGTGACAATTCATTAAAGAACGTGTTGATGATTACGGCTGAAAGAAAAATGTAACTACTGTAGTAAATATAGTAGTCATTTTAACAGTAGAACGGCAAGGCATTACTGATAACAAGAGAAAAATTGCAAAACAGCAAAATACATGTGCTAAAGCAGATGTGAGCGCTGTTCACTCAAATAACATTGCTTTGTGAATACGTTTAAATTGGCTAAATCGTCATGCAAAATAAAACACACCTCCTGCAAATTGCGCTTAACTACAATTGATATCAATGCACAATATTAGACATATCCTAATCTTGTGAACAACCTAATTAAGAATTACAGCAGAATACATACACGTTTTTAAACTTAGTTAAAACAAGCAATTACTTGATCATAAATTTCTCATCTAATTGCACAAGCAATACATGTATCACTTCTTTACAAGGCATAGTTTTTAGTTTTTTCCAGCACAAGTTTTTGTTTCCAGCATATGAATGTGTTGTTTTAAATTTTTACACTAAAAAGCACCATCTTTAATATGATTTAACCACATGCAAACAGCAAGCTTGCCTGAGCTTAATAGTCACAGCCGGGAATTTATTGGGCTAGCCAGCATTTTGATTAACAATAAAAGCAAATATACATTTCCAAATGCAATAGACTGCTACAAGAAAATGAGAAAAACTCTTGCATTCTCCACACAAGTACTAATCACGTAACTGAAGGAAAATGGCAAAATCGTCACTAAAACAAACAGCTCAATTTTTAAATGTTATGGGGTTAATTTGTTCAAGATTTTGCTCACGCAAAATAGAACAGAATTCTGATCGAATGGACACAGAAAATAACTTTTATAGGCTATTTATTGTTTAAGTATTTATTGAACCTTGACTGAACACAAAATTTTTTATTGTCTTGCATTTCTCAATAAAACAAGACTGTGCAGAAAGCTATTTCCACTGCTCATTTAGTAATAAAACATTAATTTACGAGAGATAATTTTGAATGTCTTTTCGGGAACCGGAAATTAGTGCACCTTTTTTGTTGGTCCATTCAAGAAAACATGGGTGAGAACATTCACGTTAACAAAGCTACACTAGATGTTAAATGCAAAAAACATCATTCACATTTTTGAAGCTTTGGACATGTTCACATTCCATCCTTGTCAAATAACTTTTCTTCTTCACGATTAACAGTAGTAAACGTTTTGCTGTATAGTAATGATCCAAAATCTTCAAACGTAACCACTGAGTGTCGAAGTTTTAACGACAGAATAGAGACTCAAATTCCTTTGTCCAAAATACAAACCTACATTCAATGTTTAAGTAAATAAATTTAGCTGCAGTCCTCCAACTCTTGAATTCAAGACTTCCTAGTACTGCAGAGTGCATCTTTAGCAGTTTTATAGATAAGCTCAGCTGTGTACATATATAATTCACAAGGGTTGAGGAAAACATCAGGCCAAACATCAACACTGCTTACTGGAAGATTTTTGTTTTGCTACACCAGTCCAATAAACAGTCTGCCTAAATCTTTTTGATGCCAGGTGCAACATCTTAGATTACAGAAGTCAAGTATGGCCGAGGCAAGTCAGCGTGTGACTGGGCAAACTGCATCGATTCTCGCTCCCGGTGGTTACACCTGCTGGGCCGAGTTTTGCTGTTTACCTCATACAGGGAGGAAAGTAAAGTGGCTGAGATATAACTGCCACTCAGGCAGGTTCCAGTCTCACCACAACTATCTAATTTGAGTAAGACACTGGAGTCTGGCTTGCATATCTTTTGCTCCAGTTTTTTAAACCGTTAAGCTTTTCAGCTTTGGCTTTTAGTGAAGCTACAAATGCAACCATTTTTACAATAACTTGTAAATGTAGCCAATAACTTGCTTACACTTTTCTCCATACAAAAATTAGCATTGCACATCAACACATACCACGCATGCATGACAATAACCAATTTTAAAATTTATGTACTAAGTATCTGATAATTCTAAATGGTGCAAGATATTTTATAACAATAAGTAACAAAAACAACAAAAAAAGTTATGTATTGACTTTATAAAGCATAAATTATGTTATGTTTATTGTTAAATGATAAAAATATATAATGATAAAACATTCGCATAATTCATCCTTTGATAACATTAAAAGCTAATTGATGTAACATTCACTGACTGTTGTGTTTAAATCTGAACTGTTTTTGTGCTTAAATGGCATAAACTAGCTTCTAAACGGAATCACTAAATCCATAATCATGCACAATATGCAAAGTCTAAAAAAAAAGAAGTTTTATCTCTGAAGTACAGGTACTGACGTATGAATTTCAATTATATAAGCACCTCGTATGTGGTACTCTAAATTAAATATCCTTTAAATTTTCAAAATGGAAACTTAATGATAATCCATGCACGTGCAATTACAGGCATTGTGTACCAAGCAGCAATTTGTTTTTGAAAGTAGGTTACTACTAGAGAGACCACAAATTTTGTTAGGCTATTTCCCTCAACATAAGCGGCTGGTACAACTTAGCGTTCCTGTTTTTGGCATTTGAAATCTTGGAAAGATGTAATTAGCCTAAACTTTCCTGCCAAACTGCCTTCTAGTCATAACAGCAGATATACACCAGCAAAATATAACACATGTATATTAGCAACAAAAAAACTAGCATAAGGGTACTCTAAACAGCTGCAGACCCACGCACACCTTACCCACATAGTTACTACGGGTAAAAATTTACTTTGAAATTTTTGATATTTTTGATTTTTGAATATCTTTGATATTTTGAACCACATTCAAGGGTTTTCGAGTTTTGTCTCATCCTTGTGTTAAGCCATGCATGCATCAAGACTATAGCTTAATCTGTTTTGGTATTATTGAGGTGACAGACAGAGACGCACACAGATGAATGGGACATTAAAAATGACTGTTAATCAAATACAGGAAATAGATAAGATACCAGTACAAACACTTTGACCTTAATCTATAGTTCTGGACACCCAAATTCACTAACAATTGAGGAAATTTGTTATGCCGACATTCTACAACAATGTGCTTGTAACAAAGCACTGCATATGCCACGGTGATGCGTGCTGGTTTTGTGCACACACTACTTGTTCTTTCAGTTTGCATGTCGTGATAAAATAGAACAAGACATGTATATTTAGTTGAGAACGAAAACATTCCATCAATTTCTACTAAATTGCATGATAATCCAAATCCAGAGTTCTGTAACTGTTTTCAGTATGAAAATATATTGGAAAAATCTGCTCCATAGAATTTACCTAAATTGAGCAATATTTCAGGTTATGCAGAATCTACAGTACTAAATCAATTAGAATTCACAACAATTAGTCAGCTGCCATACCTGAGCACGCTTATTTTGGGGTTCAATCCCTATCACCATTTCAAGATCGGATTTGGCTTTACTGTACATCTTGACTGCATTATAAGCCAGGCCTCTCCTGAGTAATGCTGAAATAAAATAATATGAACACGTTGTACTTTGATGCACTTACAAAAGCCATTGGAGCAAGTTACCGCAAACAAGATATCCTGCATATTTTTTATTTTGTTAAATACATAGAATTCCTAGGTGATTAGCTGTCTCCAAATAAATTAGAACAGTTCTCCTAGACCTCGGGTCTACTAAGCTCATATCATTCTATCACACTCGCACTTGGTCATGTCCGTACTACTGGCTGGCCAAACATGTACAAACCTTTAATATTGTTTGGTTCCATAATGAGGACAGTATTACAATCTGCAATTGCACTTTCATACTTGTTTAGCTTTATTTCTAAAAAAAGAAACAACAATAGATGGATTAAGATAAAACACTTTTTCTCAACCTAATGATGCTCACATAAAAATATATATTCAAATAGTGTATTCAAACATGTATTCAAATAACAATATGAATGCATTAAAAAAATTAACAATATGATTGATCCTCAGGGAAGGTTCTTGGTCAGTATGATATAATGAAAAGAGAAGTTAACACATGTACATGTTCACTTGTTTCCGCTACAGTCCTATGTGCAGTGATGAGCAAGATTTCATTTCAATTCAAGTAAGTAAACACTAGTATGTTTTTTAGAGAACCTGAAACTTGGTGTTAAAAAGTTTATTTAGAGAGAAAATTTTAACCAAAAGTAGTTGACAAGCAAAGCACTTTCAAAACCTGCAACTCATTAAACAAATGAAACTAATTAAAGTAAAAGATGTACAAACTTTTACAAAATATTAATACTTGGTCTGTATGTTTGTAACTAAAAACTGATTAACAAGATAATGTAAATGAAAAATCATATTTAACTGAATATCTAATTTAGTAGAGACTGAGTACGTCGCACAAAATTGCGAACAAATTCAATAGTTGAATGTAAAACCTAATGCTCAAAACAGATCCACGGTCTATTAAATAAGTGACATGGCTGATACTTATAATATCTTGTTGGTTGCCTAATCTCTTGCTAAAACATTATAGGATGCATACCGACTAAGGCACGGTTGTTGAAAGAGGCCACTAGAGGAGAAAGGCTGATACTTCGTGTGTAATAATGCAATGCTTCATCATAATCACCAGCATTAAATGATTCATTGCCCTTATCTTTCTCCATTGCAGCTCTTCTCAGTTTTTCCTCACTTGTTAAGCCTGGAAAAGTGACATGTCAATAGCTTATTTACCAATACTGTTTCGGACAAATTCTAAACAGGATAACAGAAAAACCTGTTGTATTATTAAAAAAATTTTAGTACAAGCTCAAGCGAGGTGTACACAAAACAAATCTGACATTTTTTGAGATTTTTTGTCAGAAAGGTTTTTGTACACACTACAAAGCAGCTAATATAGAAAAGCAAACCAAAAAACGCATTAACCAATAACCAATAATCACTAATGAGATTGCAATGTTGTATGCATGAAAGCGTGTCCATGCTAACTACAGAGATTGATGACTCGGCAAACACACCAAAAGACTCAACAGCCAAAGTCAGAACGAAGCAGTTTGCTTAAGAGAAAGTAATTTGGATAGCTCAGGTTTTGACCAATACATTCTCTAAATGTGCTAAGGTAAACATTGACATAATCATTAACATTAACAAACAAACAACAAAAAGTTTTTAGAATGCTCAACAATTTGCAACTACAAAGTAAATGTTCTATATAAAGACGATAAGAAATGAAGTGAAACTTAAGTGCTTACTACAACACATTTAAAATAATTCAAGAATTATTACCCTTTATATCACTGAGAAAATCTTCATTTGCCTTAAAAGTGTGTGTTTTCTTCTGCTGTGCCTGCAGCTGCTGCTTTTGCCTGTTTTCCTCCTTTTCCTGGCTGTCTAAAATTTCATTTACGTCTTTGGTGATTCTGCAGGAAACAGACTTGAACTAGATTATACAATCTCGATAACTACATGTACGCGTATATTCTGTTATCTCTCTATATAAATATAATCAGCTAAATTGAAACACACAGAGAAAGAAATGAGCTAATTTTGTAAGTGGGATTCCCAAAAAATGTCAATCAACGGATCCCGACTTACAAATCAACTGACTGTCTTATAAAGAGCATTATGAAAAACATTCTACTGTAAGTTTAACCAAGTTAGCTCTCATCTATTAAAGATGACGCAGATAATGCAAGCACTCCAGCTCAGTGTGAAATTAAATGATCATTTTATATATTGACAAAACAGAAATATTACGAACAATTTTATTATAATTGCAGTGTCTTGTATAGTTAAGCAGCTTCACAGCTAAGTGTGGTAAATGCATAACAAGTAACAACATTTCACACATTGAAAAAATAAACCTAGGGATTGATGGATTGATACAGTAAAAATGGGTCAATGTGTAGTACCATGCACCACTTATTGTCATTAAAACTGAGAAAAAAATATCACATTCCAGAGATCAAAGACAATACATAGTAGCAGACACTGCTTCTAACAAGTTTCTTGAAGAAATTTCAAGTCAGCTCTGTACACTCTACAGTAAAATATGAATGTATTTGGGCACAGGAAGCAAAGTTTATCACAAAGTATCAATGACCAAACAATCAAAAATTGAGACACAAAGGAAAGCATGGATTAGTTTTTTGTAACTTTCTTACAATCTGATTATATTTGATTTAATGCACATTTAAAAGTAAATAATATAATACATGTTGCAAATGTGATGCTGATCTGGAATGTTAACTGATATAATTTGGTTACATAATCTAAATTAATGCATATTAGTCAGACTATCAGACTAATATAGAAAATCAAAAAACCATAAAAATGTCTTTTGTTTAGCAAACCTAAAATGTCAGACTTTTTTATACACTTTGGCATACTGCAAGGCAGAAAACACTCAAAAACAGGGCCAATTTAAAAAGATATTTGTGGCTTGACTGGAGCCATTGAACTGGCAGAGGCATCACAGTCAAGTTCGGATGTATATATGTCATCCCTCTGCAAGGTAAACAGCCACGTTTACGAATGACACCGCCCAGAACGAGTACAAAACCTACAGGAACCTCGTGAAATGCAGGCATCTTAACCTCTCATACATAACCTCACCATTCCTAGTCTAGATACCTAACCTGGTAACAAAAGGTCAATCAATTAATAGAAATAAAACTTCGTAGATGTCATTGAAGGTAACAGGATCATAAGTTCTGTCAATACATTAAAGCAGCAAAATAAATGTGCTACAGTAAGTCCTTGCTTAATGATTCCTTATTTAGGGATGTTTTGTTTTCCCAGCGATGCATGTTTCATTTTAACGATGATTTTTTTCACTTTGCTCAAAGCCACTTTTAATTTTATCAACAACATTTTACCTCATTTTAAGCATTAAAACAGTGGATTATTCTCTTCTAAAAACACAATAGTAACGTAAAACAGTACAATTACTATTTATACTTTTGCTTCCCGATTGACTGCTAGCCACTTGTATAAAGGAATATCTATCGAATGCGAACATATGAGGGTGAACTTTTTTGCGAGAAATTAAGCCTGCAACTTGTTGCTATAGCAACCAGTAACTAGACGAAATTGTTTGAAGGCCTCCTCAGGGCTCAGCTTTTACTATGCAGTGTTCAACCGCTAACTGCATAGCTATGATTTCAATGTTAACACTAGCTAGGTATGGATAAGAAAGACAAGAAGAAAGAAATTAATCAGTATAAATATGAATAAAGCTCATAAAATATTTAATTTATATGAATGACAAAGTGTTGAATTTTGCCTCTGGAATTTATCTCAATTCTTTTACATTACTTTCTAAGAAAGTCTTGGCTTCGCTTAACGTTTCGCGTAATGTCACACTTTGCTGGAACGCATGCGAGGACTTACTGTATTTCAGAAATGCAAGCATCACTGCTTCAAAAAAAATGAAATGCAACAGTAACTTTAAGTTCAATACATAACACTTTGAAAACAGTTATGGTGTCTAATTTCTAATTCATTAATGGCATCAATTAGCCTAAAACGAATCAAAACACGTCCTATCCTCACTTTAAAGTGTAAATAAGATCACTATCACGAGAGCAATTTTGTTACTTTCAAAAACATCTCTCAGTCTCACACTTACTTGTCCCACTTTTCGTAAGATCTAGGAAGTGTCTGCAAGGAAGGCTTCTCCTTTTCACTCATTTTAGTTACCTGCTCCGACGCTACAGCATTTATAAATTGACTAGGAGGTTCTTCTATATTTCTGACTGGCGGCAAATTCTTTAAGTCATCACTTACAAAGGTATCAAGATGTTCCTCTTTGTTTTTAATGTTGTCCGTCCAATTCTGTAAAATATTATGTTTTGTTTAACGGTTAAACATGGGTGAGAAAAAACAAACTAATGCTGAATCATGTCAACAAATTTTAGAATGTAATGTTGCAAAATTTGAATGCTGTCTACCCTGGTTAACAATAAAGAATATTCAAGTATGAATTTTTCAGATTTCTCTTTAAAAATCGCAGCATAATAACTGATTGGTGGGCACAAGTAGCAGGGGTGGATCCAGAATTTTTGATGCAAAAAGCTTATTACTAAGCTTATTACTAACAGTCAATGTATTTGTTACAGCCAATGGCTGTCACAAAACAATAAATAAAGTGCAACAGACATCTAGGTAGATCAGGGATGCTAATTATAGTATAAAATAATCATTCTGCCTCTGCTGTAACACCACATCCAATGGCATTTTCATGCATATTGTACATTGTATATACTGCAGCTATATAGAGAGTAATGTTGCCAGACAATTGTATATACTGCAGCTATATAGAGAGTAATGTTGCCAGACAATACCAGTAGCTGGCACGTACGCAGGCTTCATGATTTCGCAAAGCTATAATCCATGGCAAACAGGACGCCTGTTATACTTAAAAACATGATAATTTTTCATATACTACCTCATTTTTAAATCCGATAAAAAGCATACACTTTAACACAATTAATACAGCAAAAGCATTTCTGGTAATTAAATTATAGATTAAAAACTTAATTAACGGTGTACGAGCTCAATTATTGATGACATCACAAACTATAACAATTTTCAAGAGCAAAAATATTCCATGTTGCAGGTGTTCATGAAAGCAAAAACTGAAGTACAGTGCTACAGTAAGAAATTCGGTGTGTTGTACTAAAACTAGGCAAGTTTTAAGATAAAAATTCAAATTTCAAATTTATTGCTGTGTTCGCGTATATCGAACATGTGTAGTTTGTCACAAACTGACAGACATGAACTGAGAGGAACAGCACCTGCTTTATGTGCAATGCGTTTCGGAAATGCAGGTGCCAGTGCCCGTCTAACTAACAAATGGCGAAATGCATGTAACAGCGAAGAACTAGTTTGTGCGGTAATAATTCTTTCACGAAGTCACTTTTGAAAAAATAGTATGTTTCCTTTCAGTATTTTAAATAATAGATTGTTTTGACCTACAGTTTAAGATTGGGTCCAGTTTTGCTTTAATTCTTCCATGTCAGAAGGGGGGGGGGGGTCTGGACAAACTGCTAGTAATTTGAGTGGATCATATGACCATGTTTTTGAGCATTTTCCGAACTGCTTGGTTATATGTGTTTAAAGTAATATATAACATCAATTTATTGATAATGTAAATAAACCTTTTTCCATCTCTAAAAGAAGTGAATGGCCTTGAACACTGGTTTTCTACGGATTTACAATTTTTTACTAGTACTAGCAGAACATATAATGAATCACTCAATTGCAATAATGTATATCATTTAGCAGATACTTATGAACCCAGATTTTTGTATTTTTAATATGTAAGAAAAAATCATTCTATTCCTTGCAGTTTATTAGTCATATTATTTAACATTAATTGTTTGAAGAAATAATGAAAACTTCTAATCTTAACTTCCTAAAGACTACATACTGAAAGAGTACTGCTACCACACACCAGTAAATCATTTTCAATATCCTTCCACTCATCAGGAGGCATTCTGTGTGGAACATTGACTGGATGGGATTTTCTCAAATAACGATTTTCTGGGTCCAATGCATGTAACTTCGTTTCACAAAATTTTATTAGATCAGGAAAGATGCCTTCTTCACCAGACCTAGATAATGAAACTTATCTTTTCAATCATGAATTAAAATAAACAACAATTACTTAAAACTAGACAAGATATATAAATAAATATCACACAGTCACATTATCACTCAGTGCACAGTGACAAAGCTCTAGCATAGCTTAAGTGTAAAGTGCAACTGATAAATTGTTCAATTAGATGTAACAATACAAGGTATACTATCGTTAACGAAATATAAATCATTAAAAGCTCATATGATTGCTTGCCAGGCAAAATTCATCTGCAGTATTGTACTAAACTGAATGTCTGCTAAGGAAAAAACTACAGTCTATAGATAGGGTTTACCTTAGAATCCTTAAAATTTTCTCAACCTCTTTGATATTTGTGCACTTTTCAATATGTTTATAATCCAGACTTTCAAGTGGGATACCAAGTCTTTCTCTAAGTCCTTTATCACTTGAGTGATATGGCACTTGATCATCTCCCATTCTGAATGACCTAGTGTTAGAAAAGCACACTATTCATTGCAAATATTAGTCCAAGACTATTGAATCAAGCACCAAATTGACTTGAAAGTGAATTTTCCTTTCTACAAATTTAAAAAAAGAGCATAAACTATTTAAAGATGCTTAGAACATTACCATTTAGCCTGCATTTGTGCTATCACTAGATTGTAATACAATAGGAATCATTTATTAGATTCATGGTAAATATAAGAGTTGACTGAAAAAATTCTGCATAACTGACACTATATCATTGCTTCACGTACTTGTGCATGCCAGTTACTAAGGCAATGGCTTGTTCTCCTACATTAGTATCACTACATCAATCAGCTAATATATTCATTTGCTTAATTGGGTCAATACACTTCAGACCCAAGTAAGTCTATTAAACAGCACCTACGGTAGTAATTAAAAGCAGAAATTTCTGTATATTTGTGGTACGCTTAACCAAGAATGGATAGTTAACTCAAAAACGCCACAACAGCGTGGTGCAGCCCAGTGGCCGAAGGGATAATAAGATGGTAGAACGCAAGACATAAGATTAAAAAATGGTACTTTTATGATGGTATATAAACCACAATAAAAATTATCACATGTATATGAAAGAAAGAAAGCTCTAATAAATATTACAATAATTACAAGGGAAAATAGCAAAACAATTTACTGATACATCCTACAGTGATAGTACTTTTATTCTTAAAGGAATATGGTAGACCAATTATACCAAATAAATAAATGTGTGTAAGGCCGAAGCACCATTGTGCTAACATGCCATTAACATTTTTTCCTAAACATGTTGATAAATATGTAACAAAGTTGAATTTGACAAGTAATACAAGTAATTAATACATGTAATAATAACTGCTCGGTAATTCATAGGTGACAGCTAGGCCTACACTTGTGTAGGCATAATAAGATGTTGGTTTACCAATTAGAAATATTATCATTAAAATTACAATTAAATTTTATTGTATTTAAATTTGTATTGTAAACTGTGATACAGTAATTTTGGGCAAATTACTCAGTTATTAGGTCCACAACGTATAATAAGCCTATTACTACTTTAATAGTGTTACAGCAGTCGCCACGAAATAAAACCACCATGGGACCAGCAATGTGATCTTAATACATGGCGGTTTTATTATGCGGGGGCCTGTTGCAAGCATGCGTATTTTTGTGAAGTACAGTACGTAACTGCTACGCACATATGTGCAACATGTTCACAAATGTTAACTATATGCACCACTTTTGCTTTTGACATCCATTTTGTAAGAACATGTATTGGCTGTCAATTTTATCTATATACAGTTAGTTTTAGCAATCATTTTTGTAAATAAGACAAGCGTGAAACCTATGCATTTAGTCAAACTTATTTTGATTTTTATTTAAAGCAAAGTTTAACCCGTTTGCCTGAATGCACCTTAATGCACTACGTACACAAAAACTGTGCTTACAGACTCACACAAACATGGGGCAGTCAGCCCACTGGTATCCAAACATACAACAGTGATTCAAGTTTATTAAAAGACTAAAACTTACTTTAACACACAGACATTTTTTATCTCTTAAAATACACCATTTACAGGGTAAAACATGTAAAAATACAGGGCATACAGAGCGATAAACCAATCGACTTTAACTTTTAGAGTGACGTTGACTAACAAGAGGTGAATATAGGAAAGGGACATAAATTTCACCTTCGTATCTTAAAAAACAGTTAAACTGCTATTACTTTTGTAATTTAACTAATTTATTTAGTATCACATTACAATGGGTTAACATGAATAGTAAAAGCATTTGTCTATATAAAACTATATGACAGTAATTACAATATAATTTAGCCTGTAACGGTATGTGAATAAACGTATTATATTATAACAAGGATTTTAAACCGTGCCTGATATAGAAGCAAAACAATCATCACACATTCATAGTGACAACGAGTTACATAAACTCATCAAACTAAAATCCATAAAAAAGTGAAATTTATGACATGTATCTACTTCAGCATTAGTGCAATTCACAATTTAAAGATTTTATCAGCAATACAAATTACGACTATAAAAACTGCAGAAAGTTTCAAAGGCAAAAATAAAATGACTGCCCTTAATAAATTACAAAAATGCAAATGCAAAAGCAGTTCCCTTCCAAAAAAACACTATTGTTATTGTAGAAGATTTATAATCTCCTCAAGTTTTTCAGGAGGACGGATTGTTCCCTTAACAGTTATTGCATTACCTCTTTGCACAGCAATGCATAAACATTGGAACAAAAAACTTGTTGATCTAATCGCACGTTGGATACTTTTACCAAATGTGCTAAGGAATTTCTTCTTCACTACCTAGAGTGACATTTCTTCACTTTGCTACCAAGAGTGCCAAAGGTTTCAACGGAAATCATCACAAAATGGAATGTTGGCAAAACATGATTGCATTCAGTGTGTTTTTTATTTTCAACTAATTGAGCTGCATAACCTACAGAACCACCTGAACAAGCTAAATTTGAAGGTGCTAAATTAATATATCCACATGAGGGATATCCCAAAGAATGACCCTCGGTCCAAGGAATTAAAGTCATTTCATCGGGCCTTTTGACCTATATACATACAAGCCATGTGACCTACATACATACAACCTTTATTTAAAGTCAGTTTTTATACGACAAGCATTAGCACATGTGCTAGTTTTCACCGGCAATAAAATAAGTGCATAAAAATAGGGGAAACCTGTGGGCAAACCAGGACAAACCTGTGGGTTCTAAAACTGAAGAAATATGAGCAGATGTTAAAGCACGCCAAATCAAATCATTGGTAGCTTGATGCCTTGAAAAATGAAAAGTGGTTTTTTTTAAACAGCTTAGACCATGAACTCCCAAACTGTCTGCCAAAATGCCTCATTTGCACTGACAACGGATAACTAATATATATGTACCTAAACGAAGCGTTGCAGCAAAACAAAATCGATTATCATCTAATGCATCTAAATGAAGGAATAGGTATAAACTCAGGCTATATGTTAGCATGACAAGATATTGTAAAAGCCACACATTATTTACTTCATAAGTTATGGCAAATAAACTTTCAAAAGATGCTTTGTCTGAAACTTTTTGGCAAATTGCATCAGGCAAAGTGGGAACAGATGAATCAGCCTCTCCGTCCAGAACAACTTTTTAAATCTAAATGTAAATCTAAAATATCTCTTCTATTAAAGAAGCGAAATCAGTAGCTGATGCCAGACAGGCTGGGTGGCACTTCTTATACCAAGTTCTCCTTTGGAAGCTTGTACTGGTAATCAGACTGAATCAGACAATGTATGTTTAGTGTTATCTGACAGTTACACGAAGAACAGAATCAGACAAGTACTGTAGACTCGAAAACAGGCGAAGATCAAAAGATACAGAGTAGTTTCGGTGTAGAGAAACAATGTCGAACTAGGTACATTGCATTAGGTGAAGCAAGGAGCATTGACCTAATTTATTTTCCAAAATAGATACCATGGCATCATCACCCGAAAAGTGACCTAATAGAATTGCTCCATCAGGTTACACTAATTTTATTTATGACAGAACATCTTACAATGTAGAAATTGCCTTACTTACGTTGCCTATTACTCAGAAACGTGGTCTTATTAAACGGCACACTGGTTTCATTAACCTAAAACCAGGTAGATGTTATTCTAGAAAAACCACTATCCTCAAACGAATTATGGCCTTCTAATTTAGGTCTTATTCAAATAATTTAATGAACCATCGTACCTTAAACACCGAACCGAACAAGTCGAATCAATGTTGGGAGCGGAGTAGGACACAAGCCGAAGTAGGACACTTGGTGTACACCAGAGGTGCGCAAACCGCGGAACTGCGGACATAGACATAGACATTTTTATTTATCTTCTCATTTACACCTGTATACAAATTAACTATTATTATTTTTTAGTTATTGATTAAAAAGGATAAATTAAGCATAAAGGAAAGAGCTAAGGGGGTGCAGGAGAAAGGGTAGCGAAAGACCAATTGGTCATCGAGTCAGCTACCCTCACAGCACTGCAGCAGCTTCTTAGTATTTTTGGGAAATAATGACATTATTGTATTTGTATTAAATTTTGTAAAAATATTGCTGAAAATGATACAAGATTTACTTCCGAAATTAGACGTATGCAGCACGTACAAAGATTTCGCTTTGGTTCAGTTACTTATTTTATACACTTATGTGTATAGCTTTTCTTATAGCACGTGATTTCATTACGTTAGAGATTTTTATTTATTTGAATGAGTGTGTTTAGTTATTTTATTTATTTATTATTGTCATTAATTTTTTGTATTTATTGTATACTGTTATTTGTAATTCATATTATTTTTATGTCATGAACTTAATATGTTAGAAATATCATAAAATCACAATCAGTTGGTCAGTCAATCAGGCCTGTCAGTCAGGCAGATCAGTTAGGCAGTTAGTTAGGCAGTTAGCCAATCAGTCAATTCAAACGAACTCTCATATTGGCAATTGAAGTCATTTTGTGTTAACCAAAGCAGCAGTAACAATATCAAGCTGCATATTAAATGCAGAAGCCCCGATTCTAGTAGTAAACAAAACCATGTAGCAAATTTACTAGACACGATAACCGAATGGTCAATATATCTATGGATAACAACCTAGTAGTAGATGTAATAACAGATATATGCAAAGCATTTGACGAATTCCACGCAACTGGCTTATGGCTAAACTAAGGAACGTTAAGGTAATCTACTAAGATGGGAAGGACGTTTCTTAATCTGAAGCATAATATGCTCTGTTTAATTAAGCTCTGTTTAAGGCATGTAAACACTAGAGTTATGCAGTGATCAATGCTCTGATTATAATTGTGGTTCCTTTGCATTAACAACATTTTTGAAATCTGCTGTTGTCTAATCCATCTCTTTACAGATGACAGTGATTTTACAGAACTTTGCCAAGATCACAACATCCTTCAAAATGATATTTTCCATCTTTTCAATTGCTGTCCACATTATGTTCACCCCATAAAATTGTCATGTTTTGTATATAAACAACCATAAGAATGAGAAGTCCAGCTACAATACATACCAGATTGAAATAGCATACTTGAAATCAAACCTGTACATACAAAAAAGAACTTGGAATGTATGTTGATAACAATCTTTCTTTTGGCAAACATGTTTTCAAAAAGGTAAAAACTAAAAACAAAAACTTTTAAATTTCTTAAGTTACTATATTTTTATAATTACATCTTTAGTTAAATTACATCTGAAATATGCATCAGTTGTGTGGTGCCCACATCTCACACATCATCGCGGCATGAGGCAATACAGCAAAGGCCACAATCAGTCCTAGGGCTAAAGCACATCAAAATTTATATCCAATCCATAGCATTTATGAGGAAGAGAAGCGAGATCTACTGTAGACATAATAATTATTATGTCATTTTATGTCATTTTCTTCACTGCATCAACAAATCCAAGAATGAAGACTTATTGTTGTACACATGATGAGAGGCTAGGAGTTGTAGAATCTGAGGTACCACAAAAGTATTTTCAGTTGCTAAAACAACAAGACAACAGCACTTGACACTCATTTTGTATAGAAATAGAATTGTTAATGATTGTGACAACTCCCGCTGCGGCTACTGGAAGCTCAATCTTTAAAATTAATGTCTTCGAACCCGCTTTGGCTACATTTTATCGAATGCTAGTACACTTGCAATAATTGATGGTCTGTGTGAGCTTTGAACTGTTCACCACCCAGATGAGTTTATGTATAGGTCAAACCTCTGTATTTTATTTTCGATGACTATTAGGGCTATTTAAAAATAATATCTAGATTTTTTAGCACTGCATCTTCAATTGCTAATTCCAAAAGCTCAAAACAGCTGAAGTGCAAAGGTCTATGAGCTTAACGTACCCTGTGCATCAACCAACAATGTCCACTCAATATTATACAAGAACGTGTTGCTAAGTGTGGTTATTATACATAGTGCAATTGAAATATTTATAAATTTTGCGATCTTTCCATATTAGCAGGCAACTTCATGACACTGATGGCATCAGTTAAGTGTTACTTGGCAGAAGTGTCTCAATTGAACTAACATTTATTGTTCTGGCTCAAAACCTGCTCCATATCTTGATGGTTTGTGGTTAAAGAATAAGGGTAGGAAAGTACACTGCATGAAATTTCGATATATTTGCACTGATGACATGAACAGGTGCGCAAGGAGGATGGCATAACACACGTAAGAAAGGATGCTTTCACAAATTGTTGCTTGATTTTAGAAACCATTGCGGCTTGAGGCATTTAAAGCATCAAGGTAGTGAAAACATTAAAATGAATCTTGGTTCAGTAATACTGTACTACTGTATAATGAGATATTGAGAAAGTCACGTTGAATTTTGGTGAAGTCGTGAAAAGAGCCTCATTTTTATCAGATGCGTAAATTTTTTGAAATGTGCATAACGGTAACTAGTAGAGCAATATGGCGTTACTGGGAAAAAGTTTGTATGTGAAATGCCGTGTGTTTCTGTTCCCTGAATATTTGTAAAAATTGCGGTTTTGTACCTAGCTTATTTTTTGTGATATTTGTGCGAGTTAAAATGTTCTCTTGTAGTAATTTTTTGTGCTCATTGGGAATGATATTAATTTTCTTAAACATTCGGATTAGCGTTGCTGGTGTCAGTGGTGAGTCTAATTTATGAAGTTTAGTACTAGTAGTAGTCTATAATATTATCAAATGGAACAAATATGTATTATTATTAGTCAGGTTTAATATAATTTGTTTAATTGCTGTTAGGTTCTTACTAGTTTGTGGTGCCGACTAAAATTTATTAGTTTATTACTTTATAAAATGTGAATGAGTTAATTTTTTACGTCAGTGTAGAACTAGAAGTTTCGTGTTATTAACGTAATTGATCTCTTTCTTAAGAAAACATAATTTTGGCAAGTTGGAATTTTGATCATTTTCAAAAACAATAGGTTCTATTTTGTTTAATTTACAGTTCAAAATCTGCCTCCATCTCCAGCACCAGGTAAATACTGCTAACGACTGCTATGAATTAGCTCAGTTGTCAAAATTCTAACTTGCCAAAATTACGTTTTGATGTTAATAACATGAAAGTGCTTGGAATTACCATCGATGAACATATAAATATTAATAGCTATACTTCTTGAATCAGACAAAGCGCTTGGAAGAAATGCGCTAAACTTAAAAGTTATAATAATAAACAGTGCAGAAATCCGGCTGCGCAACTAAACTTTTGTCTTAAAATCCCGACACCGGAACTAAAATTTTCACCTTAAACATCCGACACTTCTGCAGTAGCATTTCTCAGTGTCTAACATGTTTAGCAATAGCACGTAAATTTGCTGAACTAAGAGATATTAAAATTATGCTACTCTGGCACTGGATGGCTTACACTACCATTGTAAGAACTTATAACATATAAAAATTACTAATTACAATTTCTAATATCCATTTGGTAGAGAAAAATAAATAAAAACAAAAAAAGTGATATAAAACAATTTTTAATTGATTCATGACATTAAAAAATAAATATGTAATGAATAAAAGCAAAATTCAGAAATATTTCTGAGTCATTCACTTGTACAAAAATAAGTGCTAAGTTTTTTTATGCCATGTTATTTAATCATGAGTTGTTATCACACATGCTTTCTTGCCTGAGGCTGTATTAAATACACTAAAGTATTTTGCTAGCAATTATTATCTCCAACAGTGTTAAGTCTGAATAATTTATGAAAATTGCAATTTTATTGTGTGCCGCAGCAACTACTTAATTTGAACATTCAGTTACAGTAAACAAGCACAAGGGAAATGTCTGTACGCATTATCACACTACATTGACCGCATGCATTTGTTACCCAGTCATTTTGTGTGTATGAACTTTTTTCTAGTGGGGACCGAAGTAAAAGCAGTTGCACCAGCTGCTCTCTCATCTTCAAAATTTCTCTAATTTATTACTTTTAGGTATTCTTGATGTCTTAGACCATTATGAAACTCTTCACGCTTCATCTATACATCACAACATAGAAAAGCGAGGAACCAGAGGCAAAGCTGATCACATAAAAGAGCTCAAATTTAAAGCTTTGGGAAGGTGTGTATAATATTTTACTAAAAAAAGCTATATTTTTTCTTATTTGTCTTAGTTTGTACATCAAATTTCCCTTTGTTCTTTGGTGAATATAGGTCATGGTGAATGATTTTCATAAATGTAAGTCACTTTCACTCATTTAAAATCGCTCAAACGATTGTTTTGTTAATTTTGCTAAGAATTGTGTGGCTTACTTACAGAATCATTGTGGAAAATAGGAAAATGCTTAAAACTAGTAAAAAGTAAAATACGTATGAATGCATATGTATTGTTGTGTTTTTTTTAAACTGGATGTAGGTTCAGTGCGTAGTACTTACCCGTATTGTTGTCTTTGTGCTAATTCTTGTTGTATGTATTTGGTAAAAAATGATAAAGTTTCATAAAGCTAAGGCTTTTCTATCAAGGTTTTGATAGAGCCTGAATTTTGCAAATTCCCTCATAGAGGGTTTAGAAGTGGTAACCCCTTAAATTCCAAAAAGTGCTATGGCTTCAGAATGACTAATGAACGATAAGCTGAAGAGCTGAACTGTTAGGTATGTACACTGGGGAACTATCAACACAGTAACAGAGACTTTTCTCCACTTTCGTCCTTCAGGGGGTACTTTTGGGGGTAACCCCACAAAATTTTTGAAGTGCTACCTCTCCACAGTTTCTTTCTAAAATTTGATGCTGATGTCCAGGGCTTGTGCATTACCTAAAAATGTATTTAATTAAGTGTATTTCTGTTAATTTAAAAACTTGTTTTTTTAATACTAAGGAATTTTAGATTGTATCTGCAGCCTACAGTTGGTCTACTTTCTCAGCATTTTAAGGCATTTGCAGTTGATGGACGTGGAAAAAAGCAGCCAGTTTATGTTGACCCAGAAAATTTTTATTCTGGACATGTTTTTGGTACGTTTTAGTTTAGTTTACTGAATAACTGTTTACTAATCAAAGTGTGCATATAGTGCTAATAGCGCAAATGTATTATTATTTTACATTATTGATTTACAGGGTGATACATAACCTTTTTCTATGGGGCTAAAGACATTGAGTAATAGCACGGAACTTTTTATTTTATCAAAATAAGGCTAATACAATAGAGAATCTATCATGCTCTCGATATTTAGTGTGGAAGTCGCATAACCTGAGTATTGAAGAGATTCACCAGATCAGTGACCTGAAAAAATTGGGATTAATTTTTATTGACTGAACAAAAGGCATAAATATTCACTGGACTTCAGCAGAGCCGAACACATTGAAGCTATTCTGAAAAACAGAGTGGTATGTCACGACGGCAAAAGAATGTGCCACTGATTGGTACTCAGCAGACGAGCTTGAAAGACATCTGCAGCAAGTGTTGAAGGATCTTAGAATCCTTCAGTCATATCCCTCAAAATTTTGTGAAGTGTGTTAAGGCTTACCCGAAAATCTTGAAAGCTTGACACATTCTCTACTGTTTCAGCAATACTTTGATGTAATAAATTGTTCTGTACTGTTACTTGTTGTTTTTGTACCCCCTGTATTTTTGTATTTAAAAACTTTTATAAACGTTCGTCAATGTGACTGGTGCATTGTCTAATTTTCTATGCATAATTATCTTACTGTTATGATGTGCATCACAGTTCATGCTTTTTTATGCCTTTTGTGTTATCTACTTGTTTATGTCTGCAGGTGAAAGGCTGTCTTCTGTCCAGGCACATTTAGATCATACAAGTTTATTGACAGCTACGATTTCAACAACTGACGACTCGTACTATATTGAGGTCAGAACATTTTGTTGTAGATAAACAGAAATTCGTTACTGGTGATCCTGTTTAAAAAAGTTTTCTTTTTCGTTAAATAAAAAGCTTGATACAGCAGTTTTCTGTGCTTTTTCTATACTGTTCATGTAAATTTTCTTTTTAGCCTATGTGGAGACATGATACATTAGCTGAAAATGGTACCATGATTATGTACAGGGGATCGGATGTTCGAAATCAGTATAGTGATCAAAATAAAACTTTAGAAAGGTGATTATCTGATCTGTTATGTCGTTTGAGTTATGCTCTTTGCTTAATTGCTTTTTAAGACCGATAAAATCATTTTTTTAAAAAATGCATGCTGGCAGGTTGTGTGAAAAACACATTTTTGCTGATGTTCAGATAATGTCATTTAATTTGTGAAACCAGTGGTGTAGTACTGAAAGTTAATAGCAATTTTGGTGACTGAGTGTGTGAATGAAAGCATTGTAGAAGTGGTAGGGAAAGTGAGCCCCCTGGCTACCATAATTTCTGTTTGTTTAGATGAGTGGTGTATTAAGACTTTTTGGTGCCCCTTTGCAAGTGAATGCTTTTGCGCCACTTCCCACGCACATGCTCGATGATTGGTTGTTTTACAATTCTGTTATTATTATCATTATCATTATTATCATCATCATTATTAGTAGTATTTTCAAAATTTATAGGCTTATACATTTACAATACTGATTGAAATGAATTTTGGACTTTCAAGGCACTGTTTTGGTCATAGTTTTAGTATCATTTTACTAATTTGTTATGAAATAAGATCGGTAGTTTTAAAAATACACCACGTGCATATATTTCTGATACTGCCATTCATATATATATATATATATATATATATAAATTCTTTATTTGTCATTAAAATGGTTCACTAAATATTCACCGTTTATCTTGTTTGTAATATTTGTGTATGTACCAAGGACTACTATACAACAGGACGTGCACGGTCAGATCTCTGATTCGGCTAGCGGAGGCGATTAATTTTTAACATTTAGTGCTAATAATTTGGACATATTTACCCCCCATGGTGACATATAGCATGCCACAATACACATAGAACATATTTCTCATTCATCTAGTAATTTAAAAACAGTGGTACCTATAATATCCCCCCCTCCCAAAAAAAAACACACCATATCTGCAACTCATTGTGTCCCGAAGATTACCTGTCACTTTCTATAGAGAATAAACAGATTACACCATTTTGTCAGGACTATATAAACTCATTCATAGGTTGCTCTGTGTAAATTAGAATACATGAAATTATTGCACTCACTATTTTGCAGAGATGTTTGCTACAATTAGTCGGCTAGTCGATTCTTCTTAATGGAGGTCTGGTAAAGGGCTGAGTTCTGCTGGTGATCCTTCTCCAAATTGTGTAGTCCATGCAGCAGTACATTCGCCAGGCGTCTCAGAGCAGTTCTTGAAAACTCTCCAAAATCAAAGTAGGCATTGATTATGGAGAGGATGTTCATGAGCTTGTTGCGGCAGCAGACTGTGTGAGTTGACTTCTTCACAAAACACAAGCCAGTTGTTACGAATTCGAACGTGAATGTGTGGGGCACTGTAAGACCTCCCCTAGACACTTCTTCAATGAACATTTTCATTTCCTCAGAAAGGAGAGGCTCATCCTCAGGAAAAGAAATGTCATTTTGGCACTTATCCAACCAACCTGCGACATATGCACACGCGTTCAGTTCAGTTTTGGAAAGAGTCTCGTCAACACAAATCTCCATAATTTTGGCATCCTTGAAATCAATCCCATTGCATGTGTGCAACTGGATTTCGGATGATGTGTCTGTGTCCACAAACTCCAGGAATGATGCAGAAAAACGCGCCAGTCTCCGCTTGAATGCTGAACAGACATCTCCAGCTTGCATGAATGCATTGGCCCCCCTTGACTGCCCGTAAACTGAGAACTCACCCTCTATTCTGTCACTCTGAAGTTCACGCAATAATACGTAGTGAAATCCAACAGAAAACAAGTGCCTACAGATAGCGAGGAGTCCCTCCGTGGTCTGAATCAAAGCTTTTCGCGTATCATGTGTCAGGCATTCAATTCTATTTGGTCCGTGTCCTGATTCGGTTTGCTTAAACAGAGTCAACAACGACTGAAGAGTATCAGATGTATCTTGTTGAACAGATCGATCAGGGTCTCTCATCCTCGTGTCTTGACCTCTGGCAGAAACATTTACCACATTCCACCAGCGTAGTACTTGCTGAATGAATTCTGCAGTGTCCTGGGCTCCTCGAAGTCTCAGCGATGCAACGACACGATCGTTGAACACCCTCAGGACATGTTGCACATTCTGGAGCTGGAGTTTCGATGGGAAGACTGCAGAATATGTCAAAGGTGTTGACTTCAGCACATTGTCTTTCTCAGCGTTGTAAAGACTTTTTACTTCAGCAAATGAGCCAACAGTTTTCTTTTCAAACGATAATCTCTGATCCAGTTGTTCCTGATACATTTCAGAATGTGGACGGTATCATACAACAGGAACCACACTCGTGTATTTTCCAGGGGATGTTCAGCCTCCCAGTCTGTGCATCTGGTAAACAATTTGCAGTATTGTTGGTTGATCTTGTGGTTGTCCGTCATGGACCCTAAAACAGTTCCTCCTGAATTCTCAACCACTGTAGCAGCCTCCTTCACGACAGAGAATTGATATGCAGCAGTCAGCTTGTGAACGGGGGTCACTGATATCATCACGCTGGGGCCACCATGTAGACATTTAGCCATCACACATAGCATTGATGTAGCTTTACTGTCTGGCTCATTTTTTGCCATGCCATTTAGCACACCCCCTGAAAAAGCCACTGTTGGGCGTATTTTCACTTTATCCACCAATAGCATACAGTGTTTCTGCTCAGAGCTTTTCACTTTCTGAAATGTTTTACCTAGCACCTTGTCAATATCTGTCCATGAAATAACTGACTGCAGCTTTCTTTTGCTGGGTAACACTAAAAAGTCACGCAGTTGTTCGTAATTGCAATGGGGAAATGACTGTATTGCAAAGCAATAATCAGACACTGTGAAAGTCTTATCACATAATAGTCGAAGCTGTCGTGTTAGAAATTTGAGCTTCTTGGCTTTAGCATTAACACTAGGAGATTGTTCTCGATTTTGAGCTAGTTCAAGTTCAAGAGACTTTGTCACTTTGTTGACAATATCATCAACATGATGAATGTGGTTGACAACAGAATTCACAACTGCAAAAAATTGTGAGTAAGAGGACAGCCCATTGTTTGGACTGAGGATTTTACTTAATGGCACACTGATCCCGTTTTTGAAAGCATACAGAGTAAGAGGGGAACACAAAGTAGGCTTATTGTGAACAATAATTGACATATAACATTGACTGTGGTCCTCTTCCATGAACATGCACACAAATTTGTCTTGTGTGCGAGATATAATGAGGTTCTGATACGTCTTATGCAGGTCTTTCTCAGGAGTGAATTCATTGAGAGAAGTTATTTTATCCTTTTTAAAGAAATAATTCAGCTGCTGGTCCTCAGTATTTGGAGGGCGAGGTGGTGGCTTTGGAGTGGGCAAGCATGATGTTGGAACATTGAAAATACTGGGTGGATCCACTGGCCTGGTGTGACCACCTGGAATTTTGACCATTTGAGTATCCGATGGCCAATGCTTTTCGCAAATGAAAAATTTTGTTGGATCAACAACAAAGCCTTCGCGTGGGGGAAGAACACTTAGCCATTTCTGTTTTTCTACATGATCTCTTGGCAGTCTGAACACACGACACTTGTTCTCCGTGTCACAGTTACAGTTACCTTTGCATTTCACAACACCACACTTGTTAGACATGCTGCTGAGCACTATTTATAGATTACGTTCATGCAAGTATTGATCGCCTCCGCTAGCCGAATCAGAGATCTAAGCGTGCATGTCCTGTTGTATAGTAGTCCTTGGTATGTACATATTTCGTTAGTCTTCAGGCCTAATACTACTAGTCTGCTATTAGTACTATAGTATAGGCCGCACCACCATGTATGCGGTACTCCATGTCTCCACATATTTGCAAAGATATAGTCCGCTAACATAGAACATGTACTATGATGGTAATGACAAACTTACATAAGGAAAATAGGAAATCACTGTTATTAAAACTTAGCTAAACTCTCATATTTAAATGCTCAGTTTGCGTTTCTTATTTCTTAGATTTGTATACATGTCATTTGCTAAACAAGTTAGAAGTTTTTTAGGTTCATAGCAAGTTTAATTTTGAAATTCAGCTACTTGGCAACATAAACTTTATGCATTTACTGCCCTGCTGTCATCTGTCATCAGAAAGATAATCAATTCTTATTTCTTGTGAGTCCAAAGCATTTAAGGGTAGCACCGACCAAAAGGTCACTCCATTCACATTTTTGGCGTTCCATTTGCACTCAATGGTGGCTCGTAGCTAAAATCAGCAGGGCTGCTGCTTCGGAAAACCTTTAGCCATTGTTTTAATACTTTGTAAAACAAAACAAACGTGTAATTTTGATGTTGTAATTTGTAATTGTAATTTTTAACAAGCAAACCTATGACAGTTCATACATAAACTTGATAAAATTATATACAAAAAACATTTTTGCTTACTGATAGCCTAAATTGTCACAGTTCAAGCTTGATCCATTCACAGTAAGCACGTGACAATTGACAACAAACTGTGTGAGCGACAGTACTTTCTCTACTTGGGGCCAGACATGTGCGCATGACCGCATGCATACAATAGTCAAACACCTCATTGCTGGAGCGCACTGTGCTATATTGTGAAGCAAACACTACTACCCTCATGTGCTCTGGTTTTGTACAAGTATAAAGACAGAACTAAAGAAAGAAGACTTATTATATTGAACATTCTCGATAATATTGAGTGAAAATAGGAGGTGCTGCAGTTTCACAGTACCAATACACGAACCGCCACTTTCGCACCCCTCTTAATATGCCAGGGTTTACATGTTTTGTTGAACTTACAGGCCTGTACAGGCACTTGATTTGATGATCATTTATGTTTGCATTTAGTCTAACTGAAAGCCACACGCACGCACACATGCACACACACACACACAGTGAACATTTGGGTACATTTGAGTATGATCTACATTTTAGTTTTTGCGGCTATGTGAGACCACCAAGCGGTGGCCATGTCATTGATGATGAAGATGATAGTGATTACAATGATGTGGAGAGTAATCATGCACATGAGATTCATCTTAATGGTGCCAAACACAAACATGGGCGAATAAAGCGGCAGGCAGACGAAGGCGAGAAAAATCGTTGTTCTCTTTTGCTGGTAGCTGATCATAAATTCCATGGCGAAATGGGGCAAGGAAGTGTCCATAATACAATAAACTACTTGGTATGATGTAGATTTTGTAATTTTAATTTGCATTGAAATTTTGAGTAAACAAAATGTTTTTACACATAAATGGAAATTATGCTTTAAATAATATAAGACCATGATGGTAAAGTTTCAGCATTTATTGCACAGTGCATATGTATATGCAGTAATACAGTAATTAAATTAAAAGACTTTTCAGACGAGCTCTTCAGTGTCTACTTCTGCAATTATATCGAAATATTAGGTAAAAGCACAAAACTATTATTTAAAACATTATTGAAATTCTGTACCACCAAGAACCTGTTTAAATGTTGGAAAATGTTTTTATGCTTAAAAACATTGCAAGTGGACATAATAAAACATCTGGTTTTTTGCAGATTAATCTAATTCAAGTAGTGAATCAAATCTATCAGCATACTGAATGGGAGGGTGGGATAACTAACATGTCATTCATAATCAAAGAGATGCTAGTGCATACAGAAGCACAGCAAAACCTTAAACTTAGAGAGCTACATTATAACATGGAGACACCTACATCGTGGAATGTCGAAGATTTGTTAAGGGTGTGTACTCGTATTTAGCATTTGCTTCATTAGCAAGGAATTTTATATATAGTTGTCAAGTGGAACTGGATTTTCAGCTACTATGTCAAGATCTTTGTTAACAATTCATTAAAATTCAGTACTAATCTAACATTGCCACATTTTTGTGGATCTGATTGAGTTCCTGCAGAGCATTACTGCATTATTTATGTTATACCAAGTTTTTGAGGTAAACAACAATACACTTGTTCTACTCTTATAGCAACTGTCGCTTTTGTCGAATTGATTATTGACAAGTAGTTTTCATCACCATTTATAATAGATTGTATGAATGCTGCAAATAAAACACTTTCATTTCATAAGGGCGGTAGGGCTCTCCAAGTTAATTCTGTTTCAAGAAATGCAGGTTAGTTTGTTCGCTTATTGTGTTGCCTTGAAACAGCTTTCGTAAATTCTGATCTATAGTGCATATTTTGAAATTCCGTGTGCTGTGGATTTGTATTAGCAAAAACGTAGAACTGCAAACTTTAAAAATAGCTCACTGGATTGAACTGGGGAACAGGTGTGTCAAGATGTCTGTGCAACTTTTACATCATTGTGAAAGGCAGTTTCTGTGTTTTTAGGGCCTTTGAAGGTCGTTTAAAATCAATCATTTTGTCAAATGACTGCCTACTTTTTATATTCCATTTGTAATCTGATGCCTATGTGAGACAGATTCACATAAGGATCATTGCCGTTACCAGAAAGTTAAAATCAGCTCAGTGAGGTTTGGTAGTATAGGGCTATAGGCTATATCCCAGTGCATGAAACTATCATAATTTCCATCAAACTTAATGTTTTGTAGAACATCTGATATGATTGTAAGTTGTAACACAATTAATTTTTTAATCATGTTTTAACTTAGCATTTTAGCAAAGGTACTTACAGAAGCTACTGTTTGGCTCATCTTTTCACCCATCAGAAATTTGACGGAGGGGTTCTTGGTCTTGCCTACGTCGGCTCCCCTCGTCGGGGCTCAGTGGGAGGCATTTGTACGCAAGGTATGTTATCGTAATCTTATAGTTACTTTCTTAATGGTCAAGTTTAATGTTTGTGCAACTTTCTTATTTGATAATTTCATTGCATTTCATAGTATTATATTTGTGTTAGACCAAAATAATAATTACGTTACAAGTAATTATTTTACTAAACACTGCAGCATTTATTATTGTTTAGAATTTTAGTCACTTTTATTATTTGACTTAATTTCACGTAGTATATTGCTAGCCGTTATTACTTCAGCGCACTTACTTTGAGCATAGGTGGCTATTTATCATTTTGATATCATTTTGATGTGGTAATTCTCATCAATTTTTTTAACTTAATAGCATATTATGACGATGAGACGCTATGGCTCAACACAGGTCTCAGTAGCTCCATGAATTTTGCTGGAAGTAAGGTTATTGCAAAAGAAGCAAACATCGTCACTGCTCACGGTACTGTGATATTGCTATTTTTGATGTTTCTTCGTAATGGTAGGTTTATTGGTAGCGCAATTTAAAGTTTCAGTTTATGCTGTCTTGTCTATACAGGCTTTACTAATTGGTGAAAACAATTGTTCAAATTACACTTTGATTACCCAAATGTTTTTAGCGCAAATGGTTTTGGCCAGTCGATCGTATAAGATTAATTAACTTCCTCACTAAAATTAATGTCAGCTGCCATAATTTTTGCTCTTATACAGAATTACACAGAAGAATTCACTAAGCTTTTTGTGTACAACTTGAGTAATGGTAACAGAGCAAAGTGGTAATAGCCAGATTTTTGTATGATTAAAATGTTTGATAATGTGATTGTTTGATGTGAATTGTAACTCAGTTTAAATATTTTTATAGTTTAGCTTAATTAGAAAATTGTGAATTTTGTTAATCAATTCAGATTTTTGGTTTTTAAATATTTCCGTATGTGATAATTGTAACTATTGAAGTGTAGTGAGGCAAATGGGTTTCACAGGAGATTTTCAGGTAATGAATGGATTATGTGGGCAAAATTTCATAAGGATGTATTTTGAGTTACCAAAGTTTTTCAAGTGGTAAAGCTATGTGTTGCTCGTGTGCCTTTTATTTGTCTCCAGTTTACTTCTTAAGAATTCAGTGCCCAGAGTAAGCTACTGCCTTGCTCTTGTGCTAAAGAAAAACTAAAGGAATTATTAATCTTTATTAATGTCACCTGTTATTTTAAGTATTGGAGTTGAGATACCAGCTAGAATTATTCAGCTATTTGTAAATAACCGTCCCCCGTGTCTATTGCAAACCAGAGGAAAAACCAGGATCTGATTGTGGCCATTATGTGCAACAAGCTAGGCATGTGTACTTCATTTTGTGATTGGTAAATATTTTTATCTGGGCTAGTAGTCCACATCGATCAGTAGTGTAGCCAATGTTGCATCACCTTGCGAGGTTTCTTCATTCATAACTTGAATGTACTTGCAGCTTATAGGCAGCTCTTAATAAACAGGGTGTGTTGCAAAGATGATATTAAGTATAAATAATTGAATGTGTTATGCTACTTTCAGAATTAGGACATAACTGGGGCAGCGAACATGATCCTGCAACTGAGGAATGTAATCCACCGGCACCAAACGGTTCTTACATTATGTACACGTATTCTGTGAGTGGATATTATGCAAACAACTTTCTGTTTTCACCGTGCAGTAAAAGATCTGTAGGAGCTGTACTCCAGGCAAAGGCTGCTCGATGTTTTAGTGGTATGTGAAAAGAAATAAAAATTTTGATTTTTTTTAAATTTGAACAATTTTGTAATAAAATTTATTGCATTATTTGTGGCTATGCTTATTTAGTAAATAACTTACTTCTAATTCATAAGTTTGAACAATTTTGTTAGTGTTTTTATCACTCATGAATTATCTACTTTCTGTCTTTAAATCTTTACCTTATGCCTTTGGTCAGCATTTGGCAATATTTTACACATAATCACCTTCAATTTATTTTGTATTTTATCCACAATTTTTAGAATCAACTGATGCTTTCTGTGGCAACTATCAGGTGGAACCAGGAGAAGAATGCGATGCAGGATTGATTGGTTCAGGAGCTGAAGATCCTTGCTGTACACATAACTGTAAGCTGAAACCAGATGTTGAATGCAGGTATACTTTATCAAATATATTGCATAACATATTCTGGAAATGCGGTCTTAGAGGATTATTATAAAATGGGTTAATTTTATAATGATGCACTAATTCTTTTAAAAAATAAGACAGTATAACATAATTTACTTTGTGCTTTTTTTTTCTAACCTGGAGAGTCTGGGCAATAAAACTTTCACGCTGTACTAGGATACGTGCAGCTACCTGTAGGTGTAATATTTCGTTAGAAATGTTGTTAAGTTGGTTCAAATACCTTGGAAGGATTGAGTAAGACTCATACTTGTATTGTATTATACTTTAGAATTCAGCAGTGGCTCTGTGGTGCACTGCGGAATTGCACCACCCCCTATTTTCACTCGATATTATCGATTACATTCACTATAATGAGTTTTTAATTTTTAATTCTTTCTTTATGCTTGTACATCATGTAATCCTTAAATGTCAGTAGCCATTCCCTGGTTCATGAAAAAATTTCAAAAATCCTTGTATGGAACTGTGTGCTTCCCAGTTCCAGCGACAGGGAGTATGACTGTTGTGCGCATGCGGCCATACTCACAGGTGCGAGATAAGAAGCTGCACGCTAGGTAGAGAGCACTTTTGCTCACACATTGCCGACCCTGTTGTACAGTATGAGGTAGTGTTTTTTTTACTAAATTTTCTTTTTATGTGTTTGTTTCATTCTATACAATATTAAAACAATGGCTACAAGTTTTTTGAAGCAGCACCTCACTAATTTTAATTACGAGCCGCCACTGCTTTAGATGTTTTACTTAATATTATAGAGATGTGTTATTTTTTCTTTTAAGTATTATTTAGTAACAGTCTCTGTAACGGTATTTAGCAATGATGTAATACTTATTTGTAATTTGTATAGTTGCCATGGACACCTATTTTCAGCAAGCAGACCTGTATCATTATCCTTTTGACACCTCACTTGACATCTCCATTTGTGCCACCTTTCACCTCACCAGATTTTTATCTTCCCGAATGATACCTGTCTTGTTGCCATAGCGAAGGTATTGTCGCTGTTTGTATGAAATTTCAACTCCATTTTTTGGATTTTCTCACTCATATAATTCATTAGCTGCATTTATAAAATAACATTGTATCAGTGTCAGTAAGCAAAACTTCTTTGGTTAATTTTATTACCAGGCATTTTGCAAAACTTCTCTTTCCTGTACTTACAAGCACAGAATTGCATGATTGCTAATATAGGAATAAGGTCTTGTGTCAGCTACAACGTTACCTTTAAAATAATGACCATCAACAACAGCCAGCTGTTGCAGTTGTTGCTGGTTGTAGCTTTTTTGGCTTAGTTACTTTTTTGACTTAGTTGACTTTTTTCACTTAGCTACTTTCTGTTTTAATGTCTGCTGATGAATATAACCTAACTCTGAATCAATTCAATATGTTTAACATAGTGATGATTTTGCAGTGATCAGAATTCAGCGTGTTGCAAAAACTGTTACTTGGCACCCTCCGGACAGGTTTGCAGAAATGCTAGCCATCTTGATGCAATCTGTGAAAGTGATTCCATGTGCACCGGATTTAGTGCTGAATGTCCTACTCCCGGCGTTGTAGAAAATGGAACAAGCTGCTTGGATGGTGGACAGTGTTGGGGCGGCATATGCCTGCCTTTCTGTGAAATTCCAGAAATTGGAAAAAAGTCCTGCATTTGTGATGGAGGTATTGGTAACTTTTATTCTTCGAATTTTTCTCAATGCCGTCCAATAAATTTAGGAATAAAATTAATATAAACGATTAAGTAGTTTTATAAAAACTTACAACAGTTACACCCAAAAATAGTTGTTACATAATGCAGAAGTAACTGTGAATTTTTACATTTTATTTTTGTGTTTAAATAAGTAACAAATGTAAACTAGATTCAAGGTGCAATCTTCCACAGATAATCAGAAATTGGCAGTAATCAGTGATTCGAAATCGGCAGTCGTGGTTTTATTACCACTGGCACTTAAAAGTACAGTATAACTGAAAAAACTTTTCAAGTGGTGCATTATAGCTGAAAGTTAATTGAAATGCAAAGAGGTTTAATGAAATTTCCTGATTTTCCATCATTTCCTGACTTTCTATTCTAAAGTTCTCACCAGGTTGGTGGCAAACTTCATTTTTAATGTCTGTGCCAAATACATAAGTTATGTCCAGCATTACATTTTACCAGTAGCAGCTCATTGCTAAAATTAGTGAGGGTGCTGATCATATTCAAGAATATGGTACACGGTTTTACGCACAACACATGCTGAATCAAAAAAAAAATTACCTTGCATTTGCACAACAAGGTGGGCACTGCATGAGCAAATGAGCAACAGTGCTCTCTGCCTAACGTGCAGCTTCTTATCTCAGACGTGGCCATGCGCACAACAGCCAAACACCACAACTGTTACATACAACAATTTTTGTAATTTTTTCATGAACTAGGGATGGCTACTGACGTTAAGTTTAAGAATTATATAATGTACAAGTGTGAAGAAAGAATTAAAGAAAAAAATCTCATTACATTGAATGTCATCGATAATATCGCATGAAAATAGGGGTGCCGCAGTTCCGCAGTACCAATTCATGAGCTGCCGCTGCATTTTGCTTATATTTTGATAGATTATGTAATTTTTACCTAACTTTGTTTACATCTTTTATCCTTTTGGTATGTTTGTCATATAAGTGTTATATAAAATTCGTAATGTATAAAAACCTGTATTTAATTGTTCGTTTCTGGAAGAGTAGCATCAATTGTGCACTCCTATTTGGGACTTTGTTCTTTTATAGTTTGTTGTTTAGTGTAATAATATTTTAAGTAAAAAAAATTAATGTGGATCAGTAATTTTTTCATTTACGCTTTATAGTCGATGGCTGCAAGAGATGCTGTCGTGAAAATGAGACGTCTGTCTGCAACAAATACGTTGATGCCAAAGACCCAGATGGTATATTAGTCAGGCCTGGCCAACCTTGCAATCAGGGCACGTGCAATGTCGAAGTATGTAACATAACTAGATTATTTTATAATTGGCTGTAATTACATTTTTTCATTACATATTTTAGGATTTTAGGTGGCAGTAATGATAATATAATTGTTACTTTTACTTCCCAGTGATTTAGAATGTTAGCTCGTTGGATTACTAGAAACTACGATGCAAAACTGTGTAAATAAGTATGTTTATATTGCAGTTAGCAGCTAGTCCACTTGTAACAAGTTTCAACGACCGTGGAAAACTTGCACTTTTTAAATGAGTCTCGTTATAGCCAAGATCAATTGTTTGAGTGTATGTACTCGATAGAAATGAAGCCTATAAGGCAGATGTGATGCAATGATGAAAAGAGCACTTTCTTTTGAGACTGGCACAAGTTTCTTATTGAGTGCAACTGCTTAGTAACTATTTTATCACATGAGAAGTATTTAATCTCTGTTATGTTTAGGGTCAACGCAGTATTTTATTACAGCAAATTCCTGCATGAAACCATCTCACAACCTGCTTTTTAAACCACAGCTGTGATTTGTTGTGACATCTGCTGATAGCTGAGTGTGTTTTGCAGAAAGCCTGGCTTGTTTTTATTTAAATAGCTGTGCAGGCACAGTATAATTTATGATTATGAGGATTTCTGCATGGCCTTACATTATCTAAGAACCAACTCTACAGTTTGGCTACAGTGGCTAAAGGGTAGGGAGTCTGCCCTAGGTGGCACTGAAAAAAGTTGATTCTGCCAGAGCAGTAGAAAAGCAAAATACCTGACAATTTAATTTTCTATGAAACCTGTTTATGGAAGATGATAATTGATGATTTAATATTGTTGTATATTTAGTTAGTTAGTCAGTTTATTGAGTATAAGTTTATATAATTCCAGACTAATACACTATAACAAATGGTAACCAGAAAAATAAATATAGTCCAACATAAGGATATTACCCACAAAGCCTAAGAATAATCTCCATTTGAATTGGTTGAACTTTATGGATTGGATGATTCATTTTTATTCGACAAAAATCGGTGGCCTAGTCTTAAGTAATCAATCGGTAAATAAATTCAGTACTTCATAACAAATTTTAAATGCACGTTCACTTTCAAAAGCTTTCAGTAATATTATAAAAATTAACATTCGTGAACTGGTTTCTAACATTTTTGGTTTTTGGGCAAGTAGTTAAAACATGTTCTTCAGTCTGGACTGCACCACATTCACCCAGTTTGCTTTCACCTGATTGGTAATTTGATCTACCTGTTTAGATTTTCACTGTCTCATACACTGGAGTCTCATTCTAGTGACAGTTACAACAAATTTTTCAACAGTATTGTAATCTATCACAGATGGCTTTAGGGAGAGATTTAATTGTTCGTATACCATCCTCTTTGATGAGGCATTAACTCTAATCGATTTTATAAATTTCAATTGTTAGTCTCGCTCTCTAGCAAAATGTGACTGGCATCTGATAAACTGACAAAACACTTTGCTATGTTTGTATTCACATTACTTGTAATGTGGAATTGCATCAATGGTTCTTGCTGGTTTGGCAGAGTAGATATTTTTTCCAAACTTTTATTTGGAGGATTGGTAACTGTGCCTGAAAAGTAGGATAGCCTTATTCTACAACACAAGGTCATTCATTATGTGTGCATTCTGACACCAAGTAAAGATTAAGAATCTCCATATAAGTGGTGTAAGGAATTTGCACAGATACATTAGAATTCCATTGGCCCCGGGCATTACAAGCTCTAACTACCCCCATTTAGGCTAGCATACTTGTTATTTAATGCGATACATATTTATTTAAAACAGTATCCTTATTGAAAGTTAAATTTCAAAAAGTCACACTATTTGAAAAAACTCAGTTATTATCGTCTGGTTCACATAAATTCGCACCACAGCTTTATTCAAGGAGTGGAAAGTTTTGAAAGGTATCAGAACACATTGTCATCAGTTGCTGGTGATGACTCAAATAATTGCTGAAGTTTAACAGTTTAACTGCGTCATTTAAGCTAACATGTTGACAGACTGGTTCCTTTCATGACTGAGTCATCCTGCGTGCTTCATTCTGACTGTAACCGCACCTGCATGTGCTGTACTTGATAAACATTGTTTTGTGCAAAATCAATAAATTAATCTGTATGGTGTACCTGACCTTTTTGCCCTTGGTGTATGGTGCCAACTTGCCTATTGCTTTAGAACTCGCGCTCATTATATGCAAGGGAAGTACAATCATGGTCAGTAAAATTGCCTCGGTATAAGCAAAAACTGGTAATATTGGAGCTCGCTGAAAGCAAGGTTTAAATACATTATTTAAGCCTAACATTTGACACTATTTTGATATTTACCTTGTAATAATTAGAGACTCATTATATCATCCCCTGTTATAAGTGTTTATGCTGTGTTTTTAACGATAAACAATGTTGAATAATAAAAAAAAGCAAGTTTGTTTCACTCTTGTTTTTTGACAGGGAGTTTGTGAGAAGACAACACCTGATCCAATTCAACGATTCTGGGACATCATTGTTAAACTTGATATTGATTATATAAGTAAGAGGTTTTCTTTTAGCATTTTTAGCTGGTAAAACTCTGTGTTTATTTAATTTTTGAACGTTTTACCTTGTTACTTAATGCTTATGTCTGCAGTAACTATATGGTGTAAAGTATAGCAGTTGCATTTTTGTGCTTATAGAGGAACTATTTATCGAAGAACTTGATAAAATTTGATAGTTTTTCTTAACTAATCATGAACTAAACCACAGCGTAGGGTGCATTTTCTTCAACACAAAGTTATTTTCTTGTACCATTGCTTTAACATCACTAAAAAATTTAATATATAATATTATAAGGGCAGTGTGCCTGTTTAGTTAAGCAGTATGAGTCATGACTTTTAGGTGAAATGAGTGTAGTGGCAAACCAATTAGGATATAAATTTTTAACTGGAACAAACAGAGATGGAATACCTGTTCACAGTTACAGTCATAAATATGTTTAGTTGCTGAACCGTGTTTTACCATTGTAGCTGTGTTTATTCATGACAACATTGTCGGTACTGTTCTGATCCTGTCGCTAATTGTCTGGATCCCCGCCAGTTGTGTTATCAATTATGTGGATAATAAACGAAAGAAGAAATCAGAAGAAGAAGAAAGTTGGAGAAAACCAGATGTAAGTGTCATTTTTGCTTATTTAAATTGCTAATATGGTGTGTCTTGCTGAAATTGCTAGTAGAATATAGATTTGTCTGATGAGCCATGACCACCTGCAGAGTTTTTGTCTATTTTGCTTCCTTACACAAGAACTTTTTTTGAGGTGTGAAAAATATGTAATTGGTCAGTGTGTGTTAGCTACAAAGGTTAAGTAGTGCAAGGGCCTGTAATTGGTCAGTGTGTGTTAGCTACAAAGGTTAAGTAGTGCAAGGGCCTGATTTACCAATATATGGACAACGTCCAGGAAAATTGCTTTTCTGTGTTTTCATTTGCCACATTCAGTTTTCATTTCTCTCGTCGACGAAGTATATTAACAAATCTGAACTTAGTTTAAACATTTCAGCCATTTCAACAACTCCTTATATAAGAGAATCCTTGGTAGTGAGCTCTAGATTCTGCTCCTGCCCAACGTTTCAACATTAATAGTAGGCCTAGCTGCCACTGAATCCTGGATTCTAGCTTACTGCTTGTCAAATCATAGAAATCGGAACTTAAGCCAAATACGATTAGTACAGCTTTAAACAGAAAATTTACACAATGGTATTTATTTTAGGAAGTAACTGTTGTTTATACCTTTGCTTATTACAAACAAATGAAAAACACTTTAGTTTAGACAATTTTAAGCTGTTAAAAAACTGTGTGCGAGCATTCCGTATTTTCCTACTGTTTGTTTTTAGAATTCGACTCTTATCCGTGGAAGCGAAAACGAAAGGATTCGAAATTTTGGCAATCAAACAGTTCGATCGTTACGAAATAGACCTACACCGAGGTCAGCTGGAACGAATCAAATCTTACCATTTAGCAATATAATAGAAGAACCACCTCCAGATTACAATTAGGTACACAAATAATATTGTCAATGTCATTGAGAAAGTTAACAAGATCAATGAGAGCATAATGAATTTTTGGTTGTGAATACGTGAAATGTGTTATGCTGTAGCATTTAATAGCTTGATTCTCATTTCTCATCTACCTTTATCATGTAATTGTTTAGGTATCTTTCTTTTTCTTGTGCCTGTTCTGTTATGGTATGATTTTTATTGCGATTTTCATATCACGTGGTCAGTTTTTGTCAACAGCATTTTTAGTACAGTACAATACAATTATACACAATTCAGTACAATGCATTTTAGCACCATACAATTCAAAATGGATTTTTCTGTTTGTTTAATCGTCTCATTGAGATACAGCAGATTTGAGAATCTAGTGATTAATTGACTGTGACATAATGATGTTCATTTTTCTTTGAAACAGAATCTCAATTTATGATAGCTTGTGCTTCTGTCGTACTAAAGTAAAACTGATGCTTGTATTTGCTGAGATAATTCTGTATATTTATTAATTTGTTAAGAGTATATTTATTTTATATTTAGCAAATTTTACTGGCCTGTGTTTTTTAATAATGCAAGCTTCAATGGTTGAAAATTGTATTTTTGTGATTTGTTTAACATTGAATGGCTAATCCAAAAATTAGCTTGGCTAGATAAATCTGCTCACAGTTTGTTAATTTAAATACACGCTGTTTAATCCTATACAGAGAGTTTTCATTTACATTTCATTACTGGTAGTGCAGTATGTGTAACGTACTGCTTAATAACATATTACAAGTAATATTTTACAGGTGAAATGATACCTTTTTCGACAATTAGTAACAAAGCACATTAATGTTCTGGAAAAACTTAGACTTAGAAAGATTATAAAGTCTATAATAACATGGATGTTGCTGTAAATCTACTTATCCAATTTCATCATGGCTGTTCTTACTGTAAATTCACCTGTGTAGCCCACTTTTGCATTTAGCTAAAAGTTGTGCAATTATTCTAAATTTACATCATAAGTTTTACGGTGAACAATAAACTTTGATTGAGCTAATCTAAGATAAGTAAAGTCGCAGTCTAGTATTATACTCAGAATTATTTCTTGAATGCGTTTGAGAAATCACGCAGTTCATATGATATAGAATTGTTATAAATTTTTTTTAAAAGTATGTGCTCATTTATCAGCTTAGAGCGTGCCCTGTTGTTCAAGGGTATTGGTGACCCTAACGATGTGGAAAAACCCATCGACTCATGTAATGATATTTCCACGGTGATTTAAAGATCATGCTCAAGCTTGATATTTGGCAAAGAGTCATTTTTGACTTTTTTGGCATTTTTTTACCTCTGTCCGCATATTACTGCAATGTGTGCATTGTTATGGCTGACCAAGCAATGTTCTTTTTTTAAGACATTAATTAAAGATGACTGGTGCAACAAATTGATAAAAATGTTTAGAAAACTGCACACAATAGTAAACATAGAAAAGAGAGTATGATGTGACAAGTTCTGGTAGCCTAAGATTTCTTTCAGATAGCAGGTGTGAAAACGTTACCGCAATATAATGTTATTTATAAAGGCGCAGTTTTTAAGAATATTTGTACTTTCACTGAAGAATAACAAAGATATAATCGTGTTAGGTTCCTGTTGTGAACGTACAAGTTTCATAGTTCTTCAGTTCCATTTTGCATTGCAAATAACCACCTTGCGCAATTCATTTTGCAGCTATCTAATCCAAGAGTAAACATGTTTGCTTTGCTTTTCGCTCTAACAAATGGTATCATGCACTTGTTACTTTTTAAAAATAAATTACTCAGCATTTTGCGAGTACATCTCAGGGTTATTTATGTTAATAAATATAATAGTGTTATCAGCCTTTTCCTGCTTTTCTATATTAGCATGCTAAATGTTTATAAGCAGTCACTGTAGAATGCTTTTGTTAGTCATGAAATTCACTTATAATAATAATAATCATCCTTTGAACTGTTTTATATCACTACTGCTTGTAATTAGATTGTTTTGGCTTACTGTCGTGGCACTGCATAACTTCAATTGCAATGACATTCACTGTTAGGTTGTGATATAGTTTTGTGCTTATGTCATAATATTATAGTGTTTGACACAGTCAGTCGCTGCTTGTGTGGGTTTTATTTTAATGTTACAGTGCATTTGTTTTATATATGGTAGTTATGTGTGTATGTGTATGTTGAGGGTGTGCCTTCATGCTCATGTGTAATACATGCCTATCGCTTAATGTAGCATGATGTTTGTGGTTATAGTAACATGCATTATGGCATAATGCTTATAAATATTTTAATAAACATCCAAATCATTGTTGTAATTGCAGATATTATGGATGACAATTTTAAGTATTATAATTTGCGATATTGTCTGGACAGTAACAAGATAGATAAAATGCAGAATGTGCAATAAACAGAGTATACAATATATATAAAATGTATATATTTAAACATAGGTCTTAGGTGTACAATGCAAAAATTAAATATTTTAGTAATTAATACTGTCATAGTAGATGCTCACAGTTGGTGTGGTGGTTCAGGATTAAAAAGTAGTAATTAACTTGTGATACTAGTTTGTAATTGTTTATGTTTAGCACACAAACAGATCAAACAATTTGTCTGATGATAATAATATAAATGTGCACTGTAGTGTATGATAGAAAATGTGAAGGTGGATAACTTGTGATACTAATTTGTAATCTTTTGTATAGGGTCTGTAATCTGCATATTTGAACAAAATGCTTTTGCAAGTAGGTAATTAAGATGCTTTTACACATTTAGTTTACTAATTGTCACAATTCATTTTTCTTTCCATTGTAAACCTACTCTCTAACCTATAATAATAATGTAGTTTTTAGTGACTTGGTGCTATTTTTTTCTACTGTGTTAGCACATAGTTAAACGTGTGTCATTACTGATATGCTGTGATATTACTAATTATTTGCTGTAATAAGATATACGTTTTTTCATTCATACCGATGCAAATTCTGGAAGTAGGGCAGATAAACGATACGTGACCTATTATTACGATTTAATGTTTATCCATTTGGATAGGATAAATTATTGTCATATTACATTGTGTATTAAACTGTTGCTTGGTAGCATTAGGACTAAAATTTGAGTGTGTACTTATAACCAATAGGAGCTTCTAATTGTTATAGCTCTGTGGTTTCAAAGCAAGGAAAGAACTGTATAGATTTTATGAGCTTTAAATTTTATTTTTGTTTCTGTTGATCAGGTTTGGCGAAAAAATTCCAGTAAAACAGTGAGAAATTGAGTTCGATCTCTTAGGAATTTTTAGCACAATCGTGTACATAAATTATGTGATGGTGTATATGTAGGAATGTAAGTTTGGAACACAGTAAAGCATGCTATGTAATTTGCTAAAACGTTGTCTTTTTCAACTAATGTATAATACATGTATTCTTGAAGTATGAAAATTAAAAATGAATGTCTCAATCTTTGTTTACATTCTGCTTATTTTTAACATTGTTTCGTGTTAAGTAACTTTTCAAGTCTCATTAACTGATTTAGTAAATGCAATAAAATGTGCATTTATGCATTGATACATATATGTATTTCTGTATTTATTAGAGTTGTAATTATATTCTTTTACTTTTATATCCGTGGCATAAAGTATGAGCAACTACTGATCTAGCAATAATTAGCTAAGAAGTGGCCAATTCAAGACTGCTGGGACAGCTGTCAAGTGGAATTTTTTTGGTATAGTTCGTCAGGCTTGCGTAATGGTAATTAAGATATATTTGGCATATTTCACCTCATATATTATGGTCTCTTTTTCGAGGTTATGTAAGAAATTTCCCTATGGCAACACAATTTATGTGCACTACTTTTTCCTTATTAAAAGACGTCACAAATATTTCTATTACTTCAATAACTGATAATACAGATCTGGATGTTTACGTTCACTTGTACGAAATCATGAAATCTTTAGATTGTTCTGGTGTTGCTGTGTGGGTAATGGTGAACATATATAGCTATGTGCCATGAATGTGCAACTATTATGCCCTAGCATACAGTTTGCGTTATTTCGTGTAACTAACATCAAAAGCTTCATTTTTCGTTTCTTCTTTTCTGCTGCCTTTAAAGTCATGGATCTTTAAATTATTTCATTCTACGTTCCCTACGTTACCATGAGTATGAAATGGTGAAAAGGAAATGTGTTAATGAATTACAATGTATGACATTATAGCCTCAAAAGAAGGGGATAAAAAATTACTAGCAATAAAAATAATTGAGATACAAATTATGAAGCTCTATAACTAATAACTACAGCACTATAGCTTGTGCTAATGCCAGATCTTCTTTTTAAAAGACTTCATTCAGGTTGTGATAAATGAAGAAATTTCACAGTAAAAGTAATGAAACCCCACAGTAAAAGTAAAATGCATTTTCATACATACTAGCTGCAACCTGGACTGTTAATTGTTAAGCAATTTTAGTGTATGATTCCCAGCAAAGAATTACTGACAAGTTACATAGCTTTTGAAATGTTGCACATTATAGATTTTTGTATAGTTGCATTGCTTTTGCGATGGTCTTCAATTGAGCTGCAAAGGCATTAGAAAATCTAATACATAAAAAGGACACATAGGTATGATCCTATGATATTGAGTTAAATGGCCAGCTAGAGCATTTTGCAAAATTCATTTATTAGTGTAAGAAAGAAAATTAAGTAAAAATATGCACATAAAAGCACACATCGCATATCAAGATAACAACAAAAATTAATAGTCTCTATTAACATTGGATAATAGTTACAGTTACTTCAGGACAGATTCAGATCTCAATCATCATTCTAATCACAAAATATCATCAAATATTTCAACGTGGTGTCAAACTGGCAACTATACATAAAATATTCATTGCAGCATTATTGCATGTAGACATTCTTCTTTAACCTTCACTGCACTACAGGCTTATACAATACTTGTCCATACTTTTTCTTAAAAACATTTACATGCCATAATTATGTGAAATGAAAGATTATTTTATATTGCAGGCGAGGTTAAAGAAGTACTTTAGTTATGTGTAGATGTGGGTTATAATGAGCAGGTTTCCCCTTAGTTGAATGATAAGATTATTGAGCTCAATAATATCTAGTGGGGAAAATTGGTTGCGATCCTAATTGTGGCCATAGCCAGTTAACAGATCATGACAGGGGCTACTGCCTAATCCATACATAAGAATTTCGCTACGTAGTATGTACATGTATTTTCCATGTTGTGTACATTCACTACATTGCTATGGGTCACTTTTTGGCGAACCGTATGTTCCGGCGTCATGGTAACATGTAAAGGCGTGGCTAATTTTGGCGCGTTTTAAAAACACGTGACTGGTGACACGTGCTCCTGGCATTCAAATAATTATACAGCTTTAAATATATTAATTGTATACGATGGATACTGTCAAGTTAAGTTCTTATTCTATTGTGGTATTTGCTTGTGTGATCTTTCTTGGTAATGCGACCGGTAATTATTTAAAAATTCCTTTATTCCTAGGCTATACAATTCAGTTATTTTAATTGCCACTTGAACCAGTTGCACTAAGCACAAGTGTATTTGCATAAATATTGTGTAACTTGTTAATAACGCCTATTTGTTATTTTGCAAATAATTTTTGAAGCAGTGACCCGTCTGCCAGCCTGTTTGAGGCGCGAGACATTTGGGTACCAATAAAATTTAGTGTTGCGCCTATTTTTTTTATTTTTGTTTATTAAATTTTTAATGACTCACTAGCTAATATTTTTTAAGAATCGTTGCTTATTATACATATGTCATGCACTAAATTTATACAGTAATATTTACTATTAAAACAAGTCAACTGGCTTTGCACTTTCTTGTTTTTCACCTTAATTCAGTGTTTTATGTGTAGATTATAAAATGAATGAAGCAGAAGAAGATACCTACTGTTTTTACATCGTTAAAATATGAGAGCATTTACTTTCCAAAATATCCAGTGCTTCATAAAAACGGAAAATAATAGGAATGTGTGTCACAAATTTATTCACAGCACAAACATTGTGATATTTTTCCCTATGTTACTTCTAAACTGTTGCGTATTAAAACTGTTACTGACTAAAGCCATGACTTTCAGACTCCTTGCAATAATTAAAAACAGTCTAATGAGTCTATTAAGTCTAATTCTATAAATTCTTATTCGAACCTGCTGAATATATTTTAGAATAATAAACCTATTTGTTATTTTTTAAGAGCTCTGGTGGAAATAAATAAGTGCTGTTAACTACATTATCTAAATGACTACTTTTATTTAGGAATCTCTGACAGTCTTAAATACTATGAAACATTTGACATGTCATCTATAATACACAACATTAAGAAGAGAGGAACAAAAGGAAAGGGTGATCACATAAAAGAACTAAAATTTAGTGGTCTTGGGAGGTATATATATATACTGGTTTTTGTAAATTTTTTTCACAAATGATCATTTAGTCATGCACTAAAAGTGCACATCCGTGCTTGAGTCTGACTATTTTCAAATCCATTCAACACATCAGTCATGTAACTCTTAACAAGCATTACATTTTGTCTGCAGTGACCCACGCATGATCTTGAAATTAAACAACTTAAACTTATTGCCATTTAAGCATTTCATTCATTTTGTAAAAATGCCAAAAGCTTTAGAGAAGTTGGCCAAGTTAAGTGTACTATACTTCCATCTCTAAATGGGTAGCTTCTTGTGAATGCCTATAGCTTAATTGAATGACTTAAAACTATGTCTTTTTAAATGTTCTAGTAACTTTGTAAAAATGTAGAAAGAACCATCGACCCATGGAGTTATACTTAGCTATTGTTGGTAATGTGCCAGGCTGCCATTGTGCTATTAAATAAATTGTATTTTTCAATTGCACAGAGCTTTAAATTGTCTGGCAATGGAAGAACCACTTACAAACCCTATGTAATTCTTGTTTACTGAAACTTGCTTAATAGTGAAATTTCATTTCAAAATTTTCAAAATTTTGAGAAATTTACTATATTGCCGAACTTTTTATTATCATTTGTGAAGCATCTAAAAATCTAAATGTCCGAGTCGAGGATTAACACATTTTGTTTTCATCGGTTATGAGATAGAACCTTCAGATTACGTTTGCAGCCAACGACAGGACTGTTCGCTCAAGAGTTTAGAGCATATGCAATTGACGGACGTGGGAAAAGAAAACCGGTATATGTTGACTGGGAAAAGTTCTACTCTGGCCATGTTATAGGTTAGTAAAAATATTAACATTTTATAATAAGAGTTTTTTCACTCGAACCAGGACTGATCACAGTCTAATCACTGCATTTTATGGAGTAAGACATGCGCCGGTTCATAGTACATTTTGCTTAAAGGACAAGAAAAGGGGCACCTGAAGTAGCTTTCAGAAAAATCGCCTTAAAAAATTATACTACTTTACAGCAACTTAATGCACATATCATATTCACGTTGAAAGGAATTTCAGAGGAAGAAATGGCAATGTTAAATTATGACCCAAAAAACTTTCCATGTAAATATATATTACTTAGCATTTCATTTACCTGAAGGAAAGGCTTATGTAACTAGACTAATAATTTAAGATGTTTGTGCCTATTGGTAAAATGTTGCTGACTCATGCGCCACTCATTAGCCAGAAATGTATTTTTAATCTTATTGACAAGATTCAGTAATTCAAAATTTTACTTAATTAGCAACATGTATGCTACGAATGGTCTGATTATTTTTTCAAACTTTATTTAATGTTATCAAAACTTATTTCAAATGACTTACCATTAAAATGGCTGCGCCTAACGGTCATCGCAGGAGTTTAAATTTACACGTTTTATGCAGCGTTATGCTGATGCAAGCCATGCATACAAAAAGGTAGTATGTAAGTGGTATAAAATTTCCAGACGAATTTTTTAAGCTTTATGTAAGTGGAGGGTTTTCTTGTGCTTTGAGCCTCTTGATTTTACATTTTTATGCATTAGGTAATTCTATTTGATTTTGTTGGTCATTCAACAAATATTTTTTCATGAATAGCATGCATGTCAGCTAGTGCTAAAAAAACTGGCATTTGTCTTAGCTTCATATTCCAGGAAACGGCAATGAAATAAATAAGAAAAAACGTTCATGTGATTGTCAATTGTGTTTGATGTTGCACCTCGATTCCACATAATATTATGATAACATTACAGATCCAGTTTGTTTTTGTATAGAATTTAAGTGAAGTAAGTAATCAGTTATGTCTGCTTAATGAATTAAAACTTAATCCAGTCATGCAAAATTATGCACTGAAAAATCTAATGTTGTAGAGTGTCTTTTCTAAAATTGTAATCGTCACACTGAAATGCGTTTCTTTCTTACGTTTAACCAGATGAGAAACATTCTGCAGTTCAAGCCCACATAGATGACACAAGCTTCACTGCCACTATACTAACTCGCAAGCAATCATATTTTATTGAGGTAAAATACTGATGAGCTACAGGCATTTCATGTAGGTTGTAGTCATCTAATTTCATTGACTACATATTAATTTCTGTTACAAGTCTGTAAATCATGACGAGGTTCAGATGTCTGTAGTTAAGGTTGTTTTATGTTATTAAATAATGCTACTGATGACCGGCACATGTATAATTTTTTATGTTGGAATTGTGTTTTTTACAGTTTATGCATGCATGTATGTATCATCTTGATCTTTCTTTCATTTTGAGTTTATTAATGGCAGCACCATGTTGGGGTATAGCAAAAACAAAATCTTTCTGTGAAGTGACTGGCTTATTATTTTATTGGATGTATTATTATACCATTTAGTTAGCAACTTACTTTTCACCGTTGAAGACTTCCCAACTCTCGCCTATTAGATATGTGGCAGTACTCATTTTAAGTCTTTCACATGCGCACATGCTTCAAATTTTAGTTCTCATGCATTCTGCCACTTCGCATGCAAGTTTGGAAATCGCCTGACTTCCTTTGCCTTCACTACCAACCACAACGTAATTAGTAGTACTACTCTCAATGATAAATTAGTGTTTATGAGTCTCATGATGTACATTATACTAAAGGCTATTACACCTGTGCCATTGAGTTTTTTCCATGTGTACAGAAGAACATATTTGTACATAAAACATAGTGAACTGCACTAACAGCATAAGAAAGCTCAGCAGTACTCAAGAAGTACCAAAATTGCTTTTATTTTTTCCTCAGTTTTTTTGATAATTTGATTTTGATACTCCAAAAAATCTATATTATATATTTAGGGGCATAATTTACTCCCAGAACCCCTATCAGGGGCGGGATAATTACCGGGCTTTCTACATTTCACACTCATTTTTGGCAGTCAAATAGTTGGCAGTTTGTAGTTTCTATACTGACAGTCAATGACTAGTATCTTGTCCAATCCCTTGTCCCATCATAATTATTTTTTGGTTTGTTTTAGCCTATGTGGAGACATAATTCATCGGCACCAAATAGTACTTTGCTGTTATATAAAGGCACTGATGTTAAAAACGTTTACCAAAATGACAACAGCACGTTTCATAGGTAAAACTTTCTTTATTAACAGGTGTACTAGAGCTCATATGTTGCATTTTTGATTACATAATTGCTGTCTTTTGGTTAATTCTATAGCTTCAGTAAACAGGAAATTATTTTATTTTCGTATGCACACAGCTGATGACTTAACACTACCTTTTAGTTAATTCTGTAAGCTTCACTAAATAGGAAATCTGTTTTAGAAGACTTCGTTGAATTCAAATAATGGCATAATTTCTGCCAGATGTTGTAAACTCTGTGTAGAACGAATTGGTATTATATTTTTACACAAATTCATTAATATTTAAGTAGTAACCCTGAGCGATGTGAAGGTTTCCTTTCTTTATACCTTCTGTGTGCCAAATTTGAAATACAGTTGTTCTTTTTTTTTTTAAGTGAAATTCGTCAAAAAATTACAAATGTTAAATGAACTAATGTTTGTGGCCTAATTATCATATCATAGTCATGGTATTATCAGAAATTTACTTTTGGCATTAATTTTTTTTAATAACTCCAGTCCAAGACAGAAATAGAACTTTTAAAACTTTGGAATTTAGTTGATTTGAAAGTTGTTTTTTCTAGGAAGTTTAGCAAATTATTTATTATTATTCAGAATCATTGTTGGTAGTCTCTATAAGTCACAACCAGTTTACATGCAAAATTTTGACTTCAGCCTTGCAAATTTTTGACTACTCGAGCTAGAGACATTTTGCAGATCGTAGAGCATGCACATACAGATGCGTATATCTTCAAAATTAATTTGAACCATGTGTTTAGTTTAGAATGTTTGCAAAACTCGTGATTTAAATGTCTAATTTTATAGTTTCTGTGGGAACCATAATTCATCATATTTGTCGAATTTTGACACTGCCAATGCAAAGCACCAAAGTGATATGCATCAAAACAGTGGTAAAGTCAAAGTCGAGTATAAGAATCAGAGGATCAAAAGACAAGCTAAAGAAGTAAAGAATCGTTGCTCTTTATTACTAGTAGGTGATTATAAGTTCTTCGAAGAAACGGGATACAAAACTGTGCAGTTTGCCACCAATTACCTTGTAAGTATTGATTTCCTAAGGTTTTTGCGTTAATCTAATAAAAATCATCCATCTAAATTGAAAAGTAGTTTAAATGTCAAATTCAAGTACTTTATCACGTATGGGATTAATGCATAAATGTGAAAAAATGTTGTAGGTCAAAATTTGGCACTTCTTTACATTTTCCAAAATTAAGTGAAAAGGCAGTGCTAATATAGTACATATCCCAAGATAGACTACGCCCACTCAAACAACTAGCAGTAGATTAGTGCAATACGCCACAATAATATGGCCGTAATATGGTGGGATGAGTCACGCTTGCTCCGATTGAGAAAAAATAGTATGGCCCTTTTTGGTACGAAAGCGGTGTTTATGTCTCTTGTGGAATTGTCTATACCATATAATTCCAGTTAGGCATTTAATTATGTTCACAAGTAGGATGTAACGAAAGTGACAGAGGGGAGTGTTGGCACAATTGAAACCATAGTGCTCTTACACGGGAATAGTTTGCCTAACAATTTTAGGAGAATTGGCAACATCAACATCAGTTTGCGATGAGACATGTGCATCAGCAGAATCCGATCCATGATTAAAGCTATCTTCGGAGAAACTCGAAGTCCAAGCAAGGTGTTTAGTGGAAACAGTGCTAAATTTGGATTAAGGACCTTCACAATCTTAACTAGTGTGACCTTTGGATCAGTCTTAGTTTGACAAACATGGTTTTTAGAGAAAGCATCATAATTTGTAGATAACCATGTAAAAGATCATGGATAAGGTGATACACAGGTTTCAGAATTATAAGGTACAGAAAGCGGAGACTTTTGACCAAACACAGGAAGCGGAAATGAGGTGACTCCCCAGTAGTTCCGCAGTTCAGAGTATGAATATTGTGCAAAGCTTGGGGCAGTTCACTATTTGTTGCGTTTTAGCCCTTAATCATTTTCACTACACAAAGTCTATTGTTCTTCCTGGATAGTCGAATAGGAGAATGACCTAACATACAGGCAAAATATCATTATTAAGCATTAATGATATTAAGAATTTACTTTAAAAGCTATGAACCATGCTGCTGCAATTATATGTGTTTAATTCTGTCAAGAAATTTGTTCGAAATTTCACCTCAAGATTTGCTGAATTTCAATATTTGGTCATCATTTATCACAGCACGTGGGCTCCACTTTTTATCATTTATCATAGCACGTGAGCTCCACTGTTTACGGCCATTCCTGCTGATTGGTGCCCAGGAGTAGAACTCATCTAGTTTAAGCATGATCTCCTTACACATTTTTTCTGAGTTTTCAATTTTTTAAGTACACAAAAATCTGAAACATTATAGCTGTTCCTGTGAAGGCAAGAGATAGCAGCAAAGTCTAGGAAGCTCTCGGACATTTATTTAGAATTTAGAATTTACAATAAAGACTTAAATCAAAATCTAATCTCTCTCTCTCTCTCTCTCTCTCTCTCTCTCTCTCTCTCTCTCTCTCTCTCTCTCTCTCTCTCTCTCTCTCTCTCATCTGTCTTGATGTCTGCATAAACATTCTTGCCTGTAACTTAATAAGATCTCATTTGTTTCTTTTTGTTGGCTGCCTTAATTAAGAAAAGTTGTTAAATTTAAATTTTGCAGATAGACAGATTGCAGCATATCAACTTTATCTATAAGCGTACTGTGTGGGAAGGAGGTTTAACTGATATGGCATTTATCGTTAAAGAAATACGGATTCACACTGAACCGCAACAAAATTTGCAACCGGGAAAAGTGCACTATAACATGGAAACTAGTAAAGCATGGGATGTTTCAAAGTTACTGAGGGTATATTTTTAATATTTGCTCAGACATGAATGTGGGATGCATTTGTTATTGAAAGTGTCAGAATGTAAAGGTTGCGGCCTCAATCCTTGTGTTTAGAGTAGTTTAGTAGGCAGCCATGAGCTCTCCATTCAACATTTGAGTCCAAAGAACCAGTAGTACCAATAAATTTTTTGGCTGGAGCTGAGCTTGCTACATTTAAAAGTAGCACTAATGGATTATAGTAACGTGTTTACAGTAAGCTGTAGAGGGTTCTATAACTCATTCAAGCAAGAATGAAGTATACTGGCATCCTGAATTTCGTCGTAAGTATTGTGGCTTTTTGGCACCTTAAGCAAGGAACAGGCATTTGATTTTGAAATAATTGTTCTACAGTCGCTAGTCGACCATGTTATGGTTCTTTTCAGCTTTCATAGCAAAAATATCTTCCTGTTCCGGTTGGCATCTTCCAAAATTAAGATGTTATTTGTATTTATGTGGATTATATCTGGTGTTAAGTCATTTTAGTGGTGTCTGTGGAAAAATAGGAAGAGAAATACAACTTAGATTTTTCATTAACTGTATTTGTCAGTGAACGGTAAAAACAAAAAGCAACATCAGCAGGCAGAGTATTTCACTGCAGCAAATAAGAAGATAAGTCAGATGATGTGTAGACACTGCAGCAAGCTTATTGCATTTTAAGTGATAAAGAACATTAAAATTAGTAGATGTTTTGACTGTGTTCGGCACAGAAACAACCGCATAAAGACAGAATTGGTCCATTTCTACCAGAAGATCCTATTGGGAAAAAGTGGGAAGATTAGATTAAAGCCATTGAAAGAGAATTTTCTTACTTTAGGGTAATAACTGCAGAAGCTGCATTGACAACTTAAAAAATTACTTCTGACATGTACTTGCTTTTGGCACCATGTCGAGATTTAAAAAAAATTCTTTGTTTGTTTGCTCCTGAAATGTTGGATTTTAATGTGATTGACTGAAGGTTTTTTGTATCTAAAGGAAGTTCTTGGAAAGCATATTATTAGAAATTGTTGATCTTCACTGTAGTTCCTATCTAGAGATAAATAAAGGCAAAGAACAATTAATTATAACATCATGATACAAATACTTATTTGCCATAATGTTACAAGGTTAGACATGCTTATTGAATTACAGTAATAATACAAAATAATGGTTATACATCTCATTGCTTTTACTATAATAATTGTTAGTATCTATTTAGTCTGTGCACAGTTACATACTATATAAGTACTTTAGAAGACCTATATAAGGATAACCTCTATGGGGAAGAACCTCTTCCTAGCATTTTATGCATGAGACAGGTTTTTCGCAGGGATCTGTTCTCTGCCTACACCCTTGTAACATCATGTGCATTTAGGAAATTATATAGTTAATGAACTGGTGATTCTCTTGGCTTTGAACTTATACATTACACAGTTAAACTACAGAAGACTATGTTCTTACTATTTGCGGAAAAGTTCATAATTAGCCTCAGCAAATTGCAGTAGAATAAATCTAGTCAAATATAAACTCAAACCCATGAGAATCACCAGTTCATTAACTATGTAATTTCCTAAATGTGTATATATATATATATATACGTTTCCGACAATAACAAACACCCCTGAAATTACCAGATTGGAAGATAGCTTGCCAGATTTACCTGTTCCAGAAGGGCAAGAGCAACCAGATGTGTGTGAAACACCGAAAATGAAACTAAAAGCCTACTTCTTGCCTAAAAAGAATAGACAACATGCATGGTATCAGTTCTTAAAAATGACACCAGATGGAGATTCTATGACAGCATATGCAGCATGTTTAAGACCAAATTAAGGCTTGTGACTGTGATTTTGGTACTCAGCAGCAGATTGAAAAAAAAAGTTTTAGAACAATTAATTACGAGTTTAGATGTTGAGAATTTAGTAAAAAGAGCTAAGGCACGGAATCTTTCACAATGTGGTTCATATATCAATTTTATGGATAAATATCAATCAAAGCATTATAGAAATGTACAATGACACCAGCTGAACTAGAAATATCTTCAACTAAAATCAGAAATGTGACTTCTAAGTTTGAGATCAAAAGTGATCAACTTAAGACACAGTTGTAGATGTAAAAGGACTTGTGAATTCTGCTTCACTGTTGGGAAGAGAATCTCTAATGAGGCTTGAAATGTTAAAGATCTGTCCCAAAGGCTTGCTAGCTCAATCTGCAAAAACTACAGAATCTAGTGAGGGTACTTGCAGTGGCGTAGCCAGGTTCTAAAGTTAAGGGGCAAGCACGTGAAAATGGGGCCGTGACATTTGAAGTAATTATATGTTTGTCTATGAAAAGGTGCCAATTTTGAAAAATGCGCCTGGTAGGAGCGGTTGCTCCCCTATTAGCTATGCCACAGAGTACCGGAGGCTAGTTTCGCTGTGAAAGGTGAAAATGGTCATTACAGACAAAATCGAAATTAGAACATTTCTGTATCTCGCAAACACAACAATTTTAGATGAGGCAGACGAAAAACTAAATACAAGCGAGTATAAAAATATTAAAAATCCAGTCTGTCCACAACTCGACCAACAGTACCAAAGATTTAGCCCGTGAACAGACTTCACGCTGGTATTCTGCTGCCACTTTTAACAAGTATGTATTACTACTATAACAGTCAGAGCCTCAAGGCCAAGCATCTGGCTTTTATTTAAGGCTTTTTGTAACAGTCAATGAAGTTGCTGCTTTTCACAAACATGGTTTTACGTAGTTGAACAGTCTAATCTGTCGAAAGAGGCTTGTGAAGGAATCCATACAGCAAGCTTAAATTTGAATTTTCTTTCATTTTTAAATAATTATTTTAGCTGGCTGTGCAAAGTTTATAACTTGCAGACATCTTTGTTTACAGGCATTTGGCAAACATGACTACAGCCCATTTTGTCTTGCCCATCTATTTACTCATCAACAATTTGATGGAGGTGTTCTTGGTGTGGCTCATGTTGGTAATGCACATATTGGTATTACTGGTGGTGTCTGTGCTCCAGTATGTAAGCATTCTACTATGTTTTCCCTTTGAAAGAAGTACATATCTTTCTATTCATATGTTATATTTACCAGTGAGTTTTTAAAAGAATAAAAGCAAAGTCTGGTTTATTGTCATGTTATGAAGTTCTGTTTTGTAGATTAATGTGAGAAAACTAAGCCCCTTAGGCTCCTGCCTAAAAATTTGCTTGGTGACGTCAATTTGTGCAATCCCAGACATTTTGCATAGTGTGACACATTATATTAGACTATAATAAGGAAAATTAACATTTGTTCTTAACATTACTTTACATTACATTTTGTTTTGTCCGTTACGCTTTCTTTTTGTAGCCAGGAATACAGTATTTTGCAGAAAATTTTATTTTAGTCTTGTTTTGTTTAATGCGTCCAAAATCGGGACGAAAAGTTTGGTGCCGGGGACTAGTGTGATCAAGTTTTTCATTTTGTCATTTTTATTTTTTACTAAATTTTTTCTTTTTACCGTAATAAATAGAGAATTTCTGCTTAATTACTCACATTGGTACACATTTTTGTTTTTGTTCTTGAAGATACAAGAACATCTGGTCAAAAAATTTCAAGGAACATTGGTCTGAGTAGTTCTAAAGGTTTGAGTGGCAATAATGTTCTCATCAAGCAGGCTGTTATTGTTACTGCTCATGGTAAGTCTATTAACGATTTGTTCATGTCTTATAACATGTATCAGTTTGATAGATACATTTTATCTCTTTTTAAATTTTTAATCCCAAAACAGTTTGATAAAATTTCTCGAATAATATTTTGGAGTCAGACATTAGCAGCTCATACATCTGCTGAAAATATTTGGGGAGTATATACTCTCCTCTTTATGCTTAGGAGAGTATTCATTAAATTAGAAGCAACTGTCAATGCCAACTTTGTATATGGGCGAGCTCTTGTTTCTTTCATTAAATACGGGCTCTTATAAATGCTTCTACAATGCTATGTTCATCTCTTGTCTACGTTCTGTATGTAAAGCTAAGTCTGCAGCTACTTAAAATGAATTGTTTACAATAACTTTTTATTGTTCGTTCATAGAACTTCATGCCATCAGTCATCCAATTAGAGAGATTAATTGTTTCTCTGAATTAACTACTAGTGCTTAAACATATTTATCAGTAAATACATGTAAATTCAGTGCATTTTCTTATTACAGTGTATGTCTTATTTTTTCATTATTAGGATATCTTCATTCTGCTGTACAACATGCATATTTGGCAATTTATATTGCACATTGGACCATGGCTTCTAGAATTACTTCTATCGTCTTTTTAGAGCTTGGACACAATTGGGGCAGCCATCACGATCCTGAAACAGAAGAATGCAACCCTGGAGGTGGAGTTGGTAATTTTGTCATGCACCAGTATGCTGTTGATGGATATAATGAAAATAATGAGTTCTTCTCTCCATGCACCAGAAGGACAGTAGGAAAAGTTCTGCAAAAGAAAGCACCATTGTGCTTTGTTGGTATGAACTTAATAACACCAATGATATTCTGTATGCAGTCTAGCCTCGTTATCTCGCCACTGTCCGTCTAGGGCAAATTTTTGGTGAGAGGCGAGTATGGCGAGTTAACGGGAATATAACGAAGTTAGTCTATATGTATATACATAATAGTTGATTAACATAGTGTTCTTCTATGTACATATAAAATATATTTCGCATTATGATACCAATCAACATTAAATCAGAAATGAAAAAATGTCATAAAAATAATCTTAGAATGTTACTTTTTATTTAAAAAACCTTTTTCGAGTATACACTTAAATGCAATAAACTTAGCAAAAGATTTAGAAATGTTCACACTAATTTCGCACTAAATACAGTAGCAATTTCCTGCTGTGTCTTTGAAGAATTATTCGTATGATAAATACAAATTTCCTTTTTTTGTTCAGGATTAAGACAAAACAGTTTTCGCTTCAGAGACATCATGTAAAGTTGCTCACACTTTGTGGAAACTCAAACTTAAACGCAGCTTTGGTGTTATAGAATAAGGATATCGGTGACGCTTTAGTTTCTCTGCGCATTAACCAACCACAGCACTCCTAATCTAATCCTGGTGAGACACACACTAGATTAATTATGTCTGTCTATCGAGTATAGCAGCATTGTCTACATACCGCGGTTATATTGATCGACACTCGGTATATGTATGGATCGATTCACCTCTGAGTTTGTCTGTTTGGTGACATAACGAATATAGTTTACATAAGCACTCATCCTAGCATGACGTGGCGAGGGCGAGAAGCGAGAGTGGCGACTTAACGAGGTAAATATCAAAGCAGGAAATCCGTCCTGGTACTTTCTATGGCGAGAGACGAGTTTGGCGGCATAACGAGGGGCGAGATAACGAGGCTAGACTGTATTTATTTGTGACAGTGAAAACACTATTGGTCTATAAAATGGACCAAGAAACTTTGGAGACCTAATATGCCTGTCATGAAGAATGTATTGTGCCACTGTGAGTAAGAAAAAAACTGGGCACTTTATTATGAAATTATATCACATTTGATTCTAATTAGGCCTGTAACTATACACTGAGATCATGATACGATACATATTACGATACTAATGTCACGATACGATGCGTATCATGATACACATCGAGTTAGCGTTTGCAGGCTTTAATAGAAAAACTAGATTAAGCTGTGGACATATTATGTCTGTGCGTACATGCGTGTGTTAGATTTATCAAAGAATTTTGAAAATGCTAAAATAATTCAGCAAACGATTTGATTTGTATACTTTTGAATTATTGTGTATACTGTGTATACTTTTGAATTATTTGCATTGTAAGCCACCAGAAATACAAACAATACTTTTGATTTAAAATATGCTGTTCCATTTTCTATTCCACATTTGCACAAGCCATATCAGAAACTTATAAGCAAAAACGTAATTAGCCTACAATAGATTATTATGAACACATGCACTTTTAACCGATTCGCTTTGGCTGACTATTAGCAGCACGTCAGCTTGTGTTAAATCTGGTAATGCTGCGATTGGTGCACTGATTGTTACATATCTATAGTATAGTTGTAGCTTGATTTATGTCACACTGATTTTATCAACAGACAGCCAAGCACATGGTAAATATCAGTGATTCAGATCATCACGATACTGGTGCACTTTGACAGTACACGTATCGTCACAAAAGGCACCACGATGCACCAATGTATTGTTTCAGGCCTAATTCTAACCAGTTTCTATATGTTGATTTCCTGCTTGCGTACATGTAAATGTGCCAAATAGGACTAGTATCAGTAATTTAATGTGTGCGGCCTTACTTTTATCACAATTTATTCTTTACATGGGCAAATTATTCAAATTTAATGAGCATTGGAGTGCTTTAAAGTCTAGCTCATATAAGTCATCAGTTTTAGCATACATAAGAGCTAAAATGTTCCCTTTTTGCAAAATGGCTCGTTGTCATCTGCTTTGTCATTCTCCGAACACTCTGGACACCATAAACATACACAGTGTTGCAGGGATTGGAGAGAATGTATTATTTTTTCAGCTCTTTACTCTTTAATTTACTGTTGAAAAAGAAAAATGAAGGGCGTATATTAATTTTTACTCACCGCGAAGATGTTTAATTGGCTATTTTATTAATTAACATAACAATTTACATTTTGTTGAGCTCCCAACAATTAACTCTTGTTACATATTTAAGTTAGTAAGATTTTGCTTAGATCAGAATCTTCTTGATCCACTCTCGGTTTTTATTTTTATTTATTTATTTATTGTTATTTGTGACATTATGTTTCTTTAATAACTCGCACATGCACAGGGCTAGGGCCATGAAACTCTAGGGCGAGCATGTTATGGGAATGTTTAAGAGAGTTTTATAACTCTTTGGAAAGAGAAAAGGCTGGCTACAAGATAATGTAAGTTTTTTCTGAAAACACCCGGAAAAGCTCGAGCATCGATCGATAAATTCCTGGCTAATTAGTGGAAGTTTCACGTGATTGTCAGACAAAGCAAATTATGTTACACGGTTTGCCTCACTATTATAGCCATTATAAACCGATTATATTGATATAAAATTGATTTGAATGTTCTAATGTTAAATTGCTATTGAAATTAAAATTAATTATTGTTCTGCTACTTTATGAAGCTCACTGATAACTGCGTAAGGAAATACCTGTGTGGTCACGTTGTGTGCTTGGTTGCAAAGAAAACAGTGCGGGACTGGTTAATAATAAGATTGGTGACTATTCAATGAAAGGACTACTGGCGAAAAACTGACAAGTTCCGAGTGTCTTGAGTTACGGACCACTGGTGAAAAAGTCACAAGTTCCGAATTCGCAAAAGCTTTTAATGTCAAGCACAAAATTTGGTGTTAACTATTTCTAAAACATTTTTTTATTTAAAAAACGAAACTCTCACATAATGCATCAGTCACAAAAGCAGAATCTTACCACAGTTTTTGACACACTCAAAAATGTCCACTAGTTTTTTTTTATTTTATTATCTTGCATATAATTGACTGTTTCTTTTTCGTGCATAGAATCTCGTCATGGTTATTGTGGAAACCACCAGGTGGAGCTAGGAGAGGAATGTGATGCTGGGTTGGTTTTGTTGAATGCTCAGCCTGATCCGTGTTGTACACACGATTGCAAGTTTCGTCCTCTTGTTACATGTAGGTTAGTGTTTTCCATTGAGTTCATCTCTGAAGTGTATTGTGTTGTTTGGGGTGCACAAAGTTGCAGTCATACTATCGCATCACCTGCAAGAAGATCGCCACAACAAAGGTGCCAGAGTCGTAATTAGGGATGTTAAATGATACAAATTTGGCGATATGATAACAATACAATACGATACTTTTTTCCAACGATGTAGTAACAGTAATCTATTTTTAGATGACACAATATTATACAATAAATTATTTCGAACAATAAAAAATGGTACTGAAGTTAGACAATATATGCACAACAGGAATAGTTGTTAATTTGGTAACATGCATTTTTATTATGAATTTTATAATATTATAATAATAAGAATATTATACAGTACAGCGTATTTGGCATTGGCGCATCAGTATTATTCTGTTATTGCCGGGCGAATGTACAAGAAAATGATTTGGCGTCCGACAAGCTAATAATTTTAAATGATTCTTTTTATCCACTTTTTTGTGTTATAACTGTAAATAAATAGAAAGCAAAGTGAAGCGATTTTATGAAGGTAAACAATAAGCAATGATACTTGCCAAATTCAACACGATAGCAATAGTCCTAGAATAATATCGATACGATAACGATAACAACACATTTTTCATATTGATATGTTCGATAATTATCAATACCTATCGTTATTGAATAGTAGCTGAGTTGTTTCCTATGACTGTGCCAACAATCAGAATGCCTTTGATTTGAAATGACATGTCATTTCTTAGGATATCAATATATAATTAATTCACAAAACTCCATTTGGTTCTGTAGCTGATATTTTTAGTGAATATAAATCTGACTCATATTCACTTAAGTGAATTGAGAAAACAAAAATTGAATTGATAAACTTGAAGTTGGTTTTATTGATCTTTTTGCTGATCGACATGGTTTTTCAGATTATCATGCCGACGTTGAAATTTTACTTTTCTTGGAGATTCTTACATCCTTTCATTTTTACCTTTTCTAACATCCTTAATTAGGGATTGTGTAAAAAACAGCTTGTACATCGTGTGATTTCATGGATCGCTGTGGGAAGCAGACGGAACCATATTCTTTTTTTATTGCGATTGATTCTTTAATGTAAATTAATTTTAATGTTTGACCAGTTTGTTTGCAGTTAGAATGTAAGATTAGCTCATATTTGATAGAACTGTAATTATATGGAAAGTCCTTTTTTTGTTATTACGACACTTGATGAAGACGATTTGACAAAATTCACATTATGTTAATTCCTCTAATTTCCTAGCTGTACACTGCAAACTTTATGCTATGATTGCCATTTTTGTTGCCTGTCTGTTACGTATAAGAAATGTGTTTTCACTTAAAATGATCATACAAATCATGATAAGATCAAAAATCAAAATAATGTTGTGAATGTTTCTGTATCTAGTGACCATAGATTGACATTCAGCTAAAATTGTGGAAGCAATAAGCCATTTCCTCATAACAGGAAGATTAACATTTCTAAATGTACACTTTGTCAAATAATTCATAAAGCTGAAAAATTCAACGAATGTGTAGAGGACACACGTAATCCCCAATCAGTTTGATGAACGCACTTGTGGATTTTTTGTGAATTAATAATCTATTAATATTTTAGCGATCAGAATTCACCTTGTTGTAAAAATTGCACTGTCGTACCAGCTGGACTTGTGTGCCAGAAAGCCATCATAGAAGATAAAATCTGCGAAAGTGACGCCATTTGCAATGGCATCGATGCGGAGTGCCCAGATCCTGGCATTGCAGCTGATGGATCAAGCTGCTTCAATCAGGGTCAGTGTTGGAATGGACAGTGCCTATCTTTTTGTGAGCAATTTGGTGTATTACCATGTACTTGCAAAGGAGGTAAATTTTTCACTATTAAAATACTGAGAGCTGAAATGACTTTTCTTCGGCTGCTGGTTCTTTTGTTAAAAGCTTCGTAAAATACATTGTTTCTTGTTTTACTGCCTGGTGACAAAATGGTTACTGAACCGTAGCATTTACTAAGGAACTTGTACAAGTCTCAAAAGAAAGTGTTTTTTATCATTACGTCATATTGGCCTTATAATTTTCATTTATATCTTTTCTATACACTTAAACAATTGGCTGTAAGGAGACTCGATTACAGCGAGCAAATTTTGATGGTCCGCTAAAACTTGTTATAAGCAGATTATGCTGTAACAGTCAAAATGCAGAGCACAGCAGCATTTTACTTATGCAATTCAGTTTTTTTGGAACTTTATACCTACTATAATAATAATTTTAGACTAGTAGCTTATTTAAATTATTAATACCACTAATACAGTTTTTTGCAGAAGATGCTTGTATGCATTGTTGTCAACGTCTAAACAGTTCTGACTGCAAAAAATTCATTTACGAAAATAATACAAACACAGGTGGCACAATGATGACTCCTGGAGTACTTTGCAATCTTGGTGATAACCATTTTGGCATCTGTAATTCTTCAGTAGGTATTTTATCGTTATGCTACATTGTTATCATTTTTAGCCATTTTATGGCAGCACAGAAGGCATTTTTAAAGTTAGTTCGAATCATAGTATTGTCCACATCTACTTAATTGCACTGTGTGCATTATATTAGTGACGAGGCACAGCATCTAAAACTTTAGGCATGACATCACTGGTATATTTTGCTGTGCTGCTTTGAATATTATTGCAGTGTGGTTAAATTTTGTTTTCTGATTATTCTAGTTTTTTAATAGTCTCATTGCCAGAGTGCCAGGTTCCCTTTTTCTGCTCAAGTAATGCTTCCGACAAAGAATAACAATTTTTTCGTTTTCCAAAGGATAAAATTATAGTGCATACTATATTTGTTGATTATATAATGCTTATATAAAACCAGACTCAGTAATTGATTGTGGTATGTTATAACTATTGGTATTCTAAGTGTAATCTGGAGATTGATTACATCTACATCTAGGTCTCGGAATTTTTTGGCAACCTCCAACAAAAAACGGAAAGAAAAATTTACTTGTGTCTATACACATGTTCAAACATGTATTATAGCAAAACTGCAGCAATATACTACATTGCTAATATTAATTGTTTTCTAATATTAATTTATCAGATTGTTACGTACAGAAAATCACAAAAGAAGTCACAAAAGGTCACAAAAAGAAGTTAACTAGCAGATTACACTACAAGATGTGAATTTTGCAATAAATATTAGCAGTTGTTGTGTTATAGGACACCATCTATTTGATCTTACTAATGTTTAAATTCCTAATTGCATGAAGTATTGGTTGAAAGCAAAAAAAAACACTGTCAGTGGGAAGTGTAAACATTAGTAATTTATACACGCAATAACTTAGCAAAGGAATGGGTCAGTTGACCCAACCAGTATCAGTCTACAATTGGTGATTTATAACAAATAGAAATCATGCACTTGAAATGGGTACTTACTTCAATAATGAAGTTATAATGAAGCTGGTAAAAAGTAGGAAAGTAACAGTATTAGACTCGTACCCTTAAAATGTAAGATTAACTGTTCACAATTTATTAAGTGTAAATTAAGTCAATTGATGCAATAGCCATCCTAGCATTATCTTCTGTATTCAGCATTGTGCTATTAATAGCCTTAATGAATACATGTTAAAAATTAATCATGCAGCGTATTTAAGTTTAATATGCAAGGATACGTATTTTCCGAGAGAAACTATACGAAAAAACCCTGGACCTCAAAAAATCTAGTACCCCTACAGCCTAGTTAACTTAATAATTCATACGCCCTCGAAAGTAAGCTTGTTTATATATTACACTAAGCTCATAATTTTTATAAGGAGCTGGCTTGACTGCTTTGAAAACGTTATTTGAGTTGTTTGGAGTTCACATGAATTAAATTTGTGTTTTCACCCATGACAAAATCCATAAATTAAGTACGGAGAGACTAAACTGTTGGCATTTTTGCGATCTCTCTAAGGCCTTTAATACAGTCAATCATGTTTTGCTAGATAAGTTATTTCACTATGGCATTAGAGGGGTCGCATACTCATGGTTTGCTAATTCCTCAAGGGCTGAACTCAAGTAGTCATGTTGTAACACATGTCCTTTCCAATGGAGCAATAGTCACACATGGAGTATACCCCATGGATCTATTTTGGGACCTCTGTTGTCTTTAATAAGCATTAATGACTTACAAAACTGCATTACTGACAATGGAAATTTCTTCCAATTTGTTGATTATGCAAGTATTTTCTTCAAGATCAATAGCAAGCTACTGGACACCAACATCATTAGTAATGAACTCAGTAAAATTGCAACCTGGTTAATGATCAATAAATGGGCATTAAATTCAACTAAAACTAATTACATTTTATTCAGAGCTCATTGCAAACCCATAAATATGAACGGTATTATAAAAATTGATGGCGATGAATGGTAAACGAAATGAAGTTCTTAGGTGTTATCTTAAATTAATACTTAGATTGGAAGCCACACTTAAATATGATTCACTGTAAAACTGCTAAAAACATCGGGTTAACCGGTCAAGTTAAACATTGTTTCTCTAAAGAACATCTAATCACTTTTTATAATTGTCTAGTACTGCCATACTTAACTTACTGTTATGTACTTTGGGAGCACACCTACCCTTCATCTCTACTTAAATTAAACTCTCTACAACACAAGTTCATAAGATTGATAGCTAATTTGAACAAGCATGACCATGTTGGTCTTAATCTTTTTAAGAACTATTTTGTCCTAGTGCTAAATCATCTAATATATCTGAATTCCGCTATTTACACATACAGTACCAAACATAAACTAACTTTCCGCTTTTTTAAACCATTATCTATTAATGTAAGACATTACTCAACAAGATCTAATGAATTTCTTATTAAGTAGTGCAGAACTGATGCGACAAGGCACTTCATCACTAACACTGGCCCTTTGGAATAACATCAACGAATACACAAAAAATCTGTCTATAAATAACTTCAAAAGAAATTTTAAAAGTGAAATCTTTTCTAATTATATACAATAAATAAATTTGACTAATTATGCTGCTGTCCCTGTCAGAATCCATCATATTGCTGGCTATGTCGATTTCTATATTTCTAGTTCACGTTACTTCATACAGATACCATCACATCTTTCTCTTTCCTTCTATTCTCTATTAACTTTTCTTTTCTATTCCTTTACTGCTTTTTTCTACTTCATTCAATCCACATTCATTTACTTCTTGAGTGCCCCATGGATCATTTGCAACTTGGCATCTTGTGTACATAATAATAAATATGTTATTAAATTCTTTTGAAGTGCTATGTTGTAATGATCATTGTGGATATATTTGATAAATAATAATAATAGTAACTGTTGTTCAGATGATAATTAATGTCTATATTTTTAGGGAATATGTGTGCAGACAGAGGCAGATCCCATACAACGTAACTGGCGTTTCATTTCCTTTTTAAATATCAACTGGATACGTACGTTTGAATTACTTCTCACATTTAGTAACATAAGCAATTTATAGCGATTTGGTTCTTTAGGTGAAGGATGACTCCTTGTTGTGCATGATAATAGAATTAGACTCCACACAATGAATTCTGTCCCTGAAGCAACTTACAAAGTTGACATTAATGAAAATTCTGAAAAATAACTGATAATTTTCTGCTTCTACCAGTATGTTTTCTGTAACAAGATCTGTGACCTATAGGCTACAGCTAGATGCGCAGTAAGCATTTTCTTATTTTGTAGCCTATTCTTCTCACTGCATTACCGACGCATTCAGAATTTTTAGTAATAAGTCAATTCTCCAGCTTAAAAATTCGGTTAGCAGAGAATTTGACATTAACGCATTTTGATATATAGTGCTATTGTAGTTGTCGAATTCATGTGTCCTGAGAAACGCCTTGTAGGGTGTAATAATGTGGGCCTCTGATACCACTAGAACTGCAAAGCAACTGAGCTTATTTTAATAAGTTAATTTGTTAAATAAGTTGCTGTAATTAATAAGCTAGTTTGAACAACTTTAAGAGCTTCATTCTAACTGTTACAAGCCACTAAGTTGCAAAATTATGTTATATTCATAATTGTTTTGTTAATCTCATGTAAGTAATGTCAGTATGAGCAAGAGTCAGCAGTTTTAGGGCAAGTTCTGTTCGGAATTTCTATTGTCTTATAGGGGGAATGACATATTTTTTGTGCAGGAGCTATAGAATCCAGCATTTGACAGCAGGACCTGTTAATGATATTGAATAGTTGAAGCGGGACTGATACTCGTGTCATAGAAGATCCTGTAAAGCTAGATACTAAAAGGGTAGTGACACATTAGCTGAACTCATATGTGTATGCATCTTCCCACAATAGGTTAAGCAAGATGAGGCAGTAATCTCTAATATGACCTCATGACAGACGGTCATGTCAATGCATCTATTTAATAGCCAACCTCAAACCTAATTAACTTTTCCCCCCCAAACACAAATTGTAATCACTTGGTTATTCGCTTCACCCAAGGGCATAGATGTATAGATGTAGATGTAGTTTAGACTTTAGGAGTCACGTGCTATATTAATACCACAAAGCTCAATGTTCTACATTTAATATTTTCAAAACTTTAGTTGAACTCATCAATTTTCTTATTCCTGGTCTGCTAGCTACCCTAAATAAAGCAGTTTAATGCTGTTCAGCTACTAATAATCAAACACTATGAATATTAGTGGGTACATTATATTTGTATGAATATTAGTGGGTACATTATATTTGCATGAATTCCTCACTTTAATTGTAAATCAATATGATGAAGCATGCTTCGGGCTGATCATTTGGCTGTTCTTGTCTTGGTTGCAGCTTCTTTAAGGTTTTCTGATTCTGTTACATGATTTTTAAACTACCCATGGTGTGCATGGCTTGCAGTACAATTCAAATTTCATTTGACGAAGAAATGTCAATAATTCATGCCAACACGAAATAATTTCGATCAGTAGTATTGTGCATATTGTGGGATCTTTTATATGAATTACATACACAATTTCAATCGTGTTTTTTGTCACAGTTGTTTTCATGCAAGATAACATAGTTGGTTCCATAGTCATTTTTTCATTGATTTTGTGGATTCCTGCTAGCTGTTACATAAACCGTATAGACAAAGCCCGTAAGCAGAAGATAGAAGAGCAGCTAATGTGGAGATATCCAAAGGTAATTGATTCCCTTTTTTATCGCTTATTCAGTACTACATTGTTATTGTTGTCGTTAATAAAACATACCATCCAAGTACAACTGCAACATATTAAAAGCTTAATTGTACAGTACCTAATGGCAGAATGTAATTGCTGACAACTGATTTAGAGGAAAAACCAAGCCTTTTTGAAAGTTAGGCTTATTTCGGTATTTGAGAATTAGAAAGATTCAGAAATAAGTGTGTTAACTGCTTCGTGTGATTAGTAAAATCACATTGAAGTCGCAATCATTTTACTTGGGAGCTGTAATTTTGAGTGCTATTTTTCCACCAGTGACGTCATTCATCGACTGGACGAATAGCAACACACACTCACTTTGTGTCAAAGGTATAAGAAGTTTCTACAAAAAAACTAGACAGCTAGCTTTGAGATATTTCTGTGTGAATACTGTGTAAATTACTTGCAGATTTCTTTGTTATTTTTTTCTTAGTTTAAGTGATAACAGTAAAATAAGCCCAACATACTGAGTGACTTTTTCTCTAAGTTTATACTGTTGCTCAAACGTCCTAGTGTCTAGTTTTGCTGTTCTGCTGAGTACAACAATACCATAAAAAAATCTAATACTCTCTAAAAATACCCGTCTGTCTAAAAGCTGAACAGGAAATATTTTTTCGGCAATGTGTGAAATGGTCAATGACAGTTTGTGCAACTAGTCTACTAGCCTCGAAAGGTTAGTTTGCAAAGCAACTTTATCTCTACAAAATTGTATTTGTTCTTACAGAGTATGGCTCGTATTCGCGATGAAGAACGTGTTCGCGTGAAAAACTACGGGAAGAAGACTGCTCGTTCAATAGAACACATCTTACATGCGAAAAGCCGATTAAAAATTGAATCACCCGATTCTTTCATAGTCGGCAGTGAAGCTGACGAATCTGAAACTCCACCCATCAAAATTGACAGTGATGAAGAACTGCCAAAACCCCCCCAAGACCAACAAACCACAGGCGACAAATCTGATCAAGGTACTGCTGCCTTGCTCATCATCGCTGAAGATGGTGATGAAACTTCTCGAGCCTCTCGGCTTACACCCATCGAAATTACTGACACTAAACTCCCATAACAGTCAACCATGTTTCTGACGATGGTTCCACTACTTGATACAACTGAGAACTCCCATCTAACATTAATCAAAACTGATAATGAAAGACGTGAACGAGTAAATGCAATGAGCATTAAGTTGATGAAATTTCCAAATTGAGCATCAATTTCAAAATCGGGTGTTTTACCTGTGGGTAGTACAACTATAGTTGATAAAGAATTTTTGTAATTATTGTTTTGTAAAATTGCAACTCTTGATAAAACTTTTCACTATTATGAATTGCTGAAAAAGGTGCCTTGATAACAACTTTCTTTTCAAAAACATATGTATAGCCACTGGTCAAGAGCCGTTTTAGCTAATAACAAACACTCTAAGAGACTCTGGAATAAAACCCAATAAAAAGTTTTTTTTTACAACCAAGCTTTAGGACTTGAAAATCTTTTTTCAGGATTCTCATTTTCAGGGTTTCACTACGTATTCTCTTAATGTTCTCTTTATTATCACAAGTCATTTTTACATTTTAATACGCACAACGGTTTGGACTTTAGCACTGACTTGAACTACATCATTATGACACAGTAGTCTGTAGTTTTAATTCATAATGTACTTAAATGTAATTAAATTTTAAAGCCAGTGTAGATACAGATATTTTTAGTAAAATGCATCAGCTTTTTTACTGAGTTATTATTGCTTTTTGTTCAACTTAAACAAGATAATGTTCTTTAAAAATACGTCTTTTATTTTTACTAAATATTCCACAAACTTCATTGTAATCAATTCATGCCTCATGGGTACATGCTCATATGCTGTTGAAATTGTACTTTCTGACATACAGTCTGCCACAAGCAGCACGTACATTCAAATTCACAGTAAATTCATCAGTAGCACAAACTTAGATGCAACACCTGTAACTTGTGAGGCAACTTCAAATTGCCTTTGCTGCCATGGTAATAATGCCAAGGTCTTAACGGTAACATTTGCTTCTAATAACTTCTCATACATCATGTTGTTGGTCTGGGCTTAAGTATTAACTTTCCTGTCTGAAAAAGAAAGTTAAACATTGGAAGGGTAATGTAGAATATATATCACAACTGTCTGGACTTGCCAATTAACCGTTATCTGAAGTATACAAACTTGAAGATGGCAAGTGCTTAAAATCAGGTGTTATTGATAGAAAATTGCAAATCCAAATTATCTCAGCTACTAAAAGATACTTACTAAAAATATAAGCTTTAGAAAATCAATTGCATGATTCATTTTATACCATGATAAGCAAGTACACTTATTTGTGACACACAAACATTGGACAGACATAATGGTGATTCAAGAAACAAATACAAAGAATGTGCATGCTTAAAGGACCAATTTACACTTGGTCTCCTATAAAAGTGTGCCATTTAAGTAAAGTCTATTCATGCCTCAACTGTACAAGTTTAAATTGCTGCATTAGACTGACATTTCTCAGCGTAGAAATGGATAGGCAACATTGATGTTCAGAAAGATTAATAAAACGGTGTGAAAAGCTTTACAATCATAAGTTCTAAAAAAATTAAAATATTTCCTACTTATGATATAAACAGTACAGAAAAAACAAAAGCGAAACTATTGCAGTTACACAATTGCATATTAAGTGCTTATATTCTAGGATCTCTTAATACTTGCTATAAAATTTTCTGTTCAATTAGTTTTAAAAAAGTCTAGTATAGTACTTACATCATCACAAGACATATTAAAATCTTGAAGGACCTGCCGGACTCTTGCCACTATTCTTTAAGTGTAGTCAAGACTAATACCACAATTGAATAAGTCTCACAAATGCATGAAAGCAATACTAAATAAGGTTTGAAAAATTTTTGCACATGCACTGAGACCCAAACCCAAGATCTCCTTTCTAGGCAGCTATGCTAATCATTACACCACAGCAGCACAGTTTCTACAACGGCCTTTGAAACAGGCAAAAACGTTCACTTGTTGTTATCATTATTATTATTATTATTATTATTGTCTTGTGTACATAAGTTCTTAAATTGAATGGCGTGGTATACCAGTAAAATGCTCTAATAAAATGCCTCAATACACATATTGCATCAGTTGGTTGCCATTTAGTAAATACTCAAAAATACCTCTTTAAAGCACAGAAAAATTCAAAAGGATACATTGATGGAGCTACTACTCGCTTGTGAATGCCGCCTAAAAATAATATGACTAAGAACACTGTAGCGATCACAAATAATGGATGGTTCCACAAAGACTGAGTGAAAGACACCTAAAAATGAAAATGCTTATACTAATTCTGGAAGTCTCGGCAAATATACTTTCACTAGATAAAAGCAATAAGCTTTACAAATTTCTTTAACTTAAGAATACACAGCTGTTTATGCTACCAGCAGTTCAAAAAACAACTTGAAATTTCTGTAGATCCTCACACTGGTGCCACTATCATCAATCAGGAAGTATAAACAATCAGAGACACAAAAATACTGTTTATCTACATCTTTTTATACAAATCATTCCAAATGAGGAAGGCGTCATCTTAATGTAAGGGTTTATAAAATACACAGTATTTGTAGCAGGACTAGAATCTAGCTTATTATCATCGAGAATCCTCTGAAATGAGACAGTAAGTAGCAGATGGCTTCACTACATTTGGATGTGTACACTCTTTCAACATGAAAAACAGCGTGCAAAACCATTCTGAAGCTATCTTTGCTTAACTTTGCAATTGAGCACACATCAAGTCATGTTCCTCTCACTAGTAAAGAAAAGAAGTTGCTGTTAAACATACGTTTTATTTACTAGCAGTCACCTGCTCGCTTCGCACGTGAATTATAATTTTTAGACTTTTCCCAGAATAGGACCCAAGTAGGCAATCCTGTCACATTGCTGTTGCAGAACAATAAAAAATTACTGTAAATTGCGTTTAACACTATATTTTAAAACTGCTAAGAAATTAAGTTTGACGTTGTTGCAGTTTTGTTACAGCCTCTTCATTTCGCCAAGGTAATGAACATGAATTTTACTATTAATTTCTGTCTAAATGTTCTAGAGAAGGATAAATAAGAGAATGAGAAATAAACATGTATTATATAGACCTACTTATTCATTGAAATTGATGTACACATTCATTTTGGAGAAACTGCTTTGAGTAAAACTCAGTGCATGTGACCTATTTAATGGGTAAATCTATTAACAGGATTCATTAATTGGCTCTGATATATCTGACGGTCGGGGTTATCTGTATTTTTGATTCCATCACCTTTAACAAAAACTCCATTAGTGTGCCAAGTTTCAGCTCTATAGGTAAATAGCTGAGGCATGCATAAAGAAACAGACATGCAGGCAGACACAATAATCTTAATTCTCTATAATAAAAGTATGATTACAGGGGTATTTGCAAAGTACATGTATACAATGCTGGTACAATTACTAGTGCCGAAGGTTAGTTATAGAGCTTGATGTCAATAATCCAATCCACCTCAAAGACAACCAATCCAGAGACAACCAATCCACCTCAAAGTAGACTGTGGAGAAAGGCCAGTGAAGTGAAGCTAAAATCCTTAAAATGAAATTAGAAAATTAACAGAGCAGGCCACCAACACTACCAATGCTCTTCCAACTGCTATAGTCTGTTTTATCGAAGAAATGTCAAAATCAACTAACTATAGGCTAAACGTGTTACTTTTCCCAGTTACCATACAATGCAATCAAATGTCATGATATATGAATGATATTTTAAAATGTCTTTGATGCTAAAACTATATGAGGCAGACATCAGGCGGGATTCAAAAACAAATTCTAAGCAAACTACAGAGATCAGCAATGCTGTCTCTATACTTCAAATGCTATAACTTGATCAAAGGAAAGGACAAACGCTTGCAGGCAATACTAACCTTCGATGTTTCAGGATCAAGCAGCCATTTCCAAGCAGTAAATATTGTGCACACACCGACAATTAGCAATAGAGCTGAAAGTATAAAAGATTGAAAGGGCACGAAAAATAAAATAAGTGCAGAATCTATTAGAAACCATAATTTTAACATTTACTGGTACATCTAGTCAATCTTCCATATTACACAAATTCAAATGAGTATACTAGGAAAAATGAGCACGCTCACCTCTCCATCTGCCAGTTGAAGGCTGAAGACTAGAAATAACTTCCATTAAACGTCTCTCAAATGCCTTCAAATCTGAAATAAAATGACTGTCAACTTCAGATATCTACCACTAACTCGAACTTAAATTAATTTCAATATCAGTAAATGGACATCAATTTGTAGCCTTCAAGGAGTTTGCCATGTTCGATGGTGGACATTATGAATTCGACCTCTGACAGCCCACAAAGGTCAAATCTGATTTCCTTCAACATCTAAAATGAAACCAAACTATCTGTGTTAGAAATTTCACAATTTTCTCAAAAAATGCACAATTTTTATGCTTATCTGCTGTAAGGGCACAGGGAAGTTTAAAGTAAGATATTTGGAGCCAGGGAAGCTTGGAAACAGAATGTCTGAACATCAGCATGTTTCGATAACAGCCACAGCAACTTTAGACATACAGATGTTTAGACAAAGGATGACTGGATGCTTTGGACATAGCCATTAGCCAAGCATCATCATCATCAATCATCACTACCACCTCCACCACCATCATCATTAAGCGATTAAACAGAATAAGCCCAACTAACCATCTAGGCAGGAACCATGCAGGCCCCTTAGACAGGACCTGTTAGGTGCATCTTAGCTAACTTAGGCAATTTTTTTGGAGCGGAAATCCTAACAAAATGAAGCAGATCTAATTTTCCTGGGAATGCTAGTAACGGGAGTTTTTAATGGGTAGCTAGCCATGCTAATAGGCAGAAGTACCAGTACTAGAGGTGTTACAAACTTAAATGTACATCAGCGATTTAAGTAAGAGGAAGTACATTTAAATTTTCAGTAGTGTGAATATCAAACCAACCTTTATTTCAATACTGAATAGTGCATTTAAGGCTATCAAGAATGCCGAATAGTTTCAATATCAAACCGACTTTTGGTTCTATACTGAATACCAAACCAACTTCGGTTCAATAGATAAATATCGAATCACTTTCAGAATTTCGTTCCACATTGAATATCGAACATCAGTTCAAGATGATATTGGTCTTATAACAGATTACTAAGGTCTAGGCATTTTCAGTTTTCAGAGGTTATAAGTTACAGCAGTAGATAGCGAGTCGGAAAACAAACTCGTTTGTAACATTATAACAATATATGCCCATTTATTTACCTTCTGTTTGTTCGTAAGACATCGTTTTATTTCTAACAAATGCAGACTAACACGCAAAAACGACTAACCAAAATTTTATATAAAATCAACTGTGGTCAGGCTTTTCGCCGTTTGCCTAAAACGTCTTTCGCTAGACTCATGACAAAAACTTTAGATAACATGCCTCGGCTGAGGCTATGCTCATGACCATTGACCCCACCGATTGCACTATTTTAGCTTTTGATTTGGGCTTTCTTCATCAATTCAATTCAGTTTTTTGTTCAAAAAGGACTGTAGTACGTACAAAGTGTATAAAGAGGAAGTGACGGAACACTTGTTACGTATTTCATTTTTGCGATTAGCGGCTATGCTGGCGGCATCAAACGGCGAATCAGTAAAAAATTTGGAGCGCCACATTGACTGTAATAATAATATTATTAAGTTCACCAGTAGTGTTGGCATACGTGCAATTTTGATAAGCCAAAATCACTTTTGCGTTTTTAATAAAAGAAGTATATCTCAATTAAAAGCAATTATTAGTTTAAAAAAACTGAAAACATTTCATGAAAAGGAAAAAAAATTGTAGCAACAAGTTTGTATTATGTACTTGCAAATGCCTGTTCAGTTTTCTTGTAAGTAAATTTTATTGTTTTTCCTGAGGAAAGAGGCTAGCTGACTGCGTGATGGGCTGCCTACTATGTAAAAAAGTAATGCATTTTTCATTGATTTATTGATTTTTCTCTCCCTCCCTCTCTTAGAGAGAAAGAGAGGGAGAGAGAGAGAGAGAGAGTTAAAAGAAAGACGGAACTATGAACTATGAATTTTATTTCACACATCAAAATACGATATTGTACACATAAATAAACAATAAATAAAATGATTTGAGTAGTGTGAGGTGAGTGTACGACCATACGGTCATTAACACACTCACCTTACTTAAATGAAAGTGAAACAATTATTAAAGATATGCGTGCTTTTGTAGATGACTCAATGAAATTGATGTAATAAAGTAAATAATAAGTAATAAAGTAAAGACAATAGCAAGGAAACATAAGAAAAACATAATATGCAATTACGATTTTGATATAAATATTGAAATAATTTTGAAATAAAGTAAATGATGTAATAAATAGCAAGGAAACATAAGGAAAACATAATATGTAATTACGATTTTGATATAGGCTGCGATGAATGAATAATTTCATTTAAATTGATTTATACCTTACTAATAAAGTAACAAAGGTCGTAATGGTAAAAACATTCATTAGCAAAAGAAAAACATTGGTGCAAAAAAATGACCAAATTCAAGCTGTCATATCGTCCATGCATGACTCAATATGAGAATAACATGCAAAATAATAACAATAATACTAAATAAAAATAATAAAAAACAAACTAAATAAAATGAAAAGCAAGCTAGCCAAACAGAAATTTAAATAAACTTTCAAATAGGGAACTGAATCAAGCTGCAAAGTACATGCTTTAAAATAATACTAAAGAGTCTAATTAATAAACAAAACAAAAGAACATTATACAAGTACATTTTTTACACGTAAGCAAACTGTATTTAATGAACATTTATTTTGATGTTAGCCTAAGTGAATCTTAAAAAATTAGGCCAAATATAAGTAATGTCTGCACATGATATTATAAGGTATTATGACACGCGTGCAGATTCTAATTTATGCTTCTCGCCTGAATTCTGTAACTAGGTTTTGACATAGTTAGTTGGTTGTTATAGAGGTGGAAGTTATGTCGGCTGCTTAGGATGACAGCTCTGATGTTTCCTTCAGTTATTTTTTGTTCACTGATAATAAAAAAGAGGAGTAATGTCGTAAATGCATCTCTGCTTGTTCAACGTAATTTTGTAACTAACTCCAACTCATAACAAAGGCCAATGTATGATTATATTCTTTTTAAACATTTTTAAACTTGGAATTAACAAAACATGCAGATGCTTAGATTAAGTTTTGTTCTGGAAAATTATTTGCTCTTCTGAAAAAATCGATTTTTTTTCTATGGAAGGTATTACACATGAAAATCTTCGCCTAATGATTATCTTCAAGTTATATTTCCTGATAAGAACATATGAAATAGAAATGTTTTTTAGAAAAAATATTTCTCCAGAAATCGAATACTACATGAGCCAGGTATTTGCAAACTTTCTTTTTGATCAACTTTCTTAACTTCTTTTGTAAATATGCCTATTAATTTTTATGAGATATGATTATAATAATTTTTATTTTAACTACAAATTATTCTTAATGCCTTATGCTTGCTTTAAATAATATTCAAAAATATAACAGCTGCTATAAATCGCCAAAGAGAGATGTAGGCCTTGCAGTCTTCGCTTAGCGTACAAAATATTTAACTAGTAACAAAAGTTTCAAAACTGTGTTATAATTAACATTTTATTATATTTACCTGGCTGCATCCTTGCAAAATTTAAAAGATATTTTTATTTGTGTTTTTGCAACTCACTGCTGAGCAATTTATGAGCGCCTGTTAAGCGGGCTGGTTTTGATGGTCTCATCAATTCATCAGCTACAGTACCCACAGCCTGCGCTGTTGCGTACCTGACAACAACAGTCCGTACTGAACGGCCGCTAGGGCGACACTAACTGCGCGAACTACTGCGCAGTACGAATTTCCCTACTTTCTGTGGTTTGTATTCTTTGGTACGTACGTTAGCATTTAACAAAATTTCGATGCAAATTTATTTTAGTTACAAACTGAAGTTACTGAACAATGAACAAAAATGATAGATTCTCTTGACGCTATGAACTTTAAAAAGAGTTTGTTGCGTGATATTCAAAAACATAAAAAGAATAAGCTTCACAAGCCAACAATTTTCTTGCTTATTTTCGCTTATAATTACATTTTAATCCCAACATGCAAGGCTCCGAGCCAATACGATTCCAATCGTATTCTTCTGTTATCTGGTTCCTAAGTCATAGACATATTAATTATAACATTGCAATTATGATGATGATGATGTTGATGATGATAATGATAATAACAATGACGATTATAATAATGGTATTTGAGGGTGATAATAATTTGAGAATGGTAGTAACAACAATATTGATTATAGGTGAGCATTCTCTATCAGAAAGCGAATTCGAATTGAATCAAATTTGTGACTTTCGTATTTGAGCCGAACCGAATTTCAGTATTTCAAATTCGATCCGAATTCGAACTGAGTTGGAAAGATTTTCGAACAAGTTTTCAAACCACTAGTGGCCTTCCAAAGATCATACATATTACATGATTTTGTTCCTCAGCAAAACCACTAGCAGCTTGTTGAATATTTTGCACAGAAACTGCAGCTAAACAGCACTGATTGCATGATGTGTCACGCATTTTAATGATAAAAAACGTACATGGCTGGGGTATTTACTGAATTATTCGAATGTATAATTTTAGGTTTAAATCGGATTTGCACTAAAAACTCGTTCGAATCGAATTGAAACGTTTGAACTTGAACGTTCGATTCTCACCCCTAATAATGATGACGATATCAAAGAGCTTGATAATGATGTAAAGATGACACGTCTGTTAATTATAATGGTGATACAGTGGCCGCCGCTTATTATGGACACGGTTATTGTGGACAGCCGGTTATTGTGGACAACTCGCGAGGGACGGAATTTTCCCCTAATAAAATCCGCCGGTTAATATGGACAACCGCCGCTTAATATGGACAGTGAACATTCTTGGCACGTGAACCAGCCGTGCCAACCACGGCCTGCGCGCGTGATTGAAAAGAGCTTCCCGCTCTGCTGCCTGTGTGAGTCATTGCATCAGTCAGTTCACCGTTTGCCGTGGCCTTGAGAGCTTCGAAACTGTGATAACTTCCTTGCGTTCAAGGTTGAGAGAAAAGTTTCCTGCCAAACAAACTCGTCTGACTTCTTTTTTTCAATAAAACAGGAGACGAGTTGATACAGACAGTTTTTTGCCTTTTTTAATGAAGGGGAAGGGTCTTCATGGGTCACTTCGCTTAATATGGACAGCCGCTTAATATGGACATACACTGCTGGCCCGAGGTGTCCACAATAAGCGGCGGCCACTGTAACTAGATTAGATGATTCAAAACTGAAGCTCAATTAATCAAGCTGCTTATTCAGAAATAAGTTTGCACCAAAGTTTATTTGGGTAATTATAAAAAACATTACAGTGCAATTCAGCGAGGACACAATTTCACGATTTTTTGCCATTTATATAACTATGAAAATGAATTTGGCCAACCCCCTATGCATGGCAACATGGACAAAAGATTAATAAAGGACAGCTAATGCCCCATATAATAAGATTCTGTAGTAAGTGGTACAGTATTAAGTTCTTTTGCTGGGTAAAGAACCTTCTTAAAAACATTGAATTTTAATTGAGACATTAGCTCATGCATTCAATCACGTTACTTGTTGCCCCCTCCCCAGTGTTGTATCATTCCTGGCTATGCTAAAAAAGCCATTTAAAGATTTGCTGCATTACAATCGAATGGCTGTCACAGAAACTCACTGGACCTATAATAAGACATATCAACTTACTTTTTCCAATGCATCAATTGTTTTTGTTTAATTATACCCATTATAGCAACTACCAAATTACTGGAGTGTCTTCCTGAAATTTATTAGTCTGAGCTAGCAGTCCCATAATTTTTTGAAAGTTTCTTTCGGCGCAAAATGTTGTGCATAGCAGACTGGTGTTTACTGGTGTTTTAGGAAGATTATAAAAAGGAGATAAATGGTTAAACTAAGAAAAGCAAAAAAATATTTACTAAATCCAGAAAAGTACATAATTTTTTATTGTGCACATTCTCAAAAATTTGCTTTGAATGTTTCGTATTTGGTACGGATCGCTAATTTTGTCCTTTATATCAGCATCTTTCGAATCCATGTAGTTTTAACTGACTATGGAATTATATTTTGTGCATTTTGATGCATAAAAATTTGACAGCTTAACGCAGTCTGAAAATCAACTATTTATTATTCGAAAAAGTATTAAAGTAACTTAATTAAGTGCTACATAGTCAGTGTGTCAAGCCGAAAATATTTTAAAAAGCGACGTAACGTTCAGCATTTGCAATAACGCAATTCAAGTCGCAGAAAATTCGAAAAATAACGCTGAATTGAACTGAATTAGACGACATCTATCGGTAGCTCTATTTTTTCCATACAGAAATTTCTTACCGTACGTAGTTACCGTATTGCAGTGCAATTGTTAATTGTGATGCTTAAAATTATTGTTCTTTGTGGGGCTTTCTAAATATATTGAGGTGAGTAACTACCTTTCAGATGCGAAATGAGACCAATGACATTTGTAGCTTCACTATATAATACTCGTTACTTCCCTAATAATGAGTAGTTCGGTTACTGAATACTGAGCCCTTGGTCCATTTGCCACCAGCTCCTTTGGGTTTATCAAAGCACTGCTTGAACATTTTGTCGATAGCTTTTGACGTGGTCATGTGAATGGTTACATAAGAAGGATGGCATGACGCACGCACGAAAAAAGTATAATCACCAGTCTATAACGATTTTTAGAACGTAGCTTGGTAGAGCTACCGCTAGTTCTTCAAAGTGTTCCATTTCAGTTATTCTCTCGACGATATTCGCTTTTAACAAACCGTGCTGCTAGTAATATAGAAGATTGCTAGTAATAGTACATGCAAATTTGTCCAATCGTGCTTTCAAGGTGCCGAGTGGTGCTGTTGATAACATCTTCAGGCAGTGAATTCAATAGATTTGCCTCTATGTTTCAGAAACTAAATTTGTGTACATCCAATTAGAATTGTCTGTATATTTTGTACTTGTGGCTTTAGTTACTGAATGAGGTGGAATAACATTTGGTGGGACACTTCTCTCGAGTCGATATTGATAATCAGATTGTTCTCCCCAATGTATAGCATTTTGCATTTTCTGTCTGCTGCGTTAAAAGTAACCTCCCTCATCTGCTATTGTTTGGCCCGCTGGTATGTTTTATCTAAATCAGCTTGCACATCAGCAGCATACTGCAACAGGACACACAACTGGCAAGTTTCTGTCATCTGCAGATTTGCTCAGTTTGGAGATGTTATAAATAAAAAATAAGAATAACAGTGGTCCATACTACCTTGGGGTATTCCAGAGAACTGAAAGTGTAGAAGATTGTTTTGTTTGTTCTGTTTTACTACCATCTGCTGTGTGTTTGTTAACCAATAACCATTCTTTGATCCAATTAAAAATCTTACCCTAAAAATATACCATATGACTTGATAGGAAGACATTGATACGGAACCCTATCAAAAGCTTTAACTAGGTTCAAGTATAATTAGTATACATATTAACTGGAGAACCATTGTCATGAATGAAGACATCTCAAAGAATTATAGTAAGTTAATTGCAATTGATCGTCACTTGGTCGCTACACTTATCAATGAAATTGGTTTGTAATTACCAGCTATATTGCTAAAACCTTCCTTGTATATATATCATAATACATGTGTAAAAGTAGAGTTTCCAGTTCTCTGTGATGACGACATCCATTAATGGTTATTGGCTTGGTAAGATGTGGTGCAGGCTTGACTGGTATAGCTGGATGTAAGACATCAAGTCCTGCACAGAGTTGATGTTTGACGTTTTGATGACATTTTAAACACTTTGTGAATTATGTCAACGTTTTGTAATAGAATAGAATATCAGTTCCGGGGTTTTCTGAAGATAACGTTGTTATATCCTCTCTGGTAAACCGCCAGGATTTCTGCTGTGTGTTGCCGGTTTGTCGCCAAGTCACTGTTCTGTGCTTTTAGTGGCGTTACTTGTGGTTTGCTAATGCAATTGAAATTTACATATTTCCAGAAAGATTTAATGTCTTGTTTTTTTGTTTTTAGCTAGCTTCAGTTCATAGTTTCTTTTTGATCGAATGTATTGTTTCTTTTTGCTCATAGTTGGAATATGCATTATGCGCAAGTTCATTCTCCAGGTCTCAAGTGAGTTTGTAGTTGTTGTGCATAGTTGTAATCAAAAACTTTTTGATCAATGGAACATGTGTTTTAAGTAACTCATTGTAACAAATGATTAGCACATGCCAGCTGGTTCTAGGTGACTTGCCTGAAACTTTAAGCTCCCAAACAGCTAATGTTGAATTAATTGCTGAAAAATCTGTACAATGAAATCTATTCTCCGTTACATCAGTGAACATCGTACTTATATGAGTTTGACACTGGATGACACAGTGATCAAATGTTGCAAAATTTTCTTGGATTTCTAGATTATCATTCTCTATTAAGTAACTGTCAACGGCTAGTAAAAGATAGTGTTGCATTTCCCCTAGTAGATGTTGTAACGAATTGTTGTAAGAAAGCAGCATTTATTACTTGGAAAAACTGATCAAATTTAGCACCACCAGTGAATAATGTCCAGTCATCATATGGGTAATTAAAATCTCCACACAATATGATGTTACATGAGATTTTGAAAATTGTTTTAATTAGTTCAAACATTTGAAGATCATTGTTATTTGTGATAGACAAAGATGAACTAGATGATAATAATATTGCAAAGCACACACTCCTACACTCCTGATCCACTTAAACATTCTTTAACCGAAATTAAAACTCCTGCTCGACGTCCTACAGAATGATTACGTCGAAATGATTTGTAGCATTTAAATTCAAAGAACAAGTCTGATTAGCTGAGCCAAGTTTCCGTGATATATATATACTACTTCAGGGCAGTGCCAGGCAATATATGCATCCAGATCAGTAGCTTAATTTTATTTGGTAAACTTAAAGCGTTAGTGTGAATGTCTTTGCCGTAAAAAATTGTGCATTTAAGCAAGATATATTAACATGGGGTGGGTGTACCCTGGCATCATTTAGTGTGACTCGTCATCTATCATTTTAGTTGTTGAATGATTTGCATCCTCTTGACTGATGTGTTTGGTTGTTGCTAGAGGTTGAGATGAAGATTTGTGACGAGTGATCTAGTTGGATGGTTACAGTACTCGCACCGGCAGTTGCTTGGGTGTTTTTTATTTTGTTATGTTTATATTGATGCTTAGCCACTCTGTTTTTTATATCTTTCATGCCTGTAAGTTTGGTCAAGTTCAATATACACATCTTTATAAGTAGACTATTTTTGAAACTCCCTAGCTTTTTGCCAAACATCACATTTGAATTTGGATTTTTTCTGTACTGCTTTCAGTACTTTGACTTTTGAGTTTCTGAGGCTAATCATGCTGCTCATGTTTGACAGATCTAACTGAAGTGGCTGCAGTAATTTCACTATTTTATGCTTATCTATTGGACTAACGGCATCAGTAAAATGTGCCTAGTCAGTTCTTTGTGCATGGTCAGTTTTGCGTGATTGCATCCCTCAGTTCCATGTTTCATTCCTGAGACTATGATGCTGTTTCTTTTTCCAGCTTGCTTTTTCCATCTGTTTTTGAGCTGTTTCTTCTACTGCAACAGTTTATATCAGACAAAATTTTATCTGATCAAGAAAAAGCATTTGTTTTGTCACATGTTGTCTTGGGAAACACTAGGATGCTTTTTAAATCAAGTTATTGATTTGGACAGTGTGTTTGTTGAATTGGGCCCTGCATCCTTGTCTCTAGGACATTGGTTAGTTTTAATATCAAATATGACATTGGTTCCCCAGAATATAATAACAGCAGGAAAACCCTACAGGCAATTAGCACATTCCTGGGAAAGATGAGTAAATGCTAATCATCAATAGGCTTACGTAATATCGTTGGTTGACTTTACGTTGCAGTTGCAGAGTCATAGACTCATATGTGGCATAATATTACTAACAGTAATATTAATAGCAACAGTGATAACTGTTAATGGTAGTATAGTAGTGGTATGCCTAATAGTTACTGTATTAGTTGCCAGTTTTTACAAAACTCATCATGGTTGATTTATTTGATGTGTCTATAACAATGAAGGCTGAATATTCGCTTTTCACATGTTTTATGTACGCAATTTATGAAGCTATCAAAACTCAAAGTGAGATTAGGGACCTGTATTAAAAATGAGCCACATAACTTAAGTTCGACTTTGTTTCTCTCAAAGTAATACATTTTCCAAAAATGTTTTGTAACATTAAATTTTTTACAGGTTGAGACCAAATGCACAGCGACCGGAGACGGAGAACTCGATCAAGATCTAGGTCCAGGAGCAGAAGTTTGTCAAGACCAAGGAGTTTGTCGAGATCAAGAGGCGACTACTCCGTTACCAGTGTTTCAAACATAACTAATAGTGCAAATCCTAGATTAGTGAAGGCCAGAGTTTTTATTGGCTGCCTTGCTACTGATAGAGTCGACAAAAAAGATATAGAAGAAAAATTTGACAAATACGGCAAGATACTCGGTATAACATTTATGTTTCAAAACTTTTTTGTAAAAGTGATGTCGTGATAGTGTTTTGATTGTTTTGACCATATTTGAATCATTACGAAACAGAAGTAAAACTTGTTAGAGAGCATCAATGAATTTTCATGTATATGCTCGAAAATTTTGCAAAATTTCTTTTACATTATCAAATCTTCAGTGCCAGTTTTTACACCATCTGATATATAAGCTTTCGTGTACTTTTGTTTTAATACATGTCTGTGTAGCCCTGTTAGTACAGTTTTATTTTGTCTAGGTATATCCATACACAGGGGGTTTGCATTTGTACAATTTGAGCACGAGGACGACGCTAAAGCAGCCTGTGAACGAGAGGATAATACAGATTATCGTGGAATGGCACTTGGTGAGAAAATCATGCTCTTTGTTATAGCAACATAATTAACGAAAAAAATGAGGCGTTGGTTCCAGATTTATCTAAAATAGTGCCTAATGTTTTGCAGATCATTCTACACATCATCAGACTGTAAAATAATATTATACTATAATCAATACAATTTACATAAGTTAAGTAAAGTCAAAATGACAATTTAAATGTTTACAGTTTCTGAAAATAGCAAAATGTACTTTCAAATGATCATATCTGTAGAGCTAGCCTAATATTGCACTTGTGCTTGAAATAAAGTCATGAAAATGCTTTTAGTTTACCAGCCTTAATTCTTACCACAATTGGGAGAAATGTGCAAATGCAACACCACAGGTTTAGCAAATGTTGATTCTTATTTGAAAGTGAAATTTTATTTGGTAGACAGCTAATTTAAATGGGAAAATATTTATAGTTGTTTTATTGATGAGAAACTTACAGACGAAAATTAATAAAAGATTATTCTTTGGGCAAGTTTTTTTGTAATCTGAATAGTTCATGCGGGTATAAAAAATTAGTTGAAAGTAACAATTTCTATGTTGTAAAATAATGTCATTGGTGAAAATTTATATGCAAAGGCATTACCCAAATACATAGTTGTTATATTGTTAGTGCCAAGCCTAGTTCGAAAATGAATGAAGGCTACTGCGTCCTAGATTCTGGCTTGCAGTATGCAAAAATGTATAAAAAGTAACACTTAAAACAAAAAACAGAAGATAAGAACAAGCCAACATTACATCTATTTTCATGACTTTCAGATGTGCATATGGTCGCAGAAAAAACGACTAGGAGTCGTGGCCCACCCAGGTACAGCACTTTTGTTCATTGCTCTATTAATCAACTCGTGATAAAATTCTTCTTGTGTGGTTAGTAATTCACATTGTTTTTTGTTGATGCTCTTGGATTTATGATGCCACTTCCTGGAATGTTTTTGGTTTTGATAAGCCTTTATTTTTCAAATGATAATGTCTGCTATTACCTTTTTCGTCTTAGAGATGATCCGTATGAAAGAAGTGGTCGAGGTTATCCTCCAAGGGAGCGTGAAAGATCTCCATTTCGTAGACGTGATGACTTCGAGTACAGACGGTATTTTGGAATAGAAATGTTTGTTTATTTTCCGCTGTTAAAAGTTTAATATACTTAACTTAGGCAATTTTATAGATTGTCGTAGTTTTTAAGAATGCCTTGATTGTAAATTATTATTCACTGCCCTTAGTTTGTATAATTCACAATAAATGCTTAAAATATTGTTAAAGTTATTTAACTGAATCAGTTATTAGAGGTAGTGTATGTGCATGATAGTGCAAAAGTAATTTGCTGTTGGTAAGTTAAGCACTTTGTTGCAGTAACCCAGAAAATGGTCGTCAGTTAAGATCAGTTGGCACACTAGCTGTATGACACACAAACCGGCATGCTGTATGTGTAAATCCTCTGCTGTGTTTTTTAGAGATCCATATAGAGACCCTCCACCTCCTGCACGTATACGTGATGAATTATATGACAGGGATCCTTACCGAGATGACCCATATGCACGACGGCCTAGTGATCCATATTATGATCGACCGCCTCCGCGAGATGAACTTTACAGGTATGTTGACCTGAAAATTATTAGTTCATTTTATAATTTTGATTGATGATGAGTGAATCATTACAGGGTTTGCAGTTCTTAATTCAGCTTTGTATTTTTAGTTTTCCTTACATGAGTGTCAATCTTTGAGTTTAAGATTCTTCTGCACAAAGTTTGATGTTATAAGATAATATTTCACATATCAGTAATTGCATAATGTATATAGCAGTTTACACATTACATGGACACCTGGAAGAGTTTCTGCATATAGTCTTGAATCACAAAAACCATGAGTGGGCGGGTGGGTGTTTGGGTGTGTGTTTGTGTGTGTGTGTGTGTGTGTGTGTGTGTGTGTGTGTGTGTGTGTGTGTGCGTGTGCGTGTGCGTGTGTGTGTAATTCTACACTTTGGGAAGTCGTTTTTTTTTGAGTTTAGGTACAAGTGCAAAATTTACGAATGAAAACAACAGGCGTATAAATATGAATTTTAGCATTTGGAAATTTAAAATGTAGAGCTAAATGATAATGAAAAGATTGAGTTTTGAAAGTACTGTTAGGCTTTAAATCCCAAATTATCAGATTTTCGATGCAACATCTAGTCCAATAGTTTAAAGCTCATTGGGAAAATCATTTTCACAAAGAACTGCTAGACCTGCGTCTGTGTTTCTGTAATGCTGTACGATCACAAATTGTGCCATACTCCATTCAAGAACTCTGTGCTAACAGATGCCCATGATCGATTAATATTATCCAAGCAGTGTAGAATCTTAACTGTGTTTTGGATATTTCTGAAGCAAATGGCAGGGTTCCTCACAATAGACTGTTATTTAACATAAAGCAACATGACATGTCAAGCCCACTGGTTTCGCTCTAGCTCAAATCTATCAGACCCGTCACAGCTCGAACCTATCAGACCTGTCAGCAAAGAGAAAGCCCTGTCATTAGTACAAATGAAATTTATTATTGTTTAAAAGCTATTGAAAGTTGGCTTGTGCAGTGGAGTGTTACTCTTAGCATATCCGTAACGAAGTTATGTTATTCACTTACAAACCAAATGCCCTTCTACCCTAATTTGTACCTTAATAACAGCCTATTATCGTGAGTCACCTCCCATAAACACCTGGTCTTACATTTAGGAGCAAATTTAAACTGGAACCGTCACGATGAATCTGTTGTCGAAAAAGCCAATTTATGTGTTGATCTCAGCCATCATAACGTGTGAAAAAATATCTTACACTATTGCTATCGAACATTGAATGCAGTTCTCGAACACCTCTATAAAGCCATGATGCAACCCAAGTTTTGAATATGCTGACGTGTGTTAGAAAACATACCATCTGTTAATCTTGATGATATGCATATGATATGATATGATAAAATATGATGCCTATGTTTGTACAAAAGCCTTATGTCTCTAGCACATCTAACTTATATTACGATGCTAATTTTTACTATTCCCATCACAGGCATTTACTTCATAAACTTACCATGTTTATTTTTGTTGCTCTATTTTCCGTCAGCCATGACTGCTTAGATCATGCTTCCTGATCCCGTAAAGTCACCCTCGTCCTTTAAGATTTTATAATCTAATTTGTGATATACAATTTAGTGTCCTGCATGGATCACTAGGCAACTAGACCAAATTTGGTTCACCACTTTATGTTACCAATTGAGTGTGCTCAGTTAAATGATCATCCAAACAGTCAGGGTTGCAACAAGGATAGTACTGGTAACATAGTTTGTCGTAGATGTATCTGTGATTGCCATACCAAAGATGTTAAACATTATTTGTCAAACATAAGTAGAGACCGTTTATGACATAGTCTTAATAACTTGTATATGTCTAACATTAGTCCACTCAACATCAGCTCTTAGATTTTGTGTCAGAAAATCTCTGCCTTATTGTCTGCAAATGCAGTATTTGTTAATTACCAAAATATTCTTGGGTTTAAGTTAGTAGAGACTTAAATTTGAGTGCCAAGAGCCGATCTCAATAACCCTCCTTTCTCTTCTTATTTATAGAGTTTCCATTGATTATCCTCATTATTTTTGTTGCTGTACTTACTCTAACTTATTTATAATACACTCTTTGCTTCAGTGATGCTCTAAATATCTGAGAAACGTTATTCGCTTAATTACTGTCCATCAATTTTTCATTGAAAAATAAAAATCTGTTTTATAAAAAAAGGCTTTATTCATTTTTTAAGTTTCACTTTTCCACAATTCAGTGTAATGTAACTTGAAAATATGGAAAAACTAGGAAACTCTATGAGCTGCCTCTTTGCCTGTGTTCCAGTAATATGCATTATCTAATATAGCATTTAATTTCAGAAGAGACCCTGGACCATTAAGAGATGATCCCTATTCATACGGAGATACAAGACGTAAATCACCAGCTGGAGAATGTGAAATTATTTTACATAATACTACACTTAGGTGTGTTTTTAGCTTTCATTGAATTACTTTTGAATATCTGTGAATTACCTCTTAATGTTTGTTTTATTTGTTCAATTTAACTGTATAAATGTATTCTATTGTCTGTTTTGGTTCATACAAGTTCTGAAAGGTTTTGAATTCTACTTAGAAGAGCTCAGACTTACATATATAAGTCTTTTACATTTGTCTTTTGCCTTTAAAGGGAATATGGTGAATACATAGAGAGACGTTTAAGAGAAATCGGTATCGTCAGCGGTATAATATTACTGACAGATGAAGCCATGTTACAGCAGGTAACTATTTTGCTCTTCCTTTATACAATCCTATTCTAAGAATCTAAATGCCTAAAGCATATTGATGCAATAATTAACATTTATTGCTTAACTGTCATTAAGTTTTTCTTTCTGTAGATACTGGATGATGCAATTCGACGTCAATGTCGCTACGCTGTTGTTATAAATATACAAAATGAGGTGCATCGTTCTATCACGCTGAACATTCTACATGGTACACCCCAAGGTAAGCTTTTCCTACTACTTAACTTGTTAATTGCACTACTATGCTTAATAGGCTACAATGCATTAGAATTGATTATAACACAAAAGCAACATAAAATTGTTTTTGGAAATTTAGAACTTTTGTTGATTTGCTAGTAACTGTCTTCTTTAAACTTAGTGCTACACTGGGATAATTTAAATCAAGGCAGTATGCACCCAGTTACTTAACATTACTGATATTTTTTCTAATTTTATGTTTAGAAATAATAAACTGTACCTTTTTAATGAAGAGATGCTCACCAGGATCAATTTATATTGTTTGTAAATTTTGAATTTGTGGAATTGCTGAACACTACTTGCCAACAAGTCTGTTGACACATGTACTGTACATGCTTGCTAGTGGCCAGGTCAGACTAAGTCAGTCTAAGTAACATAGGAATGTGTGCAGGGAAAAGGTGGGTCAGTATCCGATCTGTTTGTAATAAAGTTTAACTTTGTTGTACATGATAAGAATTTACTGCATATACAACTTGTTAATCAATATAGAAGTCTCATTAAGTCAGTGCCTGTTTGCCTATACCAAATAAACGTGAAGACCCTTCAGACAGTTTTGAATCAGCAACTGTCATGCTTTACCACAATTTAATCATTTGGTACTATGTGTTTTGAAATCTTCTGCTGTGGATGCTGTTTTTGTTTTTTACTTATAAAAATTTAAAAGAATCTTTTCCAACACAAAAGCATAATTTGCTTGTTTTTTTTGTTTTTGTCCTATAAGAACTCCACACGTGTGATTTGTTTCATTGTATCACTGGCCTAAGTGAAACCATTTGACTACCATTGAATCAGCCAGTAGAATGTTTTTATTTTCTGATTTAGATTTACCACATTTACTAGTTCTGTATCTCAGATATTGTTTTTGTAGACTTTTTATGACAGTGTTGCTAAACTTTTCATTCCTTTAACTGGTTTAAAATTAGTGTTACATTTAACAGAGAACTCTGCATATAAAATAAGCACATAGTAATTCCATGTAGTAATATGCCTAAATGCCGTTTATTTTACCCGTAGTAAATTCAATGCCAAATGCAAATTTCGTTTTTGTTTGCTATGGTGGCTTGCACTCTGTGGCGCTAGCGTGTGATTTTGTGTGCTGTTACCACCACTGCGACGAATTGATATACTTTCTTGGTGTCACGGATTTTTTACTTGTTTTACCTGTTGTAAGAAGGTTATTTGATAGCGTAACTCGTAATGCAAATATCGCGTATAATACGCGAATTTCTGCTAACAGGGTATTGATGTTTGGAATTTTTTGCCAAAAAGGAAATTTGTCTTTGCCGTGCTTCGTCAAAAATGTGTTGCGAAAAACTTAGGTTTATTTTTTTTGGTTGTTGCGCAGCCGCAAGACATGAAAAGTTTTTTAAGTGAACAGTTGTACTGTTTTGATTCTACTTGGCTAAGCTGAGAGCAAAATGTGCCGCTCGGTCTGAGAAGGCAAAAAGCTAGTACTTGACCTTAGCATGACTTAACCACTTGTTGCAGTGCATTTTTGTTTTTTCAAAAGAAATCTGCTAAAATGCGCCAACTAATGACATTATCATGTTTAATGGTATTTAGCGTATCTTCGGTTACAAAAGCTAGTAAAAAATGTCAGTGTGCAACTAATGTTGCATTACACATTTTTTATTATAGATCATATAGATTTTAAACAAAACTAATTGTTACACTTTTTATGCCCTGGAAAGTGGATAACAATTATTTTTTAATTGAAATTTATGCATACAGACTTTAACTTGGAAGAAAATCATTCTCGTAATCCCTGGGTAATTTCACATAATTCAAAGGGAGTTTATTAAATGTTTGTGGTCGTAATAATAGTGGGCTTACAAACAATCCATATTGCAGCTTTTTAATTCATATGAAGTAGTACCTAAGTAGATTACGTATCGTAGAGCACAGGTATTCTGTAAATGGCTATAGTGAAATGAGATCTGATTACATTTAGCCTCGTTGAAGTAGGTGGTGCACAAAATCTGCTGCACGTACTTGTTTAACTACTTTTAATACTTTTAATGGGCACAAATAAATGCATAACATACAGTTTGGAACTACAGTATTGCGTAGTTTCTGATGGTGTCATCTAGGCCTACTATGCACAATAATGAGCACAATATGTATATATACATATACATAAAGACAAAACTAATAACGCGTGATTGCAATGATGCTTAAATAATACAATACTGTGTTAGTTTTGCTGAAACTTATTATATATTTTTATATAATTATACTAATACATTATTTATGGTGATGGAGGTACGTGGGAGGTGAAATTGTACCATTGGCTTTTTAGTTTTTAGTGATAAATTTAGTGTTGATGAATTCCTGTTGGCCAAGAGTCTATTACATTTGCTGGCACCACAATATCGCTTTGGGGCAGGATCTGGAATACCAGTTCCCTCCTGATATTGATTCTGGAGTTCATTGAATTTTGAAATTCTGACTTTTGAAGTTCATTGATTTTGTAAAGTTTTATTCCTGTTTTTTTTTTGGATTTTATGGAGTTGGACATTGAATGATGGCTACCAACACATTCTGTTTAATGTTGGTGCTGTTAATGCAGTTATCAAAGTTTGCTCGGAATTTTTATTATCAGCAAAAAGTAAATACCACTGCCAAAATGTGCTTTAGATTGCCGAGACAGATATAAGACACATGACGTATTTTTACATGAAGAATTTAAATCAGTTGCTAAATAGATGAAATTTCTATTACAACACAACTACATTGCTTATTTCATTCTTTTGTTTTATATTGCAATACAAAAAGGCGTAATTAAATGGATTTTTTAATTCTTTCTTTTTTAATGTTGTTATTATGTTCTGTTACTAGCGCGTAATTTCAATATTTTGGAGGCAGGCTGGATCACAGAGAGCAGATAAATTCTAATCTTATTGATAATTTCTTTGAGGCAAATGAAACACATTTTTACAATAGGCATATAACCCTATGTGTGAGAAAACTATTTTTAGAGGGCTCCATATAGTTTTTCTTCTCACAGATGAAATGGATTTTGTTCCCCCAAAGCATGCAGCCATATTCTCCCATATTGAGCTCTGCATAAAGTACATACCTTCTGATACTGATATCCACATAGTTATGATAGCCACTTGTGAGTTTTATTCTTGTGAGTTTTTCAACTTTTCCTCAATATTCCACTCCACTTGTGTCTTTTTCTAAGCTTATAGTCCATACATCCTTTGCTTTTATGTTGCTGAATTACATGTATACAATATAGCCACTTCAGTTTTTTTCATTCAAATGGCAGTTTCAGTGTCAGCTTCATGAAACTTTAAGTGTGACCGTGTGATGAACTATTAAAACTTTAAATGTTGTTACTTATTTACTTGAGCTTCAAATAAAATTACTTGAACCAGCTGAGGTGTGCTTTGAAAACAAATAATGACTAAATGTCAGACCTATAAAAAGTAATGACAAAAAGTAATGCCACATTATAGTACATACAATGCTTAAAAATTGTAACTGAAAGGTAATTTATCCAGCATTGTACTTTCGGCGTATTGCTACATCAAGTTCTTAAAACTTTTAAGTGAATTTGTTTCATGTTATTCTAGTTATATAGAGTTTGACGTTCACTTGCCACTAATTATTGTATTTATTCTGAAAATAATTTAAAAAGCACAATAAAATGTCTGCTCCGCAATGTGCACCATGTTATGTAGTTTTCCATTACATGGACACCTCGTATAATGTTAGCTGTTGTTTTTTTTTGTTTTTGGAAATCAGTAAAACATGCTAATGGGGCTGGTACATCAATACAGTGTAAGAAGTGTGCATGTTCTGCGTTTTATAGTGAGTTTGCTAACATGTCATTGTGTTGTTTACTTTTCGCAACAGAGCACAGGAACATGCCTCTGGAGGATGCGCTAAGCCTAGTCGCCCGCAACTTTGACAGTTACATGTCTGAGCGTAGGAGACCATCGGAAACTCGTGCGCCAGTGCCAGCTCCCGATTTGAACATTAATCTTTTGTTGACAATGGTGGCTGAAGGAAAATATGTAACGGTTAATCAATTGGGTAAAATTATTAGTTATTTGGAAGATCGTCTAAAAAAGCAAGCAGAGTTGGAAGGCATTGTTTTGCCTCCACGTGTTGGTGAGTATTATTAAATCTCTATATTATGTTTGTTAGACCATGCTTGAAAATAATGACATTTTTGTTTGATAAGTTATTTTTGGCAAAATACATTTGTCTTACTTATACACTGTATCAGTATCATGTGTACTAGTTTTATCACCTACATTTATTGGATTTTAGGGTCATTGAAAGTCAGTGAGACACTTCCACTTTTTGCTCATTATTGTCTGTTATTTTAGATGAAGTGAAGCACTCGCCAGCTGCTCCTTCAGCAACAGTTGATGAAGAGTCAAAACTTCTGCAGCAAAAAGTTCTTCTTAAACAGCAGCAGGAGCTCCAAGCAAAAATTTTGTCTGTACTTAACAAGCCAGCACCTGCTCCACCCTCTCCTCCAACCCTAGTTTCTCAAGCCCCCACCCCTTCGGTTGCTGCTCCTACATCATCCATTGGTGCTGCATCTGTGAGTGGTATTAATCTTGACAATCCAAACATACAAAAAGCACTGGAAAATCTCATTCAGACGGGACCTCAGCTCTTACAAAATCTAAACAGTGTTAAGGCTGTAGACGCACAGAGCCGTATTAACGAAAATCGTTTGACGTCGACACAGGCCCAGCAGCATCAACAATGGAATCAGCAGCAGTGGACTCAATGGCAACAGCAACAACAACCACAACAGCAGCAACCACATCCACAACGCCCGCAACAGATGCAGCACCATCAACAGCAGCAGATGCATCAGCAACAGTTGCAACAGCTACAGCAACAACGACAACAATTGCCGCATCAACAACAGCAGCATCAACAAATGAATTCAGGAGTTAGGTTACCCAGACAAGCTGCACCACAACAGGCCAGCATGATGTATGAACAGCATGCCGGATCTTATGGCTACTAGTTTTTTCACACCCATAATCATTTATGGTAAAATACTGTGTATTCCATCAATTTTGGTGAGGTGAAAACTGTATAATTTCTTACTGGCATTACCATGTGTTAGTAAAGCCTGTCCAAAAACTAATTAGCATTATTGATATTAATGCTTATATTATTTTCTTTTAAAATTTTACATTTAATCTTTGTGTGTTTCCTGATTAGTACCACGTTTTGTATGAGATGTGAATGTAAATCTAGATTCTGTCGTGTTTTTGTTCATTTTTGTTCAACTTTTTGGAAACTACTGTTAGAGTTTTTTATCTCTCTACTTTACTAGGCATGAAATTTCATTACTGCACCAAATTGTATTTTGAATGAAGTATACATGTTTAATTATTAATTTTATGCAATAAAGAATTTCTTGGGAAAACAATCTTCGTAGATTTTATTTTGTTAATCTTATCAGAATTATAGGTTATACATTTTTATGGCAGATATACTGTGAAACATAGAGATTCCTACATTCTTTATTCTATGTTTCGTGCTTGAAACAATGATTTCAACCTTCCTTAGTCTTAGTTTGCTAACTGAATACTCCGTCTTGCTTCTGAATTGTGGATAAAATTCAAGGTTGCTTTAATGGGTTTCTCCAGAGAAAATGCTAATGGTACACTGCAAACAGCATCATTTCAGTAGGCATATTCCAATCTTTATGTCAAAATTTTGTACACTATATAGTCCATGCCATACCGTTATGTCGGTTAATGTAAAAGTGGTAGAGGTTAATTCGTGGCAATTCCATGTGTTTCGCATCTAAATATTGGTCCAGCTTGTCTGTGAATTTGTTCACCGTATAAGCTTTGACAGTATCTGGTGGGAGTAAATTTTACCCTCTAACTACTCTTTGCATGAGAGGATGCCCTCTGGTGTCTTGAACCAAGCTCAGTTAGATTTTGCACCGAGGCTATGAATATGCTTTCAAAGCTTAAATGCCATAGCCATGGTTAGACTATTATTAAAGCGTTGCCAATGAGTACGTCACTTACTCAAGGATGACAAAAAATCAGAAAATTCAGTTCAAACCAGTGAAATGTACAGCATTGTTTATAATCGTTTTGCTTTGTTAAGCAATAATTGGTTGAACCGGCCTACTGCAAAAAGCACAAGGACACAAAAGCTGATGTGCATATTTAACAAAGATTGGTCAATTTGCTACAAGATGTCATTGCAATAAACAATGAATTTGCTCTTCATCAAACAAAAACAGACATTACATGTATATTCTTCATACAAATGCCATTAGTGTGATTTCACGACTGTGGCAAGATTGTTTTTATGTTGGGCATATAATTTCATTAATGAATTTTGAACCAGAAGCCATCTACCTATAGAATGTAACAGCAGGCCTCTGTATATCTTCTACGTAGGCCTTTTATTGTGAACATATCAGATAAAAGACCAGACAAGGAGAGGCTGTTCGTGACATTTTCAAAGTCTCAAGATTAACACAACCAACCATTTGTGTAATTCGTAGCATAACAAGTTTGTGACATAATACACCTTGTGTAGTATCAGTTGTTATCTAAAAATTTGTGCCTAGACATTTCTGTTAATTTTTTATTCCGGAAATATTAAATTTTCAAATAGTTCAGTCTATTTTCTTTACACATTACAAAATTTTCTGTCATCTTAACCTTTTGAAGAGATGTAGAGAGGTTTCTGGTGTCAGTAGTGTAAAACATGAAGCCGAAGAGCTGCTTTTCAAGCAATAAAAAGGCACCATTTGGCAGATTACATGGCCTTAACTTTTACTAGATTACTGTAAAGGTCCCAGCGTTCAAACGTCTGTGTAAATGTTTGAACCGTTAAAAAGTATTCCCACTGATTTTGCAGTTTCTGGATTTGTATTGTAAAACCTGTTTCGGTCCAACCGACACCTAAATTTTGTTCCCGATGTTACGATTGCGAGATGACGTCACATTTCATAAATACGCATAGTAGTTTACTGCTTTTTATAACTGATTAGGCTTAGTATTAATATTTATTCATAGTGTACGTAGCAAACTAAAGTCTATTATGTAGGGAATATTTTTGGTGGTACATTGCAGCGTAGTTACTGGTCCATATAATCTGAGATAAATAAACGCAGCATAAAGAAAGATGTATAAACTCTTTAATTTCGAGTGGTGGATGCCTTACTTAGTTCAAGCAGTATTATAAAAAAATTAATGTCCCAGGTCACACAGGCATGTCACTATCGACTATCATTCAAAACCTTCTAGAAGCCAAGCGAAGTAAGAAAGCCATGCGAACGATAACATCATAAGAAAGTTCGTTCACTGCCAGTCAGGGATTGAACAATTGAACCTCCTCACGTTTCTATTATTGCGGTCACGAGACAGACAAAATGAACTTAACCAAATAGCTAATTATGCACATTAATGATATTATTAAATTTATGTACTAACCGTAATTAAGATAGTACTATTGCAAAATTAATACTTGTATTGTTTGATGGTACCATGTATTGTTTGTTCATTATTTGCACCAAAATGTACGCAGCCACTGCTGGGAAGTGTCATCTAAAATTAAAAGCTAATGCAACTTTGTAATATTAAAATGCTTAAAATTCATTATTAGAATAGAATGCAAAGCATTAGGTTACCTGCTTACTCAGACTTTTTTGCTCCACTGCCTAGATATATCAGTTAGAACACCATTAATTATTTTAGCATTACCACGGAGACATTACAGTGGAATCCATTTCGTGAATATGTTATTTAGAACATCATTTAGCATTACCAAAAAATCCGTTAGATGGTAAAAATTTAGAATAGAAAGTTACTGTATTGTGACATCACAATACAAAACCTGAGTAAAAAATTATTACATGAACAACGAGAATAGGCATAAAGCACTCCTGTTTTATAAGGTTACATGTGTCGCTAGCAAGTAACCGAAAAATTGATGAATAGTGTTGTGTATTCAGCCATCCACAAGTAAAAATAATGAGGTAGTTGATCACAACATAGTTTATTAATAATAAGATATTTCAGGAATTCGACTACTGCATTCATTATAATCATCAGGTTACATAGGATCAATCATGTAGTATTCCATTTACAAAATTTAAATACAAAATAAACCAGTCCAGGGGCCGGATTCATGTATTGCACTGGTGAAGTTTAGGCGCGCGGGAATATTTACATCGAATTCATGTAGACTTATCACCTTAGTCGCACCCTAGTCGCGACTAGCTTCCGCGGGGTTAAGAAAATTGGGCGGAATTCAGCTAAATGTGTTAAGTTGCATTTAGTCGCGCCTAACTTTTCGCGCACTTGGCGATTTAAGACGGGACTCATTAAACAAAATTTGTCGTAACCGCCGCCTGACTTTACGACACTTCTGGAGTTGTTGTAACTCAATAAATACTACTGTTATTAATAGTATTATGTTTCAAGATTCATAAAATGGTTGATCGATAGTTTGGAAATACTGTAAAAACAGAAGCGGTAGTTGCTCAATTAACCAATAATAAATTATCATCCTCTCCATACTGTGGATGATAATTACTGTGCCCAGTTTTGTGCGCAGCGATGATTATGCAGTGGTATAATCTCTCTCTCTCTCTCTCTCTCTCTCTCTCTCTCTCTCTCTCTCTCTCTCTCTCTCTCTCTCTCTCTCTCTCTCTCTCTCTCCCTCTCTCCCTCTCTCCCTCTCTCTCTCCCCGACGATATAACGTTTTTATATATTTGTAAAAAGAATGACTTGTGTCAAATGTTACAATCCTCAAGATGTCAAACAGGGGATCTTCACCCATCATCGGTGGTCTGGTTAAAGCTTGCATTTGGGAATTGTATTGCCCATTTTATGTAATGTGATGAAATGAGCAGTTGTTTCCCGAAATATCTTTTTTATTATTAATAAACCTTGTTGTGATAAACTGTCACTCTAATTTTACATGACTTCTTTACTGCTGTGTGAGCTTAGATAACCAAGCCTTGCTGAATGATTTAATAAAAATTTTCACCCATGTTTTAGGTAAGTATTTGATGTATAAGTTGGTCATTTTGTTCTGAATGACCTCTATTTAGTGACGGAAATGTGTAAAAAGAGAATTGGAGATTCTGGGTTTCGTAAGACTGATAAGTTGTAACTAAATAAATGTTACAACTTATATTTTTTTCACAGTTAGGATGTCAAAAGTTTTGTTCATTAGTAAGTTATTTTTTTGCTCACATCTCGTGCTTTTGAATGTGAAAACATGATCAGTATTTGTATTTGTAATTATTTGTTTCTGTATATATTTTGTACTACTATCAACAAAAGTGCTTTTGTAACAAATAATAAAACCTATAAGTGCAGAAATTGATAAAACTCATCTTACAGTTTTATTCTTTCGCAATATACAACAATTTACAAACAATTATTATAAATATGTTTATGGATATTAGATTAAACGAGATATTAATTCTGATACTATTTGAGCGTACCTCATGGCCACCACATAAAGCATTTATTTGTTGCCTAACTTTAGCAGATGCTCGTGCAGCTTGCTTTTTAAAAGTTTTACAAGCTTCTGCAACATTTGGCGTTGTTGTTTCTGGACGTTGATATGGGGTTTTAGTTGTAGGATGATGACCACGTTTTGGACCCTCAAGTGGACCCCCAGGCAAATCTGGTCGTCTTCCATTGTATTTAAAGTCACAGATATCATTTTTTGCTTCAAATGGTTGTGTGCAAAGTTCTGTATCTGTGGCCCATATACTTCCAGGTGCGCATTTGAGTTTCACCGGGATTCCATTGTTGCACTGATAAAATGTTTGACAGTCTGTAGGATCTGCAGCAAAAGGCACCTCCAAGGTTTGGCATTGTTGCTTCGCATATGGATGCGGAGGATCTGTACTCACACGATTGAGATGTGGGCCCTCGGAAGTAACCCATTCTGGTGGAGTGCCTGCTGAGGGAGGAACTTCAAAGACAGTTGCTTCAAACCCACATATTTGGTTTCTGGCTAATTGTGGAATTTGACAACTCTGGTCAGGAATGGACCAAACTGTACCTGCTGCACATTTAAGCGGCTGTATGGTTCCACCACAAGACCAAAATACATCACAGTTATATGCATCTGCTGCAAAACTTCTGTTTTCATAGCTAGCTATTGCACAGTCTTCTTTGATGTAATCGGCCACTTCTATTGTTGTGCTTGTCCCATTTGAATTAGGATCTTTTGTTGGGGACCACCATGTACGGGTTTCTTGTGGTGTCGCAGTAGCCACACTGTATGCTGCACTGCCTTTCACATAACCACATGCATCATTTGTTGCTTGATGTGGTTGCAAACATTTCTTTCTCTTGGGTGTCCATACTGTTCCTGGTGGACAGTATTGAATATTAGGTGCTGAAGCATAACACTGATAAAATACGGAGCAATTGTCGGGATCTGCAGCATAGGTCTGATTAGGTTTTTTGCACTCATTGTACACTATGTCAGCATAAGGTCGTTGTTCACCTTTTGTGGGATCGTAATCATAATTACATACTGAGTTTTCAGCTTCTGTTGGTACACGGCATTCTCTTCTGGAATAAATGAAATTTGCATTATAAAGCAATAAGCAATTTTTCATTAAATAATAATGACATGAATGGCTCAACATTTGGTGATTAATGATTGAGTCATCAGTGTTTCATTCTTTATTGATTTTGCAAGCAATGTAAATAGTTGTTGGAGGACTGTAACCAGACTCCTTATTAATCTTTTGAGATGACATACTGGCCAAGCTGAGAGAAGTAACTTAGCCACATCTTAATAATACCTTGATAATTCCTTATCAAGGGAAATACCTGATGTAACATGGCTAATGAAGTAACCCAGAAGTATTTTTTCTGTTACCACACATACTTTATTAACTAGGCTTAACATTGTTCTGCAGCCAAGCACACACCATGACCACAACTGTTTCCTTGCTCCAAAATCTCTCATAACGAAACTTCTGAATACCATTTGAAAAACAACGCATTTACTTACTTTTTTGGAGTCCATATACTTCCAGGAGGGCACTGTCTTCGTTCTGGTCGCTTTTCTATGCACAGATAATAAATTGTACAGTCATCAGGATCGGCTGCGTGCTGAGTTCCCTTGTTGCACTCATTAACAGCAGACTGTGCTGGTGCAGGAGTTGTTACGATTTCTGTAGGATAGAGAGTGTAAAACTCTGTCGTAATCTCCGGCGCCTCATAGATGAAGCCACATTCAGGATTCTTAGCTAGTTGTGGAATAGTACAAACTCTGAGGTGAGGAGTAAAGATAGTGTTGGGTGGACAAGCTTTGTGGGTCACTTGCCCGTTACCTTCGCAGGCAAAAAATGCCGAGCAGTTGTACCTGTCCGAGATGAAATAAGCTTTCGGGTTTGCGCATTTCTCTTGCACATACTCAGGTGCTGGCGTATGTGTGGGAACTGGCGTTGTAGTGGTCGGTTTTGTCGGACCTCGTCCGAATTGTCCTAAACCTGAAAGTAACGTTTAACAATAAAGATGTTTTTTAAAAACATGTTCACCGTTGTTTGTTTATTATTTAATGTTCATTTATAAAAAATAGTTTGTATGTTTGTAGATAACGCATGTGTCTTATATCTAAGTAATACAAACGTTTTTATCAATACAAAAGGCTTAGGTACACATACCACATTCGTAGATACGTGTATTATCGAATAGTCAAAGAGACAATGCTATCATTAAAATATGTGAATGAATACATGTATGAATGAATAAGTTAGTTAAGTAATGTATAAACAAGAATTAGCATATGTACGTATTCAGTTTTACTGGTAACAATTAAAGATGTTTTAATTTTTCATATACCTTTCAAACTAGTGTAAATGAATCTGAGCAATGTACGTTCTGTACGTATAGAGCTTATAGCTGCATTCACGTTAGTCTACATGGTTTCTGCGATCAAATGGTAGGCGGACATTTTCTTGCGGGGTAAGATGTATGCAGCGAAATATACGAAAAACTGGATCTTCCACACATATCATATTTCAGAGACATCGAAATGTCACATTTATGTCAGTTTGCATATAGCAAAGACGATATTTCTGATGTCGATTTGTAATTTTGAGAAAGAAGAACAGGGCTAGTATCAAAAAGTTAACCGGGTGTACTAAAAAATGTAAGGCCGTAATAAACGGGGATCCTGTAAACTTTAAAGAGGATGTATGTATCAATCACATTGCTCAAAAGCCATAGAAATGCATTAATTATAAATTTAGATGTAGGGTTGCTGCCATTATGTTAAAAACTGGAAGGTACTCTAATTTTCCAGAAGATCAAAAGTTGTGCCATTTTTGTGATCATTTAGCAGCTAATGATTATGCATAAAACATTTGACTTTAAATGTACTAAAATTTTCCTAATTTTAGCGTATTTAAACTTTGTTTAAACAACCAGAACGGCTGATTCAGTAATTTGTTTAATAAGTTTAAAAAAGGAAAGTAAAGGGTATTTTGTTTATACATTTCCAAAATTAGCTCAGAATTTTATTTGCGGTTCTGATCGCGTACCAATAGTCTTATTTTCAAAAAGATTAATGGCTAAACCACTTAACCAGCTCATCTCGTCAGGAAGTCAGCACAGTAGCATATCTGTTATTAGAAAAGTAAGCGAATGTGTGAATGGACTAAAGAGCGAGTGATATTGTAAATTTAAAAATGTGAGCGGAAATTTGGGTATTTAATTACTGTTTTATTGGAGGGAGATGTAATAGAGTAATAATTAATACAGCACAACAAACATCTAGGTAGATCAGGGATGTTATTGTACACTGACGGTAGTTACGAAGCCTTACATGGACGAGATCATGAATCATTTCTTTGCAGCACTAGGCTATCACACCACACGCACTGGCATTTTCGTATATGTTGTACACTGCGATTAAGTAGAGTAATGTTGTTAGACAGTGCCAGTGGCCTACCAACTACGGAGGCTTCCAGATTCGCAAAGCTATAATCCAGGATTGTGGTATTAAGTGAAATTTCTCGTCTTTACAGGGCAAACGAGACGTCTGTTATACATTTACTACTTCACTGTCAATCAGTTATTTTTCAGTGTCAAAAGGGAGGAGTCCGGATCCCCTGGACTCCGTTTCTGAATCTGATTATGTGCATGTACCTACTACCTACAACTGTACTAAGACATCTGTGCTAATCCAGTATTCTATTTTGTTTAAAGACATATCCTTAATAATTTTCGTACTTCTAGTCCTACCACAATTATCAACAAGTATAAGCCCTGCAGTTGAGTGCTGGGTACCTGTTTGCATTGTTTCGAACGGTATAAAAAGTTAATAGCGATTGGAGCGAGCAAACATAATAAATGTATAGATAAGTCACTTTTCTAAAGCCATAAAACTTTTAATTTGATCTTAAACAGGGGATTATCCTTGATTGGTGCGCTAAAATATCTTGCCTTGCTTAACTACAAGTAGCAGAGACGCCTAAAGGATTAAGATTAAAATTTATTTATTGCACTTTAAAGTACAAAAATATGAAGCTGCACTTCCGTGTTGTAATAAAGTGATTTAAAAAAACAGACATGCAATATCCAGACACATACACATTTATAAAATCACATATATATTATAATTTATAATCACATATAAGATCAGAAATTTACAATAAACCTCAAGATTGGCGTACACGACAAATACAAACTATATAATTATTCGTCACACAAAAGCATATACGATCTTTTGAATCGATTGGTCAATCATACTAGCAATTCCTATGTTTTCTGTTTTACATTGTGATTGCGTACTCAGTAATTTGTTAATAAAGTACTGTAATTATATTAGTATATGTTTTTGACCTTGTATGTGATCGAAAGTTTAATTTAGATATATTAATTAACTTTCACCCGAATACGTACAGCAGACCTTAATAACGCAGCAAGTGACCTGCTACCTGTCACTTAATTTTATCCTCACTTCCTGGTCCTAGCTTTGTAACAGCTTGATTTACATTTTGACCTACATGAACTATTTTTTACATTAAAAATTGAAAACTCACCGCTGCCAAAGCACACACTAAAGATGACAATTGTAATCTTGCCATATTTTGCTGCCATCGTCACAATATAAACATACATGAAATTTCAATACATGATATTATTACATGATCGTTCTCTTTCACATAATGTTTCCTGCGTTCATGCTTGTCGTAAATTCACGGTCTACTAGCCTCGCGGTTCTGGGTATCGCCGTTCCAATGTCAAAGCGCTTAACTTGCTTAACTTTGTTGGCAATTGTGCTCAAGGCATTTAGGATAAATTTTCATTTTACACTTTAGTTGGCGTCAGGGCAAGGTGAGTGACTCGGTGTGGTTTACGGGCTGGCACGATTACATTCATACTTGATTAGTCCTTATACATTTGCTACTTTTGAACGACTTATTTGAAACAAAGAAAAAAGAAACATAATATTCTGGTTATTCCAGCACAATGTAATATTGCCAGACGTACAACGTATAAAATAAAGAAATCTATCTTCTGGGACATTTTATTTGCCCTGTTCAGTAGCCGTACTGTCCTTCGTGCCTTTTTTAAAATGCTTTAAATTCATTATGAACATTTGCCTATAGAACCTTAGTAGCTTAGGTATTGATGCCACGCATTTATTAATTACACTTTGCCACTATTATAGTGTAATCATGATCGTAATAGCTACCATTTCAAGAGATCGACCATGTGATCACACGTGAGTCGGAGCGACACGGCTGTTGCTTGCCTTAGCTAATTACAAAAAATTGTACCTTGTATTTATTTTAAAAAAAGGAGTTGCTTTTTGTAATTATCTAAAAAAAGCTAAAAGGATGGCTAAACTTTGACTAAAATTACTTGAAAAACGTGAAATGTCGTCGAAACGGAAGAAAACTTTTGAACTGAACGAAATTGAGGTGCTTGACTTATGAACCTGTAAGCCTGAACCGCCTTCTGTGCTGTTCAGCTTGACTACCTTTCATGAAAATTATAATAGAGCTTCTTTTACTCATGTATAACTTGTTTTAATAATTTAAATTAATTTTTTTGCTTTGATTTACTAATTAATTATGTAATTAGAATTTAGAATAAAAAGGGTGGAATAAAAAATATGAAAAAATCTGGATTGAATTTGCCCTGCTTATGCGTAACGTGCATGTCAAAATTAACTATGTGACCAAATTACGTACGTTTCAACTTTCAAGATGACTTATACAGATCCACATTGCTTATATGTTTAGGTGACATTTGACAAGATTACCTATATTAGGCTGATTATATAGCTGTTTATCAGGCTTTTAGGCTGAAAACCACGTGCCCAAGTGATTTATGCGCCCAAAAAACTTATTATTCAGATATGTTAATATTAGGTCAACATTATTCAGATAGGTCGGTATTATCCAAATAATCTGTGTATCCAAGCAAAAGGTTCTACAGAATAGTAATTTCAGGTTCCTGGCCCTGGGGCTTTGAGTTGTGCTCCATCTTTTGGGACGGAGCAGTGCGCATTAATTATTTTTGAAAAAATGGGCATTGGTAACTCAAGCAACAGGGAACCCTAGTGTTAAAGAGTGTACGAGATTGTTGCCTGTGTCACTAGTTTCCACCAACAAGTATTTGCTTCAGCAGACGTCGAATGACTTTGAAACCGCAGAGTTTAAGTTGTGCGTTTCCACTGACATAAATCCATCTTGTTGGCCAGCAGTTCCAAGACACACCCGATCGTGTAGAGGTCAGGGACAGTTCGTTTACAAATAATGTGACACCGTCTCTATAATTATTCTCGAAATATTTTAAACTTAAAAGCACTTTTGGTATTTTTTAACTGTGTTACTTATAAATACTAAAAATTTTGTTTTTTTGCGTTGCTTAGAAATGTGTAAAATCTCTTCTTTTCAGCCATCGTTTACCCCGGAAGAACTGTGGCCGCACAGTATATGGAAATAACGAGCACCCCGTGGGCCTAAACCACAATGTTTCAATGTGGTCGATTAGCATGCAGGATTGCAACAAGTCGACAATTCATATTCCAGAAAAAAATCTTTAATCTTTCTATATAATACTGTACATAAAAAAGAGCGTTAATGAAAAATTGCGTCATTGCTTTAATAAAGAGAAAACAAATACATAAACAGTTACAGAAATGCTATATAACAAGACATCCGTTCTTTGACTGGCCCGCCTGAAGCTTTACTTTAGATTGATAAAGCTTTTTAAAAGGCATTTGGGCTATAACTTGAAAACGCAAAAGTTGGTTTCAACTATTTCGTATTGCATTTGAAAGATTTCAGGCTTCAAGAAAAATCACCCGTCAATAGTTTTCAAACCAAGTTTCAAATGTATTTGCACTTGATACAAGCCCATGAATTCTTTTGAGCAATTGTCAGCAGTGAACCGCTAGAAGTGCTGGAAGAAGTCAGTAAAGTTACTAATTAATTTTAGCCCAGCTATTAAAAACAAATTTTCCACTTCAAGACTTGAAAATACGAGTGCCAAGCTTGCTAAGAAAGGCAATCCAGACATAAAGTATTAAAATACAGTATAAAGGTGTGATCTGTCAGTAGCCTATAACTATTTGTCTGGGTTCTGGTTATTCAGAAATCTGATCTATTATTATCAGAGGTCTGGTCTGTTGTTAGTCTGCCTGGGACCTGCTGAAACAACTTCCTACGGTGGAACTTGTTGTTTTTGATGCTTTGTACAAGAATTCCGTCCAACAAGATGACCAAGAACTTGTGTCTCTAACAAATCAAACGCAAACGGCCTTTAATAGACCATACCCCAGCCCAGACCACGTCATCAAGTTGGAGCCAGAGCCAGAACTACATCTAGAGGAGAAGGAAACTAACCTAGCCAAATAATTAGACCACACCCAGGCCGTGACAAGACCCTGCTGCTGAAGACCAAACCTACCTTTGTCCATTACATAATGCATCATTTTTTGTTATGTGAAATTTGTTATATAATACGCATAATAGTAATAGTATGGTGCAGCATGCTTACTTACACAGCAAGTATGCAAAATTTAGCTACCCGTGGTTTACATTTGAAGTTTTCCAACTAGTAACTCTTTGATTCATTTTAGTTGATCCATTTCATAAAATTACCCACTTTTTATGATTCAGATGATTTTGGAAGAACACTGAAAGAGAACTAGAGCTATCGAACAGATCATATTCCTGGGTTAACTTGTACAGCATACCAGTCTGGAACCATGAACGTGTCCAAAGGTAAAATTATTTAAGTGAATAATGTAGCTTTCCAAAGGAACTGGAAGCTTTTTTCTATGGTCACATGGCCATTTTCGTCCTTTGGTCATGCAGCTTCTAGAAGGGCCATATTACTGTTATTCTTTGTTAATTAACTTGTACCAATCGCATGAAATGAGCATTTTGAGCAGTATTTCAAACTAAGCCAAAAGAGCCAAAGAAAAGTGAGTCAACATGCTCATTGACCATGTTGAAATATTTGAATGTTCAGTTTCATCTTTATTTTTAGTCATCTTTAAACTTTATTTTCATCTACATCGGTAAATCAACTCTTGAAAACCCATATCATCTGTAATTTAAAATTAACAAATATTATTTCATTTTTATACCTGCAAATACAACTTTTACTTTATTTTCCACATTAAAGGGGCACCAGCTTATATAAAGTTCTACATATCCGAGCAATCTGCTTCACCACAGCTATGCATAATTGTATAATACTTGTAATTATATTATTGCTAACAATGTTTACAGTTGGTATCAAAACCTACTGAAATTACTTTTAAACTAATGCATAGACGACTACTTTTTTAATAGATATTGCACTGTTGCAAATCTGGTCGCCAGTGACTATATTGTTGAAATCAACAAAAAAGCTGTTTCATGCACAAAATAGATAGATAATGTGAAATTTCTCACCAGTCATGTTCCTATCACACAAATAATTTATTAGAAAAAAACCTGCCGATTTACTGCAACACTAAGAACTGTGAATTTTAGAATGATCTCTGTGTGACTATTGAGCTTGATGCCTTGATCATGATGTGAAATGATCTGTTACTTATACTTATTTAACTGTGATAAACACTCATTTAACTATGTTAACCTGTGACAGGCAGTAATTTTTCATCAAATTTACACCCCAGCCGACCAGTTCAGATCTAGACTCATGCAGTTTTCATTGAATTAATGCCTGAACTCAATTTTGCATGGCAAAGGCTAACCTTGCACTTCAAAAATTAATCTGAAACATTTGCTGTGTGAAACTCCAAAAATATTAATTTGCCTTGATCTAGTAATATCATAACGTTATGTTATGTTATGATTTATCCTTGAAAATACGCTTTCTCGCAGGTTTCATAACTCAATTTAAATCGAATTTAAATTTAGTGAATATTAGTGAAATTATGTGGACTTTCAGTAGCAATGGCAATAACAATGACAACAAATGAAAACAGTAACTACTAGTGTATATACGAGCTTTATTCCCTGCAATTACCGTATTTTCCCATGTATAAGAGACCCTTGTGTATAAGAGACCCCTTCAATTTTTAGGCAAAAATTCTGGAAAAAAGTTTTTTGGTAATGAATAACTTTATTCATCCTAGAGGAAGCAGGGTTCCAGCAAGCTTTTGTTAATATGGATACTGTACCTCTTAGCAGAGCATGGGCACAGCTGTATGAGAAACACTGTGTTGATTGGAAAGCAAAAAATGCAGATTACCCTAAACTTAGAACATATATATTGTATAAGAACAGCTTTGGAGTAGAACCATATGTTTATATTAATATGCAAGGAAAATACAGGTCTGTGCTTGCAAAGCTAAGAAGTGGTACTCTTCCCCTGGAACTGGAGCATGGTAGGTTTAGAAATGTTAAGGTTGGTGAACGTTTGTGTAAGATATGTTGCTGTGGAGATGTAGAAGATGAATCTCACTTTATGTTTGTTTGTACACATTATAGACTAGAGAGAGAAGAATTTTTCCAAGATATTAACATGGACCCGGAACAATTAGATAATGTAAATAAATGGAAATATATTATGTCAGAAGAGAATGTCCTTAGGACTGCAAAATATGCTTATAAGATTTTTAGAATGAGGCAAAGCAAGATATATATTTAATACATGACTTGTCCATTCAGGTATATGTTAAAATTCCATATTATATATTTTCTTTTATTTGATATTCTATGTAAATGAACTGCACAGTTATTATGTGATAAATTTTCATGAAATTGACTTGTAAGCCCAAGTGGGCTGGAAACAGCTTTAATAACATTTTACAGTATTAATTAGCACATGAATTATTACATTGTTATTATCATATGTTTATGTCAATAAAGATATTCAATCAAATCAAATCATCATAGAAATCATTAAATTCCTCATCACTCTCATCAAAAATATCAACTGGAGTCAGACCTTCAGCAATTCCAGCCAGTTCATCATCAGAGGAGTCACTCTGCTCAAAAATGGCATTGTCCTCTTTTGACATTTAAAAAAATAATAACTTACCCGGTACATTAATTTTATCATTAGAATTTAGCCATGGAGAAGATTTATTGAAAGGAAACTATAATTATTCGAAATAAAACAGTTGTAGAGCACTTATTTCTTTAAAATCATTAGTGTCACAATTTATGCATCTTATTGAAAACTTACTCCCATGTATAAGAGACCCCCTATTTTTAAAGTGAAAATTCTGAGCAAAAAAGGGTCTCTTATACACGGGAAAATACGGTAATATGTTGCTTAGCATTTGCTCCTATCTTGGCTGGACTGTAACTTAAGAAAATAGTAGATTTATATTAATACATAATTACGCAATTTAAAAGTTGTGAAGCCGGAAATAGTTCCAATAGTTTCATAGTAATTAGATAACAGCTTAAACATACTTGTCAACTAGAAACAAAAAATCACGAGCATTTATTACTCGATTATTCCTACAACATCCACAGCAAAGAAATTTAAAGCATGCTAACTAATAACTACAATCCACATAGTAACAAATGCACGCAAACTACAAAAAAATACATTTTAGTTAGTTTAGCTTTGTTCACCAAAGAGCAGCACAAGAATATTATACTTTTATTCCAACCTCGTAGTCAAGCTTTCTCTATCTGTGGATCTTCAAATTTTCTTTTTTTACATTTACATGTGTTGAATTTCATAATTTTACCTGCATTCACTTCTTGTTTCTTTATCAACTTTAATATATAACAAAAGATTTACTATCAAAATCACAATTATTTGTTTAACTCTTTAAACAATTCTTTGCAGCAACGGAGACAATGCTGATAGCAGACTTCAAATGCACTCTCATCTCTTTCCTGTAAAAAAGAGGTAATGTCTAAACTTCAGCATGCATCCAATTATAATTCCATAATTATACAAAATATGCTTCAATTTGATTTCAAGGAACTTTGGATGTAAAAAATGGTTTGAGATACCCATTTCTAAATGGTCGCAAATGCTTTCAAGCCAGTGCATGTTTAGGGCATTTTTACTAGACCAGTTTGCTGTTAGTACCCAACTAGTCTAGCATTCATGCCAGATAGGTGTGGCTGTTTTGAACAAAAGAGAAAAAGGTACAACGACTATAACTTTGTAAAGTTGTGAGCAGATTCTGGCTGGCGTGTGGAATTGAAATAGTTAATACTTCTAACAAATCTGTACTGTACCCTACTCAACCGTTGTTTTGCTTAGATTTCTGAATACACGTTTTTTGGATAAACTAGTAAAGCTTAGTGATTATGTTACTCACATAATAAGGATCATGGACTATCTTCTCCCCTTGGGGATCATAATCTCCGAGCATTAAGATTTCCGCTGTAGCATTCTTTGGTTTAATCTCGTTTAAATCTCTGCATTAAAAATTGGTGTTAAACTTTCATTTTTACTGAAGTATAATAAAAATACTTGCGCTTGTCCAACTTTTAGTATTTAACACATTAAGATAATTATTCATTCAATTGTGTCCCTTAAAAATGAACAAATGAGGTACCCAATCTTATTAATAATAATCAGGAAAAATTCTTATGTAGTGGAAATTTACGGGGCAGCTTAAAAAGAAAATTGCAGCTGCAAACATCAATTTAAACTTTAGCAAAATGTTCTTATTCTTTGTCATAGCATCTTGACATTAAAAAGTTGGTACAAGGAAAACTATGGATATGAGACTGTAAAGCTCTAATTAGTATGTAAGTGTTATACTAAATACTTCACAGAATCAGAAAACCAATGAACTAGAACCATGAACAATTGAGTTCGACATACCTCAAGTTATTCATATCCATTGCTATAATATACTTAAATTCAGTAAAGTCTGACTGAGTTACCTAAAATAAATAACCTGTGATACAAATTTGTAACTACAAGAAAAAAAAGTTGGTAAAGAATTTTACGTAGTTTCACAAACCTATAGCGGCAAAACAAAAATCATGACAGTGAGCATTATTTGTGAAGCGACAATTCTAACGCCCTCAAAGTAAAAAAAAAGTATTGTAAAAAAGTATTTGGTGAAGAAGGTTCATTGGGGCTTTTGGGCAAATAGTGCTTCCACTGTACATGCGACATCAAGTTGGCATTTAAACAAAAACAATTACGAAGCCAAACTATAGGAAATTAGGATTACGATACTCTATAGAAGGTAACCACTAATGTGCTGAAATGTCATTATAGGCATTTTGTTAAAAATAACTTTTAAGAAGCTCAAAACAGCTAGTGAAGGTTAAAATTTGCAATAACAAGCTAAGTAACATTTTGAAATCTCTGCAATGTTGTCACAACATCTAAAACTGTTTCCTTTTTTGTAATTGTCATATTATATAATTACTTTGTGTGATCTGCGTAGTCTGCAAACTGCCAGTACACAAGAAAATGTGATAGCACTTACCAGCCGAGCTCGGCAGGTTGTGGGAACATTATGCTTTTCTAGTGTTTTTCTTGCTCTTTTGTCAGGTTGGTTGCCAACGTGCCATGGACCCATAGCGGCACTGTCTATTACCCACTGTAAATCAGAGAAAATAAACACACTGCTATAAGACGAAAGAAATCAAGTTAACTAGAGTAAAATATCTTAATCTCAGGTAAACAACTCAACAGCTTGCTCTTATACTTACTACGTCTTCAACCCCATGCTCTTTGGCAAGTTGAATAAATATTGCTTCTGCAATTGGAGATCTGCAAATATTACCTGTAAATATAAGAAATTTTTATATTAAATGCAGGAGCGTATTAAATATTACGACACCAAGTTTCCATTCCTGCAGAATTCACCAGTGGCAGCTCATACATAAGCACTGTAGAACTGCAGCACCCCCTATTTTCACTTGATATTATCGTTAATATTCAATATGATGAGTCTTTTTTCTTGTATTTACTTGTAAAGTTCCTTGTAAAGGAACCAACATACGTGACAGAACTGTGCGCTTCACAGGTCCACCAACGTGCGTACATGCAGCCAGGCACACATGTCTGTTATAAGATGCTGCGCACTAGGTAGAGAGCATTGTTGCTCACGCAGTGTTGATCAAGAAGAATATTATTAATCTTTCCGCACAAAGTAAACAAGAAGAATGGATTTTGTTTTTGAATCAACCATTTAAGTTCAAGTTAACATAGTAAATCGATTAATTAGTATAATTTCACTTGAACTGTAACTAAAAATATTTTTTGTTTAGGATTTTATCAAATTTATGTATAAATTTTCTTCTTATGTTTCATATTTCATTAATGTTAAAACAATGGCTAAAAATTTTCTGAAGCAGCGCCCTACTGATTTTAGCTACGAACCGCCACTGCAATGCACTTATTGGTTTCATATCTAAATCGATAAAAGTCTCAAAAACTGCTTCTGTTGATGTTAGCCAGTGTAGCAGCCATAAAATATCAAGGGGAAACGAGCATTCACAGCTGAGAGTGAGACTTCTAAATTCGACCGAATTCAGTCCGTACAAACAAACAAAGCTTCACATGAAAGCGTCCAAGTTTTATCGAATGTGGTTAGGTGCAGATCGTCCGCAAGTATAAATAAGAATACTGTATTAAAATAAGTGCATCGTTACCAAGACAAACGAAAACGATTGACTTCTTTTCGAGCGCTGCCATGTTTTACACCTCGCAGCGCTTCTATCACCCTCTACAGGGGAATTGAGTACAATTTTAATGAAAATTTTGAAGAAAGTTGAAAGAAAATTGTAACACAAGTTTATAAGTTTATTTATTTCCACTCTGCATCTAACAGTTATAGTGAAAATACAGATAATTTCACTGAAGTAAACATAAATATAAATGCAACATTATCCAGAAATTACAAAAGAGATTCTTGTGCAGCATATACATGTGCAAATTACATTACAGAGTAATTTTGATGCATACAGTTTGAGCCTAAAACATAACTTGACAGGCCAAACTGAACGTGGAAATCTTAAAGAAGTGATTAATAATTGAAATAATATACATATTTGATATACATAAAAGTGGGGGAGTAGTGAATGAAAGATGAAATGAAGCGAGAACTAAGAAAAACTGTGACATGATTATCAAGTGTTCAGTAACCTGTTGAGCATAGTCACGTTTTACTATGATTACTGTGGAAAAAGAATGCAGGTGATTGCCATTATCAAACTGTGTTACTCTCAATACTTTTGAAATATTTCTTTTCTGACGGTTTTTTGAAAGTTGAAAGGGAGTGACTACATTTTGCATTGCGGCTTAAGTCTATTCCATAGGACTGGTCCCATATAGCTTATGAAATGTTTTGCCATATTTGTTTTACAAAGTCTTGGTATATATTCATTATGTCTGGTATTGTATCTTTTTACATTTATCTTGACTGGATTTTCAAAAAAAGTTGGAAATAAGTTGTTGTTGGTTTTATACATATATATACATCCATTAAAATTAATAACATCATCCAGAAGTAATATCTGACATTGCTTAAAATGTGTAGTAGTAATTGTGCTCCTTTTGTCTAGTTTGAAGATGACACGTAAAAATTTTCGTTGTAACCTCTTAAGCATTCTAAATTTGTAGTATAACTAAAGCCCCATAATGTTGTGCAGTAATTTAAATATGATAACTATGATTAAATATGATATTAAACTGTTATATAATGTTAGAAGATGTTCGGTGTTTTGGAAGTTTTTAATATATGAGATAATACCTATATTTTTATATATTTTCAATCTGATCATGAATATATGTGGTCGCCAGTCTAGATGCTCATTCAGGATTAATCCCAGAAATTTCAGTTCTTTTACACGTGTCATACTTTTATGGTCTATTATTAAATCGTGGCTCATCTGAATTGGTTTATTTCGGGATCTAAACAGAATGTATTTTGTTTTTGATGAATTTAGTGACAGTTTATTTGTTTTGTACCATATAGCTAGATCATGTAGAACTGTATTTATGTAGCCAATGTTGTTTTCTATTTTATGTTTCCTATTAAGTATTTATGTTTTCTATTCTGGTTTTCTATTAAGTAATTTTTAACACAAAATTTGATGTCATTAATATAAATTAGAAAATGTAGTGGCCCAAGGACTGAGCCTTGGGGCACGCCACATTTGATTGGTGTTAGATCTGAAAAAGCGTTATTATATTTCACTGTGTGTTAAATAGTGCGCCCTGTTAAATAATTCTTTAGCCACATATGAGGCAAACCTCTGATACCGTAACAGTACAACTTGTTTAGCAGAATGTCATGATTTACTGTATCAAATGCTTTTGATAGGTCGCAAAATACTCCGTAGGATGTGCCATTTTTTTCAACAGTATTACTGATATTGTCTATAATTTTTGTTAAAGCTATTTCAGTGGAGCTATCTTTTCTGAAACCAAATTGTTTATTACTCAGAATTCTTTTTTTATTAAATAATAAGACATGGTATCATCTGATTTAAACAAAGGAACAATAATTGATTCTTTCAATTTCACTGGTATTTCACCTGTAAGGAAAGATAAATTAAATAGATATTGTAAAGGTTTAGAAATGTAATCGATGGTGTCTATTACGACTTTAGGTAACATTTTGTCCTTATCAGGACCTTTATTCCGAGTAAACGATTAGCAAGTATTTATTATATCATTTTCTGTTACTGCACTAATAAAAAAGCTTTGTCGGCGCCTTTAGGATATATACATGGATTTATGTTTGTGTTTTTAATTTGTTCTGATAATATTGGTCCAATATTGGCAAAGTAATCGTTAAAAGCATTTGCCACCTCTACATTATCTTTAATTAATTTGCTGTTTATGAACAACGTAATGGGTCGATTTTGTCTTTCTTTGTGCATAATTTCTTTCATTGTATCCCATGTTTTTTGTATGTTATCTTTAACTGTCATTAATCTATCCCTATAATACTGACATTTTGATGCTTTTATAACTGTATTAAGTTCATTTCTATATCGTTTGTATGTATTCTTCTCCAGATTCGTTATTATTTGTCTTGTTCACCAGAGCACGATACATTTTATTTTTCCGTTCAACACTTTCTAAAATTGATCCAAGGTTTTTTGCTGTTTTATGATTGTTATTGTTTTTCTGTAGTTTAATATGTTTGTTATAGATATCAGAAAGCTTAGTATGAAATAAATTGTATGGATTTTCGGTATTAGTTGCAGAATATTAATCTGACCAGTCACATTGATTTAAATCTCGGATAATTTTGTTTTTATATGAACATTATAAATATGTTTGTGCACGTATTCCTTACTGAATGTTTCAATTTTGAGACCAATAATTAAAAAAATCGGGAGGTGATCTGTTATATCTGTTAGAAGAATACCTGATTTGTACTTATAGTCTAGTGCTTTAGTAAATATATTATCAATTAGTGCTGCTGAATAAGGCGTAATTCTTGTTGGTCTCTTAACAGTAGGCAACAGATAATTGGTCAGCATTGTGTCCAAAAAGTGTCCGGTTTCGTTGTGAGAAGCATGGTTTATTAAATTTATATTATAGTCCCCTAATAAGAAAATATGTTTGTTTTGTCTATTAACAATTGCCATAGTGTTCTGTATTTCGTCTGTAAAATGATTAAGGATTTTCACCAGGTGGTCTATATATTACTCCCATTATTGTATTTTTATTCTTGCTGCGTAATTCATTGAAAAGTGATTCTATGTCTGGATCATTGATGTAGCATAGGTCCTTTCTCACTGTATAAGGTATGTCTTTCCTTATAAGGAAGCCGACTCCACCACCAGATTTGTGTTTACGATTTATAGATTCAAATTTATATCCAGGCAGGGAAATGGTTACTCCTGAATCATCTTGGGGCCATGTTTCTGATAAGGCAATAATTGAAAAACTTATAGTTAATGATTCTAAATATACATTTAAATAATCAAAATTAGCTTTTAGGCTACTAATATTAACATGGACCATAGACAGTGGTGTATTGAAATCAGTGTTACTGTACAAAGATGTGAACTGATCTTCATCATAGTAATTGCTTTTTGGTATTAAGTTTGGTGTATTAAAAAAATTAAATCAGGATCTGCCATATTCGTGATATTATTGCTATCTTTTGATTCAGTGCAAAAGAGATTTAAATTATAATCGCACAAGATAAAACCAATACTGTATTTGAAAAACGTGCAATATGTTTAAATTCTTCATCATCGGGTATATTATTGAACGGAAAAATAGACTGTAGACAAAGATGGCAAAACCATTCATTATCATCTGTAGCCAGGTCATTATAATCGTTAACTGATAACGGTGAGCATCTTAGGTGAATCCACTTATAACAGTTGTCACATCCTAGAGCCTTTTGGTTATGTTTAACAGGTTTCTCGCTATCACAATTCATAGTGATCGTTACACCCATAATGCCCCGCCAAATTAGAGCACTATAGCAGATGGTGCAAATATTAAATACTGCAAGAACTGCTTACTACGACTCACTTCTATAAAGTTCTATTTCGTTAATAATTATACGATTTTTCATTTTTGAGACATAGAATTAAAACGCACAGTATCTGGCATCTATAAAACTTTGGTTATGCTGTTTTCAAATATAAAGAGCAACACATTTGCAATCTGTATGGCGAAAAGAATCCATGGTTAAGACTATTAAATTTTACAAACCAAACTGACCAAATGAAAGCAAAAACAAATTGGGAAAATCAGAACATGGTTTGGATTTACAAGGCATGTTTGCATAAAAGAACAGAGTAAGAAAGCAACATTCACAAAATTAGACTTTAGGTAGCTTTTATGGGTACAATTATCACAAAATCTAATATGGTCAGTACTTATTAGTGCAATTCTGAATTGATAATCTTGAAAGTAAATAATCACCTAGCGACTGATGCCTTCCTTAAACAAATCATTGTTTAGAAAAATATGATAAGCCCATACTGAACTTCTCATATGTTAGTAGATTATTGTATAAATTTCATGTTATTTAAAATACAGGTGACTCAGTTTCAAAATCAGTGAAAGTTAGTTATCATTATTTTAAAGGAAGTGTAAATTGTTTTCGTATTATTTTCGTTGCCAGGTGGCATCACCACGTACCCTTCGGCTTAAAGAACTCAATACGCGCACAAAAGTCGTGCGTATTTATTACTTATGCTCCACAATAATTATAAAAATCCCACAAAAGCTTTTCCATGCAGTAAAAAAGTTTCGATATTGTAAACGCTGAAAAATGCTTATCAAGGTAAAGTAAACTCGCAATAAGCTGATTTGTGAACAAAAATTGGTGCCCTTCTGCAGCACTTATAGTGTTTTACACGCTAGAGTTACCTCATCAAGACGAAATAGTAATTTTGTCGCATTATTACTTCCAATTATTCAATTACAAATTGTTACAACATTGGGTAAACGTAAATAACATCCTATTTTTGTATGCTCGTTTCTTGCTTCTATAAATGGTGGGAAATAATGCTCTTTAGGTTTACAAATAACTTTTTTACTGTTTCATTTACGTTTGTACTATAGTACTAATAGTATCATAAAAAACACCACCTTTCCGCTTTTCTTACAGTCTGAAGTTGTTTGTTACACTCCGCAAAAGAATTCCCTTCGTGAAATAAAAGCTGGTGTTTTAATACTGCCGTACTTGTTGTAAAACCACTACGTTGCTTCTCAGATGTTGCGTCAAATGCTGGTCAGATGTTGCGACATTAATTTGGACCATGTTGAAAAGTTTATAACAGTGGACGTCAGAAGAAAATGAACTCACTACATGCCGTTGATATGTGCTGGTGGTACTTAGATAAAGTCAAACTGCGTTCGTAACATGCACTGGTAAAAACAGCAATGACTTCACGAGCTTGACAACACCATTCTCTGAGCGAAATTTCAAACTTTTGTTTAGGTCGGTGAAAGTAATGATAAACATCGCTGCAGCTTCTGAGTGGCTAAGGACCCGGCACGCGATTAAACATCCTCGGCCAGGCCCAGAGATGTCTTTTTAGTAAGGCTTGTAGCTTGACCTTTGCTCCATCCTACAGGTGCAAACACTAAGAAAACGTTATTCTCTTATTTTAACCTTATTTTCAAGTTCTAGCAGACAAAATCCTACAGCTAGTTCCTGAATCAGTGTGCATAAAATTCCTTTCAATAATGAAAATTTATTAATATTAATAATTATTGTGTATTATTATTATTATTAACTGAATCTCTTTAACCGTAGTGTTTCAGCCGCTTACATGACGTGCAACATTATTCTTCTGCCACACTTTTTAGCCCTTTGTTAGCAAATCATAGAAATTAAAAGAAAGTAGTAAAATCTAAATTGCTGCTTTCCACATTATTCTAACAGTCTTTGAAACCAAAAGTAACAGTAACAGACATACTAACTTTTCAAACCGCACAATAGATTATTTCGTAAAGTAATTTTGAGGAGCATGATGATATGTTACTAACACCATAAATGCTAATAATAATAATAATAATAATAATAATACTATAACAATTCTGACGAACAACAAAATTATATACACAAAATTAAATTTTATAAATTACTGCAATAATTTAACGATGATTGCAAACATTAGTCACAACTGTGTACAAAAAAGGGGGAGGATCCTGTACCGATATACAAGTAAGAAAGACAGCAAGCACGTCAGTTTTAAGTTTTCAAACAAAAGCTAAAATTCCTCCTTTCTTCAACCTTATGATGAAATTTAGTGTTTTAGATGCTGCCACAATTAGTGCATTGATTAATATGCACTAATTGTGGCAGCATCTAAAACACTAAATTTATTAGTAGTGTTTTAGACAATTTATTAAACAACAAATTTCGGTAAACGAATAAGAACGTGCAAAGACTTTTTATGCACCTCTCAACTTGAACATAATATCAGATGCTTTGTGAACTGTGCATAACCGTTACATCTTACGAAGTTTGTTTGTTAGATGCAACTATGCAGTAATATCCAGAATAATGATTTAATTCAATTATGCATTACATGTACACTGAAACTATTAACGAATTATGAAAAAGAGTTTAAAATAAAAACTTTAGTCAATAAATTTTTGTAACGTCTTTCACTGATGGTATAGTATCAGCCAGATGACAAAATACAAGTATAACAGAAGTGTATTACAGTAGCATCAATAAAACACAATAGCATTTGTCAAATCCAGAAATGTTATACAGTATAATCCGCTTATAACAAGTTTCGGAGAAAACTGCTCACTATAACCGAGTGTACGAATAGACGAGGTCAATTATTTAAGTGTATAAAATGAAAGCTATAAGGAGGACAGTGTTGGGAAGTACATACCACGTTACTGTAATCAAATTGCTTTTTATAGTACTTTAGTAGTATAGTACTATAATGTACAGTATAAGTAATGTAATGCAGTAATGTGAAGTAAGCTTAGTCTTGTAATTGGACTACTCATTACTTTAACTGTAACGCTATTAAACTAGCACAGCTAATCTAATTAAGAACCATTTTAAATAAGGTTATTTTGATTATTCAGCTGCTTCGCTTATCTCTGCTGCACTGCCCTTTGATTGTCACAAATTGTTAACATCGCTTTTGTAAGGCATAAATTTCAATAATTTGTTTCTCTGGGCCTGTGATGCATATGTAGCAGCACTCAACATGCTGAAACTACACTCAAGTTCCTTCTCTAAACCCCCTGCTGATAGCTCAGAGTGCTTTGCATAAGTGTTATTAGACATTTTTGTATTCTACAGATATTACATTCTGTGGTGTTATGCATGCTCAATAAACTAATCCTCAGCCCTAATTGCTAATAACTTTTTGCCCTTGATGATACATGGCATGCTGCACCATTGTTTTAGAATGTGCGCTCATTATAGACAAAGTGTATCACACAGCAGCTAAATTCTCTCATAATAAGCCAAAACTTCTAATGTCAGAGCTTGTCGTAAGCAAGGTTTAAATGCATTATTAATCAAGATTTGGTGTGATTTTGAAATTCACTCGCAATAACCAGAGGCTTCTCATAACAGACTTCGTTGTAAGTGAATTACACTGTATAAAAGACAATAGTGAGGTAAACTCCAGCATTCTAGCAAAACAGTTAGTAAAACGGATTTAGTCTTTTGAGTTAATGCTCCATAAAGGATCAATTGTACTAAGTGGATCATCTGGATTTGGCTCCCTTTCTCGGATGTGTGTGGACTTGCTAAAATCTGCTTTAGTGATTCGTTTCTTTCCAGGTGATGGTTGTTCTAGTGTAAAGGTATTTGGATTGGTCAGGAGAGCTAGTGATGGAGAATCCTCTCCTAGTATGTGCCTCTCATTGGGTTTAGTTGTCTGACTGACTGTCAGGCAGGGAATGGTCTCGGGTGTTGATACATTTGCTACTTGCATGTCCGATTCACTCACATTTGATTCAACAAATGGCAGTTGTGGCTCACTAACTGTTTGTATGGGTTTGTAATCATTTGAGTCATGCAATGTCTCATGAATGTCATGGTCATCATTTGTTGTACTAATATTTGTAAGTCCAATCTTGTACCTTCCAGATTGAATTGCACTCAGCGGAACATCACCTATAAAATGCAGTGGTTTTTCAATTTATAATGAAAAAAGTTACAAAACAAGAACTTTAAAGTAGGTGTAACATGTAGTGTCTCAAATCTTAATGCTGATGAATTGTAAGAGAATTCCAATTAGAATTACACATAGGATATTCAGTTTTCAAGAAAATTTGTAAAAAAAAGCCTATATGCATGAGTTTCTAATTAAAATTTGTAAACCTACCAAGTTATAGTACTCACAGCAACTGACTAGACTGTAACTAGAAAGTAATGTACATAAGCTAATTTTCTTCTGTCGAGAGACACATACAACTATACTCTGTGTGTCGATAGAAGAAAATTAACTTATGTGTGTTTGCTCAAATTGAGGAGAATGGATGTTTACCCTAACCGCTGAGTTTTCACTAATGTTTACTAGCAAAGCACACAGCAAAAATAGTAGACGTGATAAAAATGTACAAGCTAATGAGGCTTACCAGCAATAAAATCTTCACTTGGGTGTCTCATCGAAGTATGATGCTTTGTATCAAAAGTTGACTTGTTCGTCAGTATACCCTCTGTAATAACAAGTTTCGTACTCAATAATCAATAATTAACACATTTCCGCTTTGTGAATCTTGAAAACAGTCTTTACAAAGTAAATGAGTAACATAATGTAACCCATCCAAGAAAGACAAAGAAATCAGTTTTGTTAGTTCATTTTGTTTAAAAGGGTTTTTATAAATCTTACGTTTTGAAATTATTTGGCTCTAGCGAGCTGTGTGTGGTATTAGACTTTATAAAATGAAATACAGCAAAAGGTGCAAAAATGAAAAGTAGTAACAAGGCTCTAAAACAGGTGTACGAGTACAAGACTAAAGTGAAGACTATGACCATATCTACACCTTTCAAGGGAATAAATTCTTTATTCAATTGTTTGTACTACTACAATGGTGAATAATGTACACTTTGGGTAAATAGACTAAATCTCAAGACCATGCCGCAAGATGAAGACCAATATCAACAACAGTGTGCATAAAACTAAAACTAAGATCAACACTGGTAAAAACAGGCTTTGGACTGGTTTGTTTCTAGGCACAACTTTGGTCCGATGCAATCTACATTGTTACTAAAGAGTGTTTCACAACGAGTATCTACCGGACTTAACATGTCCAACTATCAGTTAATGTTACTGTATAATCAAACAGCGGTAACAGTGAGTGCCCTATGTCATTACACCTCCCTACTGCAACTGTGTTGCAATATATTGTGTACAATTTTTCTTGAGCTTTCCCTTTTTTCCAGACAAAATTTAATTAATAATTAAGAAATAAATTGCTATAAATGCCTATATGAAGCCAATAAATAAAAGAAATTCAATTATTTGTACTTTTGAAGACGAATTAATAATGTTATATTTAAATGCTCCACAGCAGAGCGTAAAATAACTCACTTGGTTATTTTCTAGTAATGTAAAAATAGTTACTTTTCATTAGCAAATCCTGAGCATAATATAACACAGCTTCATAGCTGAATTTCAATTGCTCTTTCTCTTCCAGCATAAATTTTCTATTTAACCGAAGGTTTTTCACAACCATTGGAATGTCAGCAATGCCACTGCCAGCTCGTACTTCCCGTATGATGTTGTATATTAGAATAAAAGCACCGGTTCTGCCCACACCAGTCCTGTTATAAATAAACAATAAGTAACAGAAAAACAACTATGAATTACGAAAGTCATAATTTTATTGATAATTAATAATTTATATGATCGAGACTAAGTTATATCAAAATGTAACATATTAATTGCTAAAAAATTCACATGTTGCAAACTTTGTTAACAAGGAAGAAGTTGAAAGAAAGTTACACAAATAAAGACAAGCTCAAGCTTATAATAAGGCTTTGTTGTTAAATGGCTGTAATAATTATACAGTAAAGAAATACCGTCATTTTACCTGAACTAGAAAAATGCAACGAACCATCATTTCATTAAACATGATTTAAAATTGGTTTAAATACTACAATATTGTATACATTCTTTGTAAAGGGAGTACAAAGTTACTCATTACCTGATTAGAATTTAAGGGTGCAGTTCAAAATTACCCAGGCCAAGCTTTGTATTGTACTATAATATAACCACAAATTTTCAAGGTCCAATCTACTTATGATAAGATTCTGCTTTTTCAGAAATGACTTCACTTACGTGCAATGTACAAGTACAGGTTTCAACAAGCTTCTCTGTTGTTGATAGTAGTTATGAATCTCGGCTATAAACTGCAGCAACATAGCCGGACTTGAAGGCACGGACCTGCAAGCAAATGACAGCATATTAAATTATTAACAGTGCATAACAACGAACCATCATTTTTTGCAGTTAACTTAGCAAGTAAGAATTGTATACTTATTGCATTTTCAACCATTTCAAGCGCGAGTCAAATCGAATAAGTAATATTTACGAATTTTTTCTCTCAGGACTACAAAAACACAATAAAAGTCGGTTTTTGTGAAAGGTACGAGAAGTCAAGAAAAACCCACTTTAAAAATGTTATGTATCATGTATTGCTTTAAAATGATAAGTTACAAAATCAGTACAAAAGTAACTGGGACCCAAGAAAGGTATGATGTTCACATTTAGACGGTATTGTGCTAGCTTGTGTATTGTGCTATGTAAATAAAAAAGCCCTTCTTTTAGACAGTAATGAGGAGAAAGGTGAAATGATGCACTTACGCTGTTGGCCATGATGTAAACTGCAAATGAATAATGCACTTGGTTTGTCTCGTCTGCAAAGAAATTAGCCTGGATTACAGAGCTTGGTTTAAGGGATTCAAAATGTTAAAGCATTTTATATTCTGCAGTTTCCATTCAATAAAATGTATAGGCCAATACTATTACACAAAATCACAGATTATTAATTATACAATTTTATGCTTTATAACTTTACAATTTATATCCCTTTTTAGTTAATGCCATCTTTTCTTATAAGTATGTGGTACAGTAGTTCTGCCAAATCACACATTTGTGAAGTCATGTTTCGGTATGGAAAGTACTAAATTTTCAATTGCCTAGAAGACTTTCAGTATTTATAAACAAAAATAGATCCAGCTATATATTAATTATATAGTGACGTTAATAGAAACAGTTAGCAGGTGGTGCAAAGTCAAAAGATTTGCAGGAAATCAATAGCATCATATTCATTCAAAAGATAAAAATTATTATTTAAAAAACAATTGTTACCTCGGTATTAGTTATGTTGATTATTCTTTCAGTCCACCACTGCAGAACTTTGCATTCTTGAAGAGTTAGTGATAACTGTCCAAATTTCAGACTGTGACCACGGTCTACAGGCCAATACACATGATTCTTAATTTCTGCTTCACGACACAACATCGCAATTACCTGACAAATAAAAAATAATGTAAAAGTATGTAAATGAAACAAGTCATTACAGCTTATTTTAAGAATTACTGGATAAACCTGGAATTAAATCGAGGCTTACGCTAGCATTAGCTCAAAATGTATTAAGGTATACTGTTTCATAGTGCGCTTAGATGCTTACAGTTATATCTTGTTCATAAACCATCGTCCAGAAATCGCTAAATGTAGACGGCAATGGCGACTGTGTAGCAATGAATTTCGGACTATTCTGTGATGCACTATCTATGTATGATGCATTGATGTAATCATCCTGCTGACTCTTCAGTACAACCCTTGTATGATCGTCTAGAAGAAACAATAAAATGCAATACACGTAGTCGAAACATAAAGATATATTCAATAGCTGTTCATCTTAATTACTTTATAATAATTTAGTTTTCAAAGTGCAATTGCATAATGCAGGTGTCAAAAAAGGTTAGGATGTTGGTATGGAGGAAAAGGATAAAAAGCAAGTACAATATTACAATGCACAAGACAAAGGCAAAAGTTCTCATACCTGAAGCATTATAAGTAGGATAAGTAGGATCTAACTTTCTAAGATTCTTGAGATACCATCGAAGTGTTTCAAGAAAATCCTGACACAAACTTAACAAACAACAGACAATTAATTGTCAAAACTAGTTACTGCAAACAATGTGGTTAACTATATTTTTATTGAGCACCCATTACTGAAAGCGAAATGGCATCAAGTCATGAAACAATTTTATTGAACTCGAATTCAAAAAAAGCAAACTTACATGGCATTATAATAGGATCTCTGTTCTTCATTGCATAACATCGCCCAACAGAAATTGAAAACTTCCTCGATTCTTTGTCTTGAAAATCTGACAACTCCTGCAAAAACTTGATCAGTTGCAATGTTTGTTTTGTGATGCATGTGCATCATATAAACATTGCATTTAAAATTTCTAGCAAACAGATACAGGGCGTTCTGTTTGCTACTACAGTAAATTCTATATAACTCAACCGTTATAACACGAATTCTTGAGTATCTCGAACAGATCTCGTGGAACGGATTTTTCTTTTCATTTTCCTGTTAACTAAACATTGCATAACTCGAAATCTGTAACTCGACTTATCATCGCGTAACTCAAACAAAATTCTCTGTACAGCTTACAAGAATCTAATTGAAATTATACTGCCTATCTCGAACAACCTCCAAAGCGAGTTTCAGCAAAAAATGCTAAGATTTCTTGTATTACCCAGGCACAATAACTATACCACATTATTATTGCCAAATTCTATTAACCATGCTTCTCAGATTGTAATAGAAGTGCACCAGTCATTTTATTTTTGATTATTGAAAAAAATTATCGTTTGATATTTGATTAAAGGCTCAGTTTGTCTTTTTCACAGGCTGCAGATTATTGTTAGATATTGATGAGCGACTCAATCTTGTTTTGTTACAACATTGTCTAACTCGTATGCTCGCATAACTCAAATAAATTTACTGGTCCCAAGGTGTTCGAGTTACACAGAGCTTACTGTATTTTCCAAGTAGTCAGGTGTAGAAATTGAAGAAAATTTGATTAAATTTAAAGTCAGATATATCTGGATAAATTACTGCCTTGAAAAATGCAGAATTTGTAGTATTATGAAATACCATTAACTTAATAAGGATAGACAAAACAAAATAAGATGCAGATATTATTCACCACTGGTGCATAGGTAATTGTTTTTCTACCTCCCATCTTTAAAGACTAGCTCCAAATGATGCTTTTCTCAGAAGTTTTGGTGGCCAAAAATTGGTTTTATGGCATGTTGGTACGTTGTGTACAAGTGACACTCCCAACCCCCCGTATGTCTACCTCTGATAAATTACCTTCCACTCTCGTTCTAAGGGTGTTGGACCACTAAGTGATTGTTTACATAAACCTTCAACAGTCTTTTCAAAACGTTCAACCTCTGCGACAAATCTGAAAAGACCAAAATTACACCTTCATTCCTTTTGATTTCAAATTATCAAATTATCTCAACAAAAAATCTAATGTCTCAAAAATGAAAACTAAACTTACTGTTTAGAAACAATTTTAAACATTGCAAAAGAAAAGCTGACAGTTATTAGCAGGTAAACTACTACAATGAAAAGAGAAAGAACTACTACAACTCTCAAGACTGCGACAAATCTGTAACTTCAATTATTTTACTAGGTAAGCATCAACACTGGCATGGAGCTTGAAAGTTAATCTTGTTATATCAAGGCAAATATTTCTTTTACAAGCACTTTTAGATGCCGCTAAGGACAATTATTTCTTTATACACTTCACACAAGCGAAGTATACCTATCCAAAGTGCCCTGATCAATATATGGATCCTTGCTTTGCTGTCGCTTTAACCTATCATGCATAGCTTTCTCCTTTTGACTTTGCATTTCATCTTGATCTTCAGATGATTTGACTTTTGAGTCAGGTAAGCTTGGAGACTCACGATTTGATGACTGCTGATTCGGGGTTACGTCAGCATCGAAATTTAATTCGCCAAGATCTGATGCAAGTGAAGACAAACTCGGCGTATGAGATAAGTTTACCTGTAAAATAGAGACAAGCATATAAAATTGGATGTAGTCAATTACATCTGCATAATGAGAGTAAGTTTTAATAGCATTCCACCATCCGACGATATGAAAATGTTTCTGCTTCTAGTACGGAAAAAACAACAAAATACTGGTTATTCAGACAATACTACAGCCAGGAAACCCATATGAACTGGCATCATATTAAATGCATAAAGAAAACGCACATATATTTGAATATAAACAACACTTGAGGAATGAAGAAGAAAAATACCTTCATAGACAGATCACTTGCTGCAATAGATGCAGAAGATAATACAGAGTGAAGTGAACCAGAGTCAGAAAGCATCCATGTATTAGCATTATTGTCTTTTGGTTGTAGACCTTCAGGAACCGGTTGTGTTTTCACAATAGGAACTGGTTGGATTGGCTGCGGAAGAGAAGACTGTGGAGCGGAGATTAATGGAGGCGCTCCACCCGATGCTGGAATGCAAAAACATAGATCTGCAAGAAAGGTTAGCATAAGTTACAAAAAGGTAAAACATACAAGCACATCACCACAATCACAGTTTTCTAGTTTAATTTTGCTTAGCTGTAGTTACAAATGTCTTAAGTTATCAGGGATGGTGTTGCATATTTCTTATAAACATATAAAAAATTTTATTTAACATGACGTATTTTTGTACGTAAAAACAGTATCTTATTACCTTTGTCTTTCTCATAACTGTTGGGCACAGATTGTTGCTGCCACTGTTGTTGTTGTTGATGGACTGTCACATAATTCTGTGTCATACCGGCATCAGTGTAACCTCGGTTGGGCATAGTGCTTTCAGGGAGTGATCTCTGCGATAACTGATTGTAAGCATAACCAGACACTACACTAGTTGAGTTACCTGTAGATATCGCCTGTTGATTAACTAATGCACTACCTTGCACTGATGTCTGTGCAAACTGATTATAACCATACCCAGATACCATGCTAGTTGTAGATACAGTCTGGTGGTTAGCAATAGAATTTCGTGGCATGGATAACGGAGAAAACTGATTGTAATAACTAGCCATAGCTGTAGTCACAGCAGAAGAAAAAGACTGTCCAGCAATCGTAATGTTTGTTTGGGATGCCTGGCGAAGCTGGTCGTCATCATAACCAGGCATAGTTCTAGCCACTGAAAACAATGCCTGCTGAGCAGAGACAGTACTTCCTGCTAGTGGTGTTTGATGGAACTGGCTATAACTGTAACCAGATACAGCACTAGTTGCAGTCACTGTAGACGAAGTCTGTAAAAACTGGTTATAACTATAACTAGGTACAGCAGTATTAGAGTTAATCGGCAGTATACTGGTAGCCTGAAAATTTTGATCATTACTAGCAGCTGGACCATATTGAGAAGAACTCCACTGCTGCTGATTACTTGATATCGGCTGTAAAGAATTCTGGGGTTGCACACCACCAGGTGTGACACTAGAAGGCGCACGAAAATGCGTATTGGATGAAAAGGGTCCAGATTGCAACTCACTCTGATATCCAGTAGAGTAAGATGTTGTTTGATTAACATTAGGGTTAGTGTACAAAGAAACAATATTTGTAGAACCTGGAGGTAAGGGAGGAAATGAATTTGATACACTGCTTGTAGATATTACACTGGGTGCACTCCAGTATTGAGAAGAACTGGGATTATAAGCAGATGTGGTTACACTTGCGACATAGGTTGTCACAGGTGGAAAGCTGGATACATGGCTAACTACAATCCCAGCTGATGATGGCAAGTCTTGTGATGACATTGCAGGTGAGTAATGCTCACTTTGAGGATGAAATGCTCCATGAACTGTTGGAGTAATATATGACTGATGTGCACTACTTCGTGGTGGTGCATGTGAATGCTGATAAAGCTGACTTGCAGGAGGAATAGGTGAAGTTGCAACATGTTGAGCCGAGGGCAAACCTGTCGAGGAGAGAGTTTGTGTAACCCCCATAGCAGGTTGCATCTGCCCTTGTGGATACTGATAATATTGTTGTGTGCTATATGCTTGCACGGAAGATACTGCCTGATTTACAGATGTTGTGTTAATTGAAATTTGCGAATAATTCAGCTGATAAGGCAATTGACTATTATTATATTTTTGATTACCATAATTCTGCCCTGAATTTTGTGACGATGGATAGTAACCCTGATTTGAATTTTGTGTTGCATTGTAAGGAACTGAAGCAGTAACTGGAGAATTAATTGTTGAAACTCCCGGTTGGAACTGTGTCGCAGCACCTAAAGTCGAAAGATGCTGCTGTTGAGTATTTATAGAAGTTCCATGCATTAATCCAGCAACTGATATATCCTGTGCTGTTCCATCAGCACCTATTTTACTATACTGACAAATTCCTTGTGCTGGCTGAACTGGCATTGCTGAATACATGTTTGTTTGATGCGACAAGCTGTTAGCTTGGGAGCCGTTTACATAACCAATGCTTCCAAATCCCACATTTGCACTTGGGTCAGTTGGGTGATCAAGTGAACCTGGAACAGGTGTAAATGTCTGCATGTTTCGTGCAGGAATTGCAGTATTGGTATCTTGAGTTTGAGACGTAGTTGGCAACTGAGTATCATTTCCATGGCTGCTAGCTTGAAACTTCTGCAGATAATTCTGCAAATCAGGAGGCAGATCGTCAGGAACTAGGGGTACTTTAGGCATTTCTGGAGCTTTGGAGCCACTGCTTGGCATATTTGGATAAACAGCAGTTCCCCCACCTCCTGGTATCATAAATGGAAGATAGTCCTTCAGTTTAGGTCTAACTTCAGCGGGTGGCATATCAATTGTTGGCTTTGGTGCTGTTGGACGCTGAGGTGGTGCTATAAAGCAAAAAAATGAGTTTTCATGGACCACACCACCATAAACTTGAAAATGTTATTTTTAGTTACGTACAATAATTTAACCCACTTTTTTACTCACAATGATATCTATAGTCAAATGCACATAACACAGATATTAACACGTTGTACCTGAATATAAACAAAAAGAGAATTAAATGACAGAGTTACAACTTGAGTAGACAAATTAGCTAAATAAATTAACCGGTGTGCAAAATTTTAGCTGCAAAATATTGTAATGGAAAATGAATATAATTAAAGTTAAAAAAAGCACTTCTCAAATAAATGCTAAGTTACTTAATAGTAGTGCAATTACAGTTAAGTCTCAAATAAAGACAAACCCTTCTGACTATTTTTCTTGTCAATAATTTGCTGCCGTTCTGCTTGTTGAGCTTTGCAGACGCCGCTGATGCGCTGAACAAGTTTGGTAACGCTCTCTTTGAGTTTGTCATAACAATCAATTCCTTCCTTCGACTTGAGTAGTAAATCATCATACAGCTCATAAGAATCCATCAATGACTGAATGGCAATCTCTCTCCTAAAATAACGAAAAATTTAAACTAAAACATTGACCCTGCTTACGCTATTGTAGAGATTCACGATGCTTAATCTTTTTCACGCCTTTAATGACTTTGTGCACTTGTTTCCCTGTTTACACTACACATAGATATGTGGACTTATTTTGCTTATGGGCCATTAAAAACACACATTTGGGGTCCCTGCATGCCATAAAAAGTCCTTGGTCGGGGAATGCTATGTTAGAATAGGAAAAGGATCCAGGACATGTACGTATTTCGTTTATATTTCAAAATTAATTCGGATCCTGGATTACGTAGTATTATACTTACATCTGACTGGCTTTTACCAAGGTTTTACGAGTGTCTGCATAACGTGCATTAGCATCAGTGACAGCTTTCAATATCTTCTCCTGTGCTGACAAATTTTGGCCGATGAATGTTTTAATTTTGTCATACTTTGCAAGTTCTTGGCGAAAAAATTCCTGCAATATTTTTCCTAAAATTGTAAAACTTCACAAAAATACGTACTGAATCGTTGATTCTTGCTACCAAACATTTCGCAAGGAAATGTGTTACTGTGAATACTTTAACTTAAACCGCAGCATGAAGCAAATCATTTACTGCAAACTAAATGCAAAGAATGAATGCAGAGTTTCATTTAATGCACTATTTCAAACATACAAACCTCTATGTTGTCTGAATCTTTTAGTGTCACTAAAGCTTTTGTTACATCATCATTTTGCACTTGCTCTCGAAATTCTTTCTCCAGCTGTTCTCGTTGTGTTTTCATTTCTTCTATCTTGTCTAGCAATCGCCGTAATTCGCTCTGTGCTTGTTCATCAGCTAATGAAAACCGACAAATATGATAAGAATGAATACATTCAGTTTTGCAATAGTTCATACATACAAATTATTTTTACAATTGTTATTTCTCATGCTAAACTGTGCTGAAAATGCATTTCAACTATCATGGTGTAGAAGGCACTACATGCTGGTATGTAAAATACGAATATTTTACAGCAACATATCAACACTTTTCAACATACACGCAATTACACTTTCACTTCCATCTAATTTCGTGCATAAATAAAAGCACATGGCTACTGTTTCATAATAGCAGTAAAGTGATCATGAGGCTTTGTTCTATGCACAAGATGCTACTGTAATCATGCTGTAATCATGTGTTTCCACAGTAAAACTGTAACCACGAGCGTTGCCAGTACTGTTTGCAATGTTTTAATAATTTAAAAATCAATTTGTTTTTAAGAGCCTTAACAAACAGCATAGTCTGCTAATAAGAATATTAAAGGTATATAGAATTGCCTGCTTACACACAGTATTTGTTATATAATACAGCCACTAAGTCACTAAGTTTTAACACACTGACTGCAATAGCAGTCAGTGTGTTAATTTGGCATAAAACCTACACTATATCTTACATTCAGTTAAGTCAGCTGAAGGCAAAGCTTTCTTAATTTCCTCTGGATTTCTTGTTAACATTTTCAAATTTTCCACATGAACTTGCATGGCTTTATGTAGTTCATTGTTTGATGTCTCTGCTTTAGAATGGGCTTCCTGCAACCGTCCACACTCCTTCGCAATTTCGGTGATGATAACAGATGGAACTTGTTTACCAAACTCTTCCTGCAATTTATTAGTAAGGTTATGTTTCAGGTAAAATTGCAATTAAAGCAGTATATCGCAAGTCACCTTCTTGAATACACAATTATTAGTGTATAAAGTGATATAACAGTAGCAGTGCTACACAGGCATCATGTTCTCTGGACAGTGCAATAAAGAATTGCTTTTACAAATGTAAGCATGAGTGGCTCAATTTCGCATTTAAATGGGGCAAAGCTAAAAGATTGTTTAGAAAGCGAAACAGTAAATATGATAGAATTAAACAAAAAATTAAGCAATTTTTTAAATCTAATAAGGGCTTGCTGGGTCCTCACACACTCAATAAGTTCTTCTAGGCACATTATAATCCTGATGTAAATCTTAAAACTAACCATATCCAGGCCAACACAAAAACTAGTGAAAAAAGAGTTGGTGGTGCCTTAAGAGTTCTCCATAAGACACACAATCCAGTGGGTTTTTTGTAGCTGAGCACATAATACAATGTCCATAGTATCCACTTATGTTTAAAGTGTCAAAAAGATATTGATTTTTAATATAAACAGTTAAGTTCTACAATACATATTAGACATATGTAAAAGCTTTGCACAAATATCTTTTACCTGAAATTTCACCTCACTTTCTTCCTCTTGCCGAATTAAGTTTGCAACTTCATGAAGACCATCTTCGACATCTAAACTTATGCCAGACAATTCTAAACAAATAATTAATCATTAAGCAGCAAGTGTAAATTAGATAATATGAAGCAAGTTTATATAACAAGAGACATTTTGATTTGTGTCCAGAATGATAAACACTAATAATAAACTAAATAACAGTACATGTTTGTTAATTTACACATTTACCCATACACGGGATCATTAGCAAAAAAATTAATTAATGATGATGAAATAATACACATTTAATTTTTCAGTCTTGTTAGTACTTCTGTTTGGTAAACAAAAGGCAAAGAAAACATAGTGACTTGAGAGATTGGTTTCTAGATAGCTTCACGAGCATCATACTAACCCTGCATTTTAGCTACCAAGTCAGACACAATATTTGGTCTTACACTGACAGCGGCACATGTTTCTAGCAATGACTGGGGTAGTAGATCAGGCTGCTGATCGAGTTTTAATTGATCAATTTGTAGAGAAGATGTGAACTGCCTGCAGAACAAAATATTTTGTTTATTTGCTGCAGAGCAAATAACACACAATAAACTCTATTTAATCAATCTCTAGGTTATTAATAAGGAGTAACATGTAATATGAGAAATCTATACAAAAAATAATAAGGAAATGTTAGAAAAACAAAATTTTACTTATGTACCTACATTTTTGATTAAATCATTTATCACAAAGGCTGTAGCAACCTTATTGGTAAATCAGCTTTATCTCATTACGACTCAGTTATTGTAAAAAAACATATAAAAACTAAAGAGCATAGAAAAATAAAGCGTAGCATTTCAGGACCTCAACAAAAATTATTTCTTAAAACAGTTCCGTTTTTGGCAAGTAATTTAACGGCTAATCTTGATATTAGTTGATTCTGTTTGCATTTCACATTATGTGTTATCAGCAATATTTACCAAAATAGTTTATTAAGAACAAAACTGCTAGTGCAAAAATCAGAAATTGCTGAAAAGATGTGCTTAAAACATTTCCAAATGCAGTAACATTAATCAATACTCACACCAAGGCATTATTTTTATCTTCAATGGCATCAATTACATCACGCAGCATTTTAGCTTTTTCTTCACTAAAACAATTAAGGTAATGTAGTGAAAAGATTGACATTAATTATGAATTCACAATGATTTGATAAAAGCATTACTGCTCTAACACATCTTAAAAAAAAAACGCATATATTTTATAGGACTAAAAATCATGCAGATTGTGGCTGTATAGAGTTAATCTCAGTAAATAAAATCACAGTCGGTCATTGTGCCGAAAATGTTATTAACTGAAATATGATGCTACTTCTCAGTTTTTGGATTAATGGTGCAGTTTTTTTATACACTTAGATATATACACTTCCTGATGGTGCATATTAGTAGTAGACCTCATTGCTACTGCAAGTTTTTGGCTCACTGAAAAATCTCAGAAAAGTCCGAAATAAACACGGTCACAAAAAACATGGTATTCAAAATCTAAGATTTATGCAAATACTGGCTTAAAGCTTAGAGATCACTCTTATATACAAAGGCATTCCAAAATTCCTATTATTCACAGTGAAGGTGCTTTGTCAAGCATAACATAACAAAAAATTAAGAACTCACATTTCTTCCTACATTACCTACACAAAAAATGTTGAAGATTTTCTAAAAGCTAAAAAACGAAAATTAGCTTTGCAAGTTCATACCTATACAAAGAACTGGCCTCATGCGTTTCCATGGGAATTAAACGAGCAAATATGTCTTCACCTGAAATGTCTTTGTCAGTAGGATTAAATGGGATACCTTTCACCAATGAGGCACCTGAAGAACAAGAAAATAAAATTATAATTTTTTCTATTAAATGCAAATCAAGCAATAAATGAGCTAGACATTTCGTTTAAGTCAAGTACAAGAAGCTGTGTACTGTATGAAACTGCAACAAATATTACAGATTATTGGAAGTTGCAAAAATGCACACATTTATTTACAGTAAAATAATATAAGGTGAAATAAATATTGCGTACTACAAAGCAGTATATAGGCAATGACAAATTTTTAGTACTGTGTTAAAAATTGCAATCAGAACTATTAATTTAAAAAAAAAGACAAAAATGGTTTTTTAATAGGTAACAATTCCAAATAAATTAGTAGTAATGAACAGTAGCACAAATTAATGCTTCTTTTAAAGTTTGTTTGTTTGTTTTGAAGTTTCTTTTAAAACTATATTAGAACAAGACAGCACAAAAATTTATATTTAGTAGTAGCATTACTTAAATACCTTTAACTTCAGGAAGTGACTCAAATGGCGGCACTTTTTCGTGATAAACAAAATCATTATCCTTTTTAGCAGAGTTGTACCTAAAATATAAGAACACCACATATTCAGGAAAAAAATTATCTAATTTCAGAAGGATGCTCTATGATATCATATCCACTGAACGTATATTTATAAATACTGGATTAAATTGCTGAATAAGATACTTTCTTTAAAGAGATTGTATTACAGGAACAATTAGTCCACTAGGTTTTCACACAATGTTATTTTTGAGCTAACAGTGATTCTGGAATTAGCTGTGTCTCTGACATCAAAGTAACTTCTTTGCCACTGACACAATTTACATAAATTACTAAAAATTTTATTTAGAACTAATTTTTTGAACAATTCTAACGTATATGAGTCCAGCTAGTTAATACAAAAGGTTAAGCTTGTGAAAATTTGCAGTTTTTTTAATGTACAATAGGCGCCGTTTATCAGACTCACGGTTAATAGAATCAGTTGCCTAACTGACTCAAAAATAATCTAGTACGGGCCGCTCCTGTTCAAATGTAAATAAAAACTGTCGGTACTTGACTCAAGTAACTCTGCATAACTGAGTCAATATTTTTCCTTCATGTACTTAAAATAAGATGCTTGTGTGTGCCCAAAGAGCTTATACCGCTTTTATATGATCTTTACGCTAATTTTATGCACTGAAATATATACGTAAGCAAGGACAATACGATTATCATCTGCCAATATGTTAGCGTAGCTGTTTTGCGTTGAATCTGTCACCCGCTTGTCCATTGCAGTTAATCTCATTGTTTCTGGAAGGTAAAATTTACTCACTTGCCCAGCGGTTTGCGTTTGAAGTTCCTACTGCTTTTCACAGGGGAAACAAGGTCAGCACCAACTGCAGCTCAAGCACTATGTGACTAGATATTTTGCGTAAACATACAGCAACAAATTTTCAACATTTTTCTATAAGAGAAATGAAACAACTGACCTTGCACGAATTTTTGTGATTTTTATTGGTAATAATCAGTCCTCTAGTACGTCTTGCAAGTTTCAAGAGTTTCTCTTAAGGGTAGTGGTGATCACAGCCAATTTAACTAAGAGTAATACTCGTACAAATGACTCATAGCTTCCACGATGGCAGGTTGTGCAAGAAGTGCAAGGTCTGCACACTAAATACTGAGTGCATGTAAAATTAAAAATTTACAAGAATTTACAAGTCTGATAAATAAAAGCGTTGATATTATAACTTGTTTTTTTTTGCATCTCTAGCAAAAGATTTTATATCTTCTTCTATAAATTTGCAAATATCTACAACTTCAACAACAAATATACTCACTTTCCACCAACAACATCCATTGTGAATCTCAAAGCTTCTTGAATGTCATCTCCCTTCCCCTTAGCCAGTTTTATGGCCTCATTTAACTTCTCCAGAGCCATTTCATAATACGCCACACTCTCTCCCCATTGTTGCTGCTCCTCAGAATGGTTGCCAGAGTAAAGGCGTGACACACATTCATAATAAGGAATTTTGATTTCAAGCATTTTGCGCCATTCCTAGTACAAAAGTAACAAAAAAAAAAAGATTCCAGTGCAATTATAAGCATCAGTTGCTTTTTTCAGTAAATCCTATAAACACAATAAAGCCAATAAATTCCAAAAATAATGTAACAAAATGACCACAGGAATCTAATCGTAGTTTTATACAAATATACTAATATAATCTCAGTCACCAAAACTAACATGAAATGATCAGTAATTAAATAATTACAGCACAATTAATTCACTGATGGAGGATGCATGCACAATGGATTGTGGCATTGCTGGTTCGGTGTTTCATTTTAGAATACAATCAAACCTCTTTAAACCACCTACTATGGGACTCCAAAAAAGTTGGCATTCTAGCAAATTTGGCATTATAACGAGGTACCTTAATGCATACATGTGAATGCAAATGCGGATATTTTGTTTTGCAACAAAATGCTGACATTAAGTGAAGTTGGCATTACAAAAGGGGGCATTATAATGAGATTTGACTGTACAGTCATAAAGTGTCATTTTAATAATGAGAAAGTTCCAATCCTGCCACAATCATCTATATTGAATGAGGCCCTGCTAGATCATAGTTTACGATATGCCAAATTGCACATATAAAAAAATCAAGCAGTAAAATTTAATCTTGCATAGGACAAAATTTTTCCAGAACTTTGGGAATTCGTTATTAGTTTGAATTCAGTGAACACAGTTTCATTTCCCAAGCAAGCTTTGATGCCACTCTGCACTTTTACAGTGTAAAATTTTTATCGAAGTATTTTTATTACACATTCACGAATGTCATTTATCTCTAGGTCCAGGAACTAGCATAACCATGGACTACATTAATGAATCAGGCATAAAGTACTGTCACATAAATCAAAAGTTCAAAATGAAAATTAGTTTACTTTAAACAGACAAAAATAAATGAAACTAATTTACTTTGCACTGCTTTGAACCAACATAAAGCTGTACTTTGCCATGTGGATCAAGATGTTTGATAGCCTGTCGATAATACTCTGCCACCTGTGTCGCCACTTTAGCTACAATAGTGTTCTTCCTGTTATCTTGCATTGATTTTTCAAGAATGCACTCCTGTGCTTGAGCCTGTCAGCAAATTAGCAACTCAAATTTAATTACATGGCAAATTTTTACATACTACCTATATTTTTCATTAAAATACAAGTCAAAGTAGGTTATCAGGTATGACGAAATATGACAAAATGCAACATAAAATCAAATGTTGTTGTACTATCAGTCTTTACAAAACATTTACAATATATCCAGTGCAGAAACAGTGTGTCGAAGCTTAGATTAATTACAATACCATTAGAAGCACGTGCTCTACAAAGTTGTAATTTCACAGCATGATATTACAATATATTAACTGTTGGCTGCAAAAGGTACAAGTTTATAGTTTTTGTGGTCTTTAGGTTATGGCTAAATGGCTTATGCATGTCAAAAAACCAAATGCCGTAATAATGTCGTCTATAATCATCAACTGAAAAACAGCTGCGCATGACGAAAGAAGCACTCACTACATCGCAGTAAACAAAGAAATTCACATGTTTCACCATGGACATTCATGGTCCTCACCACCGAAAATAAAGCACAGATAAAGATTTGCTATCAGCAAAAAATGTGATATAATCCTCTGAATGATTGAATATGGAATTACTTTAAGGAGAAAGTGTACAATGGCCACACAGAGTCATTTTATGCAAAAGAACTAAAGGCAAAAATTGAGTGTTGGGATGAAATACCCTTTAAAGAAGTGAGAAGCTGAGTCAGCTATTAGAAGAAATGCCTTCGTCTAGTTTGCAGTGAAAATGGAGGACACAGTGAGCAGTGAAGGCAAATGTTAACAATAGTGACACAATTTTTTTCCCGCATTTATTTTTTTAACATGTTGATTTAAAATTTCTGTATTTTCTGACAAATCTAAGGGAATGAGCTAAGATTTTTGGTGTTTATACATAAGATCAATGTAGTAATTTTCAAATGATTCCATTATTTTCTTCCTGCAATATTGTGATCAAAACTTCAACACATTTTTTGTGTCACATGACATGTTAAACTGTACTAAGTAATAGTACTAACTACATAACTAGTGTTTAGCTTCATAATAGTAAAATTAGTAAGTTCATACAACTGCAAAATGGACAGCACCGATAACCATTCAGGAAATCAAGAACGCAGAACTTCTAATAATTTTTACCTCTGAAGCTAGCTAATCACAACAGTGTCATTGCAAAACAGCAAAAAAACTTAAAAAATGCACACTTGGATTTTCTCTCATTCTTTAAAAAGTAAAACTTATGAGTAAAAAAATCAGTGAAGCAAGAAGAAAAATGAGTGTTTTAGGAAAAGCAATAAAAGGATTAACCAACAGGATGACTGTAATTTCAATTAGGGTTTATGGTATAATGTCGATGTTTACAATGCACAGCCATATATTTGTGGTAAATAGAGTTTAACATATTGACTGAGTCATACAATCAAGAAAACAAAGTAAATTGAATTTTTAATAGTATAGTAGCACATAGCAAAGCAGAAGCATTCCCATATTAACAGACTGACTTACCAGCATGAGATTTACATAGACATTCAGCACATCACGTGCCATATCGGTATTAGGCAAGCTACCACGTGTCCCATCCTTATATTGCAGCATGTTTACAAAATACAGTCTTAGTGGCATATTAAGAATAACAGCCGTAATTCTGCCAAAATCCGTAGTACATAGCACATTATACTATGCTGTTACTTATTAGTAGATTTCAATGTTAAACTGTCAAGTTGATTAAAAATTTGCATTAATTTATCCTATTGTTAGGACGAACAAGCAGATCATTTCTAGTTTTAACAAAAGAACAAAAATTGAAAAATGAGAAGAAAATAACTTTTACTACATTATTCAATATATAATGCCTATAATAAAATACATTATGTATACAGTTAAAACAGAACGTACCAGCATTACATTGATGTAATAATTTGTCAACTCATGAGCCATATCTGTACTAGTAGTCTGAATTTCATCTCTTAAATACTGGAAAGCCCAGGCTGCACATTGAAAATGAGTACAAGATACTTTCATGCCCTAAACAGGAAATTGTGGCTTAGATGTTGTTAATTGTTAAAGACATTAGCTGAATCAGGATTTTGGACAATTAGGCAGGTCAGCTTTGCTGTTTCATGGATTATTACTCAGCTGGGTAAAAAATTACTTCTAGCTATTTGCAATTTGCATCAATTTAAGGTTTTAAACAGAAAATGAGTTGGCTGTAATGTTTGCACTCTCCATACTGATGGGAATTATTCCTCCAGACTGGATTGCAAAATACATGTAACTTGCTGACGGTTACAGTTTTTGCTTCGAATTTTGCAAACTCATTAAAGTCTAACCACAGAGTGCTGACTGGCAAGGCATTAACGAAGTTTGCACAACAACTACCCAGCAACTTTCAGTTAGCAGCATACTGTTTTAGTCTTATATTTCACACACATTTTTATGGTGTTTTACACAGAAATATTAGTAATGATAATTAGATAACATTACAGTACAAAAACTGACACAACTCAATGATTAACGACCGAGGTAATTAAAGTAGCCTTTCTTAACAGAGGACCTTTAAAAATTGATGTCTCTAGAAATCCATAAAAAATTATAGAATGTACAAATATTTTTGAAACGAAATCACAAAAATTTAATTCCGCAATCAATACTTGGAAATGTGACAAAAATCTCAAATTTGAGGTTTCTCATATCAGCTTATGATAAAGGAAAATGATGGAAAATACTCCAGAAAAAAGTTAAAATACTATTACGAGCTCTCACTGTCTTGAATTACTGGACTTTGTTTAGTAAGAATTTTAAAAATTTCTCATCAATAAACTATTTGTCCCCCTACATATAAACAATAAGACAATCCACAAAACAGTATTAAAAAGCAACTAAATGATACAAATGTTCTTCGTACCTCAGCTGACTGCCGGTTATCCATAGACCCCAGCATAGAATGTAAGGCGCCAATATTATACATGATGGCTGACATTTCAAACTTAATATCATTATACGTGCCCCAAGTGCTTGTATATACATCAGCCCTACAAATTCAATAAATACAAACATGTACAATACAAGTTTACTAACCAGAGTGGCATATGTAAAGCTCACCAGTGGCTATAATTACCTAAAGGAAAATCCAACACTCGAGCAACATTCTTTGTATTTTAATATACTATACAATTAAAATATTGTTATTACCACACAATATACACCTACAAGCCTTGCTTAAAAATGCACAAAATTAAATCATTCTTATCTCCCACCAAACGAATATCATTGCTGGCACATTTGAAAAAATGATGTAAGTTGGTGGACAGCACGAAGGTACGACAGCAAAATTTATGCAGTTCACTCAGGAATTCTAGCTGACTAAATCTTTGTGTTTACTTAAAAATTAGTCATCAAATAGATTACTTGACTTTATAGAGTTTATGTAGCTTTAATCCACAGGATTAATACCTTAAAATATATAAGTACTGTACACAGAGATGTTTGTGAACTTTCAGACAAGCACATAATTCTGCAAACATATAGTAAGTGCTGTATGGGTTATTTAGATTATAAAGTTGAAAATTATTAACTTCTTAAACTAATTACTCTGTAGCTTATCTGTGTTAACTAACCGAGTTTCAAGTTTACTATTCTGTCAACACGAACTGTTTTTCATTACAAAGTGGATGACAAGATACATCAGAAGAGAATAAAACATAAATAATCTCTTGCTTAATGTTGTGGACAGTTTATAGTTGATAATAACAGCTGCAGCTGCAAAAAAGTTTGCTCAAGTATTGATATTGCACTGTAACCAATTGACATCAATTTTCGTTCAAAATGAGTGTGCCCAAGCTTGAAACAGTCTGGACTTTAAAATTGATTTTACTAATTACAAGAGGCACTTATCACAGTTTTATTGCTGAAACTGTCTAACATTTTTCTTAAATATCAAAATAAGCTCAACTACCCATAAGCTTTGGCTTTTCCTTTGAGTTTCAGGAGTTTGTGAACTGCAGTGCACATGACCATTTATTACAACATTGTAGTTGAGCTTCGATTAGTTCATTTTTAACTCACACTCATGAAAGAGCAGTTTATCAAGTGTATTTTATATTTTTTAACCAATTCAAAGGAAAAATACTTCTAAAGAATGCCTGCCTAAGAGTATAAAATTAAAAGCATGCAACAAATTTATTTGAATGGTAATTTAGTCTTGATGTAAAGTTTATGCAATTAATACTGCCTCACCTATGTAATAAAACCGGTTTTAGTCCAAGAACACTGCATTAATGCTTACCTTCACCGTAAGATAGGCATTATAAAAGCAAAGGATTGCATGTAGATGTGCAGTTAATCATGTTTTTTTATTGCAATAGAATATTGCAGTTGATTGTTTTTATAAAACAGACTCTATAAATTATAGCTACAATGGAACAAAATGGTTGATTTTGATTTGAATAGTATTAGTTCGATTCCTGTTGAAAGCTGTGTGACAAAAGTGACAAAAATGCAAGGCTTTTTTTTATAAAAAAAATATTTTAATATGAGTAACAATGTTATTATTAACAACATCCACTGCATTACTTATCATATTGCATCTATGTTCTTTAGCATCATGTGGGATTGTACATGTACACTTTGTATACTCCATATGTTCATTAAACATGCTATCTTTATAATGATCAATGTTGCTCTTACCAAGTAAAAGAAACAGCGCATGCACCACCTTCACTCATTGGAAAACGGCTTTGTAAGAGATGCAGCTGAGCAAAGTATTTTTTCAGTGTGCTGCACCCAATGAAATCGTGTGACGCTTTTATCGCATTCTGAAAGAACAATGTAAAGCAAAATTATTTTTTCAAGCAGAAACTAATTAAAAAATATTATTGAATCCTGCAAAATTGCTAACAGTTTGCTATATAAAATGGCCAGGTTCTACTGCTAAAAGCCACATCAAATGTCATGCATGTCAGCATGTGTAAGTGTGTTACACCACATACTTTACTATAGGGTACATTTTTGAACTAAACACCCTGCATGCACTACGCAATTTAGCAATAATGCATTTGTAGTATACGAGTATTACAGAAAATTAAACCAGCAGGAACTCAAACACTATACTTTCACAGTTAGGAAATCAGTCACTGATCAGCGATTTTCCAATCATCGTATGAAACTGTATTTCGAGAGATTTTAATTGCGCTGATTTTGCCACTTTATATTTTGCAATAATTAAAAATTCTGTCTATATGGTATACCACAGTATCACTATAATAAATAAAATTATGGTACTGTGTAGTTAAATGGACACTAACACTTAAGCTCGACTCCTATATAGCTATATGGCAAGCAAAAGCAATAATAACAACAGCCATATATGCTATTGCTTTTCTCACCGAGTTAATCAACAGGTCTTACAGGTAGCAAATTTTGTCAATTAATTACAAACATGTGAAATCTTACCTGTCTTAGCTGCTCAAGTTCTTTAATTTCTTTACTGTACAAATCTGGATTTTCATTATAATGCTCTCGTATATACTGAAAATTATAAATATCTAATTACAAAAAAGTAAAGTTAATAGATGTTATATCACCCCTCAAATTTTAACAGAACAGATACAACACTAACCTCAATTCTTATGTAGTGGTTCAGATTCCAGATTTAAACAAGTCAGGGACATACTACTTGTAATCTTGGGTGCCACTAGGTAACTATACATGATAATAAGTAAATGGGCATGTAATTTTGGAAGAGAAAACAAAATGTAATGCCCTATTTACATGATCCAACAAAATCAGATTGTTGGATGAAGTCAGATGAATCATTTACATGATCAGACAAAGTTACCCAACAAAATCGGATGGTGTCGGAGAGACTTTGTCGGACATTGTGTAAATGGGAAAATTTTTAACATCCGAATGTCTTCTCACTTCTCGGATGACAGCTAACAGTAACACTGTGAATGTGAAAAATATGAAAAACAATATTAAATAGTGTAAATAAGGCAAATTACAGCTGTCCATTATTATGCATACAATTTAAGTACATCAAATATATTATGCATACATTAAACCATTTATGTGTTATACATTAAACAATTCCTAATTTTTATCTATTTTAAACTTAACATTATACTGACACAAAGTGTAATGAGGTGTTCTGCACATGTTTGTTTCTCTTGCTTTTGTTGTCTTGTAGAACCTTTTTACTTTTTCTGAACAAAAATTAATTAAAAATGCCCTAATTAAAGAAGTCTGTGGCCATTTTAACATTAACTACACTTAGAATGCTCACGTTCTACAATAATTATAAGGCTTTAATTGAAGACCAGATGTTTGACATGTAGGCCAATTCATGATAATACCTGCCTGTGAGTACTTTGCCAATGTCTTCGGCCGCCATACTGTGGGGTGCCAAATTTCTTGGAAAGGGTAATTTTTTAATATAAATAGATATGCCACCATCCACCCACTTAGCATCCATTGGCCTTGAATTATTTTACACCGTTTTATTTCTGATTCTCTTATTTTGACTTACCAACTAAAATGTCAACAATGGTGATGGTAGCAGAAAACAAAAAGGCGGGAAAACTAGACAAATGCCGTCATTGAGCTTGTATTTATGAAAATGCACTATAGCAACTGTTTACATGTGACCTATTAACAGACGATGGGCGCCTGCCTATCGGTTCTTTGATCGATGCTGCATCGTTTCTAATTTATCGCCTCTTAAATTGTTGTGTTGAGCTGTGTGTGTGCCTCGCCGTAGTTTTGAGTTTTTTCTTGAAAAAGGGGTCAAGCAAAACCCTATACAGGACTTTTGCTGGGGACGCCAAAAACCCTAGTGATGTCACTGTTTGACGATCAAAAGCAGTACGTACTAGTACTACTACCAGTACATTTAATTTGCAAATAGCAGCATATTGCGGATAACAGACATTAAGTCCGAAACCATACAAAAGCTTCTGAACAGCTTTGCCAAGAACTAGGAAAAGAACACGCTCACGCCAACTGAATATTGTTATTAGGACTCGTCAGGTGACTGTGACTCATTCATTATTACGAAGGCACTCTCCATTGACCTATAGAAAAAACACTGCCTCTCCTAATCATTCTAATGGAACAAGCACACGTAACGACCAAAAATCACAAGAGAATCCAAAAAAATATTACAAGCTTGCCTTTCTAAGCGTGACATCAAATTCTGTGTTCTCGGGACTTGTTTTTAACTGCAACGAAATCATCGGCATTTTCGGCACAGCCTCCATTTTGCTTGTTTTGTTGAAAAAATGAAGAGCACTGCTGTACAGTGTACACACGATCTTTTATTCAATTCGGTAAATTTATTTACAAGCCTCGTCGAAAGTTTCAATCTATGGCCAAGTGATTTTGTCAAAGATGTCCGCGCCTCAGCACCTTGTTTCTTGGAATGGATCATAATACTCATGTTAATTAAATTTCTTGAAGAATTATTCAGAAAGTAACTCACTAACAATTTATCAGGAAAATATCTCTCATAATTCAATTTAATTTCTTGTTTTTTATAATTAAGTTATACTTCCTTCATGATTATATTAACACGATCACTTGTTTTACTCTAAAACTTTGTAAATAGTAAACACCTGATACTGAAAATTTTTTATTGTGATTGATCATCTCTTCCAGGTGCTATTCAATGCATGACTGCATGTTATGGTGGAATTATAGGGAAAATAAGATGGCTCGATATCCTCACACTGAACATAATTTACTCATTTCTAAACAAACTCTTGACCCCCTTTTTCTACAAATGCAAGACATTTGTCATTAGGTGTAGTTTAAGCTGCAATCATCCCATAGGTTAACAGAACCAAAATCCACGGATTTTTGCAGACTAAACGGATGGGGAGTTAAACATGTTACAGATATGCTATAGTAGACTACAGATGCGGATTTTTTCTTTACGGATGGAACCGCAATTCGAACCAAAACGATTGTATCCTGGGAGTGGCATGCTAGGCTTTCATGAGTTGAGCATTTCAACAGTACAAGGTATGCCATGTATAAAGCCAATATAAAGCCATCTTAATGAACAGCAAGTGGTTAGAACGATTATACAAACAAATGTTAGGCTACATAGGTGTCTTTGGCGAAATTTTGCAAATTCAAGTACTAAAGTTTCATTATTAATTTTTGAGTCATTCATTTATAGTTACAAAAACCCCATCGCGTAAATCTGTCTTTATTCACGTTCAAAATGCAACCATTTAGGTTTGCCACAATATTCGTAATATTTTCACCAAAACCGGCAGAAAAATGCAGAGCAAATTCCACAGATCCTCACAAGAACCAAGGAAGTCTTATATCTTTGCAGCAAGTTAGAACATTAACAGCTAGATGTCTTTCTGAAAGGGAGTCAAGATATGACGGGTGTACGTGGAAATCAGGGAAGCACAGCCATTCAGCTAGGGGGCCTGGGGGGGGTTTAATGCCTCCTATAAGCTCACTCGGGAAGTGCAGCACGCAGATCTGCACGAAATTTTAAATTATCTCATTGGACTGCCATATGAGCTACTGATGACATTTATAGCCCCTCTTAATGATAGCCTCCCTCCTCTTTCGTGCTCCAATACTTCTTCCCCATGCCCTAGCTGCTGAATAACGCCTCATCATAGTTGCTACACTGCTAAACTGTCAAGCTGCCATACTGCCAATCTCGGCATGGTGCAAACTTAATTGCCGCGCTGCCAAATTTAATTGCCATGCTGCCAAACTGGCCACACTGCTAAACCTCTCATGTTGCTAAACCCACCAGCTCCATGAAAATTTAATTTCTTGTTAAAGACTCACAGCATGAAGCTACAGAGAGCCATGGAAATGTTCAATGTTTAATGCTGTTTTTAAACATCATTATTATAATCACTTTTTAAGTTATTTACTAACATTTCCACTAAAAAGCTAGTAATGTATCCATTTTCTAAAATAATTATTTTGCGTCGAAGTATGTTTTTTATGTTATATGCTGACATCTAGGTTTTAACTCAATGCGTCAAAGGCTAAAATTGCTTTGCCTTTTACGTTTTATTTTAATCAGCAAGGTTCATATTTTTTTTATATATTATTAGACAAATACAATATTGACAATGCGGCAAATGCTCGATTGACAATATAAAATAAGCGCTTTCGGTGACATAATCGAATACACGCCTTGTCTATTTCGAGGTAGCCTCGTCAACTCGATAATCATAAATGGGCCTATGTAATTCATTTTTCTATTATGCTTGCCGAGCAAACTTCAGGCGTGGGAGATGTCCTGAACTAAAAATATATCTTGTAAGCAGATTCCTTTCAATGGTACACTGATTGATTGCCTGAATGGGGGTCCATTTAATAATTTAAAAGACTATATTAATGCGTTGTGTTGTATTAGATGAAGCCACGTGTAGTCGTCAAAAGTTTGACGGGTTTCGCACTTTTGGCAGACTGGTACGTTGGCAAGTGCACGTGTCTACTGTCTAGTGCACGACTAGGTTATCGGAAATGGGAAGGGAAAAGCATGGTGTCGGGACTCGGACTAATATTATGTGGGTGGATTAGGGCCCAGGAGTGTAGGATGAAAGGCTACGCTACGTAGCATAAAACTGCTTAAAGAAATTACACAATTTCGCGCGACTCTGCAGGGTGCACTACTCACTACCCCAGTGGGCGTGTGATAACACCCTCCACAGACACATTTTCGTGCATTTCAGCCCATTTTCGAGCCAGCTAGTCTAATTTAAAAATTCTTACAGCCAACGCCTTGTTAATTGCCGCAACTGTTGCCTCTGTGCTACTGTTTTCTTATCAGAACTTAAAGGTTACTTTTACTTTATTATTCAAGATTAAAATATTAGTCCGTTTATTATTCGAATTTTATTAAATCCGAAACGACATTCTGGATTCTTGATCAAAACTAGATGCTTCTTTGCCTGGGACAAGAGTGCCAGTCAGCGTGAAGTTCAATAATACCATGAGTAACTGCATATTACGCTGTAGTACACATTGTACACTATTTTACTTTGAGAATAAAGTAGCCAGTGGCTAACTTGAGTATAAACAGGCTTCCTGACTTCGCAAAGCTATCCAGAGTCGTAGAACATTACGATAAATTTTCCTTTTTAACATGGCAAACGGGACACCCCTATATTTAATTTTTCTCCATTAATAGGTGGGCAGGGTCTGGATCCACTTACTAATTAATGCGTATTTACAAGCGTCCTTTCCAATGTTGCAATGCGGATGGGATTGAAACGTATGACAATACATTTTATTACTACCACAAGCTGCGCAGCATAAAATACAGTATTTTGACTACGTAATCATAATTATTTTAAAAGACTGCCCAGGTTCATCAGCCGCGATAACACAAATTTCGATAAAGGCTTCAATAAACTCTGTATATAACGGAGAGATCGTAACTACTTTCCCCAGTTAAAGGCTTTTACAACTACAGCTTGTGCTTAAATGCGAAGGCTTTCCCGCACAAATATCCATAATCAAAATAACTTCAACCGTTTGCTTTAGTATAAGAAACATAACTCCAGACTATATATTGTGGTGGGATAAAATTTCTGACAAACAAAAATAGCCCGCTTGCATTCAACGAATGAACCAATGTAAACGGAGATAGTAACATCTCAAAACCAGGTCGCTCTAACTGGGCCAGCTTGCTTGTATATCGTAAAGCCAGAGACGCTGAGGAAAGTTCAAAGTGCTGTTGCTGTTGTCATCTGCATCTTATTAGGAAAAGCAGAGTGGAACTTCTGTTCATCTGCAAGGCTTTTTTGAATAATTTTTGTGTTGTAATTGTTCTTAGTCTAATTACAGAATTGCAAAACGTTCAGTGTTGAAACGGAATTAAATTAAAAGTTACGTCATTCTAGTAACACCTGGTGCCAAAAACTGCTACATCATAGTCAGATCCTAGGTATGAACTGCGCACTTCATGATGCCATTAAACATGCAGATTTTGAGCTAGTGGAGAAACTACTTGAAGATAATGAAGACTATGTTGAAAATGCCAATGACGATAACAATGACTCGTTGACCATTAATGGCAAAACGCCTATATGGTCAGCCGTGCAATGTCTATCAGAGGTAACCACAGGTTCTCAGCTCTATTGTCAGTACATGGTCATTATCAAGACGTTACTAAGAAGCGGCATATCAACAAACGTGCCTGACAACTATGGCAACAGTCTCTTACATGTGGCATGCACACATGGTCACGTAAGTCTAGTAGATATGCTACTGCAATATGGTGCAAACGTAAACGTTAAAAATAATAATCAAGACACCCCATTACGTTTAACATATCAGTTACAGTCGGCATACCCGCAAGGTCGAATTCTAGAAATGTTGGCTAGTAAGCTACAAAACATTAGCAATAATGGCAATACATTACTTCATGTAGCTTGCCATTTAGGCAATAGTTATCTAGTCAAAAAGCTCTTGGAAGGAGGTGCTGATGTCCATGCTCTTAATGAACAAGGGGAAACGCCATTGCTTCTTGCAGTGCAACTCGAATCTTCTTACAATGTGCCAAAGTCATCTATTTTAGCTGCCTTATATGAACATGGGGCTACGTTTCCCTTCGGTGATACACCATTACATTATGCCTTAAGGTACTGTGACATCCATGTCACAAAAACTCTACTGCGACCGCTGTTTAAAACCTATTCACATGCAGCAAATGATTTAGGAGAAATGCCACTGCATCTAGTATCAAAGCTATCCTGTGATATTCCTGGAGTAGTAGATGTTGCTGATGAATTGCTCAAGTATAACTCTCAGACCAGTATTCTGGATAAACAGGGTATGTCTGCTCTTCACTATGCAATAATGATGAGTAATATGGTGGTTGCACATAGAATCTTAGATTGTAACGACTACCATGATGTTAAAGACAGTAAGGGACACACAGCGCTTCACCTTGCAGCTAGTAAAGTGCATCCTGGATTAATACGGAAATTAATTATCAAAGGTGCAGACATTACGAATGTAGATCACAGTGGGGACTTGCCATTTCACCATGCCTGCAGAACTGCAGCAGTAATGATATCTACATGTGTTACTCAATCTGGACTATCCTGGTTAGAGTGTAAGACGTCAACAGAACATGCGCTTCAATATCTTCTTCAAAATTCTGTAGATGTAGCTAATCATTATGGCGATACCGCTGTACATCTCCTAGGTTCGGGACAAGGAAGCAGAATATTCAGTTTTCTGTGCCAAGAATTAAATCAACAGACAGACAGTTGGAGCCAAAAGCAAAGGAAGTTTAAACTGCAAGAACTCTCCATAAAGACAATGCAGTACACGTTACAAATGCATGCCAAGACTTGCGTTTGTTTCATATTTCATAAAAGCCCACCAGGCATCATTACACTCTATGAACAATGGCAGCAAGCTTATAACTATCAAAAGCAGGCAAACAGTGGTGAATATATGGTAAAGCATCCAGAAAAATGTATGGCATTGTTAAATTATATTAATAATATCATATCGATACGAATGCATGCAATGAATTTGCAATGTTTAGCGGCAAAGGCGATAATTAAACACAAAATTTCTTACATAAACCATCTGCCGAAGCTTTTGGTCACATATGTAAATGATCATGATGCAAAGCTTTAACACATGAAGAAAGAAAGGCAGAGCCCAATACCCTTGTGATTATGTAATTAGGATCATTATTCTGCTTAAATGTTATAAAAACAGTAAGATAACAAAGATTGTTTATGAAGTGTTTTAATGATCCAATACTACTGAAGCAATTGTAATATCAAAGGCCCTTATGTGTTATAAATACAGTATGACATATCAACCATCACTACTGATGGTATTTAGGAAAATAACAAACATAATGCTTATTCCTTAGCTCAAAGTTGTATTATTTGAAAATATACTTTAAATTTGACAGCATAATGTATAAATGTTTAAGTAACTCTGCAGTTGGTTCTCTCTCATGAAAAAATCTTGTATGAACAAAGAGTTTTGCGAAACTTGACACTACGTCAAATCCCTACAACTATTAAATATTATTTACACCCATTGCTGTTATGCACAGAGTATAATGTACTAGTATTTGAACCACTACACAGCTTAATCATTAAAAAATGACCTTCAATGTTTTAAAGCCACTGGTAGGTCACTGTGGGTTCACGACAAAATTTTAAACTAATATATATAGTCCCATTATGAAACTATAATGCAAGGTTTTCAAATGGTCATGAATGTGCAGTCCTTTCACAGTCAAATTCTGAAACACGACTGCAATTATGCAAAGTGAAGCATAATCAAAATAATATGTAATGATGGTCGATGATAACAATGATCTTCCAAACTGCACATTTTTGAGAGTTTTGATATGAATTGCATTTTATCATTTATATAAAGTGACAAGATTCTATATATAAAAATTCACTAGGCTACCTTAGGCAGCCAATTATAACAATAGCATAGCATCCTATGTACAGCCACGATCAAATATATTAGTCACACTGTCACTTTATTACAATCTACAAAAGAAAATAATGGGTACAGTGATATTACACAGCTTTTCCTTGTCTAACTTGCCAACAAACATTTAATTTAATAATACCATCACAGAATAAATTGTTGGTTAATAATTTCTAGCAAAGCCGAATTCTGTGTAAAGTGTGCAATATACTTAATGCTATATTTAATGTTTCACCTCAAATAAGTTTGCAAATATTGCATTATAAGGCACAGTGCAATAGTGTCTCATAATGTAACAAGAATGCAAATCTAAAAGTTGCAATCTTTGTTTAATGGAAAACAAATTGTGAGGATAATTTGGATAATTTTCTTATCACAAGTCTTAGAAGAAAATTTTGATTTCAAATACATAAAAAAAGCTTATGTGTTGAATAAATGGAGCAAATATTGCTTCATAAATATTATTCAAAAAGTGTTGCACAGATTTAAACATTACTACGATTGAAGCATACTAAAGCTGTAGAAACCACAAATGATTTAACAATGTAACAAACAGCTTTCCAAAAACTAGTATACATATCATAGTTGATGCATGCATTTGTTCTATGTAGGCCAAATCACAATTTCACGTCAGCATTGTATTAATATTTAAGATTCCGCACTTTGACTATCACTTGCAGTTGCTTCAGGTTGTTCTCCATTGACAAGCTTCACTCCAAGTTCATGTGACAGCGACAATGACGACAGATCTGGAAGTGGTGCAGGCGGAGGAACAGTACTCAAAGTTTTTACAAAATCTGAAACCGATGTTGCTGGTAGGTCAGTTACTGGTCCAACAGACATGTCTAAAAGAAATTATATGGGAATTTAGTAAATTTAACTAGGATGGTGACACTATGATCTTTTACTTAGCTTCTTCTGAAGTCAACTACACAGTGCAAAAAGTTGCTCCTGGAATTAAATTATGCAGAGTTTTTAAAATAGAACATATTCATTATTACAAATCGTAAATGAAGAGACCACTGCCCTAGAAAAATGAAATGTACCAACATTTTTATGCTGCTCATGCAATGGGCTTCTAAATTTGCTAAAAATGCGTCATTACTATTTTTTTAAAATCAGTTGTATCGCACGATTGTTGATTATTAATATTTAAATTGAGCTCAAATATCATAATGTAGTCAGTTACCTGTAATGGGTGGAGGATTGTTTAAATTAACAGTAATTGGTGGCATTCCTGGTAGCGAAATCGGCGTTTGTAAAGGTGGCATCGTAGCATTCGGCAAACCAGGTATGTTTTCATCGTGTCTTGTTACAGGTGCACTAGTTTTAGCTGTAACATTTTGGCAATATTACTTGAAAATACTCAATCAAATAAATTAAACTGGCAAAAAATACATTAAAATGGTAAACTAACTTTGGTCTAGTTAGATATGTTGATCACCATTTTGGCATGTTTGTCAGTTTAAATGGCCACATATCTGGTAGATTTAGCACTGAATCCTATCTACAGTTTGATGTCTTCGCATTTAATGAAACTTTATTAGTTCCTATGCCATTAAAACTAGGGTTCATGCCGATATTCTTGATATTTCTTTATCACGATCTTAACAAACTTTTTGCTGAATTCACCTGGAGGAACTTGTTGAGTCAAAAGTACTGACTAGATGCATAGATGTGTGCACTTTATTCAATCACAGTTTTTATTCAGACATATTAGATCCTACTACTTCATTTAGCAAACTACAGTTATTTGCACATGCAAAATCTTAGGAAGAAAGAGTGCATTGCAAAATAAAATGGTAACATAAAAAGTCACCTTAAAATATACCTGCAGCTACTATATATATTTTGATCTGTTCTTAAAATACCTGTAAATGATTGTGTTGATAATGCTTGTGAAGCAATAGATGGTATCACTCCACTTGTAATAGCTGCTTGCTCAGTTCCACTCACTGGCACTGTTGGCACACCTAAAAACAATGCAAACAAATTATTAGAATATTAAAGTTAAGCCTCGTCCAACAGCTTTGCATGCACTTTATACATTTCATTACTGAATATATCTGTTAAAAATATCTGGCGAATGTACACTTTATTAAATCTACATATTTTTGCTGCAGCACGTGTTAACTGATAACTTGTATGTCAACTGCACTGACTACAGTATTACTTCACTAATGCAAAACAAATATTAAAACACATGCAGTGAGTGCATTTCACTACAGTACCAATAAATCTTACTTATGAATTAAACTCAAGTTTTCATTACTTATTTATAAAAAGAAAATGAAATAATTTATCAATCTTACATATTATTTTCATTAAAGTAGACATGTTTCTAAAAATATGTATAGAAAAAAGTCTGTATCTGTATTGGGCATTGGGCATACTGGGCTTAATCGTTTATTATATTATCACCAAAAAAGACCTCTGACGATTTATTTATAAGCACCATCAACAGATAAGGTGCAGTAGTATTTTGCATTTATTCATTCCTGGGTAAAAATTCACTCAGTGCCGAAATTGTTATGTGCATGAAGTAAGTGAGGCTTGAATAATGAAAAGAGAACTATTGGTATATATGCAGATGCTAAATAAATCATCACACTTAGTTTTCTACAAAAAAAGAAGTCATAGTGTACACATTTATACTATTAGCAAAAGAAAGAAAGCAATGTTGCTAGAAAACAAGAAAATCAAATTTACTGCAAATTTTAATTGAAAGTTTAAAAGTATACATTTTAATTCATGAAATACCTGCAACAAGAGGATTCAGCTGATTGCCTTGTGTAGGAACAGTAATGGGTGGTTGACTTTTTGACACCTCACTTGAAACACTGCCTCCAATTGGTGTAGTTAACATAGGCTATGCAAAAACACAATTAAAAATCTATTCACTATAACACTGAAACACCCGTTTTATATGTCTTAGATACAGTTCAACACTCCACAAGCTGCAATCCAGCACCACATAGCAGGGCCTACTTAAACAAGGTAATTGTGGAGGAATCCCGAAGCCTGTCTTATTATCGACTGTTGTTAATCCTCCAAGAAGAGATTCTCATCTAACTGAAATGTTTAAAGCTTGTATGAGATGCACATGCATATTTCCTCAACAATGTAAATAGCCAAAATCAGTATGGTAAATGAAACAAACAGTCAGACTGAGTACTGAACTTGGTGTTCACTCACTCATTTATTGAACAACATTGGTATTGTTTTACTATTTAACTTCCAGAGTAAAACATGTGCCGTGACCATTTGTTTATCTAGTTTCTTTTATCTAGCTATCTAACATGTTTATCTGATTAAACTAGCTTCTTTTTAAGTTTTACTTGCATACTCCTCCTACGAAAGGGGATATTCTCGCCCAATACCCAGAATTATGCAAACTTAGCAAGCTTTTGCGCTATATTTGAATCCCAATTTAACCTATAACAGGTGAGTATTTTTAGGCAATTTTGATTCATTGAAGATATAGTCTCACCTTCACACCACCTTTTGTATGAGCATGTTCTTGTTTTCCAGGTATCCTGTGCAGGTAGCCATAGCCAATGCCACAACCTAGACTGTTAGACATAAATAAAATAATTATTAAAAATAATTACTTATAAGGTTACTTATAAAATAATGACTAAATTCGTTCATAGTTCAACTTAGCAGAAGCAAATTTTAACTGTAGATAATAGTAGAAACGAACTTTTTTCGCTGACAAATCTGAAACACTGATTTCACCAATCACAAAAGCATCTAACATACAATCATTTCCATTTTTAGGCTACATATATCATACATACATACATACATACGGGGGCCAGAGTTGTTACCAGATTATGTGGTTTGCCGATAGTTGCTCTTTCAGTTCAGTTTCGTTTTCATCAAAATTTAGTAAGTTTCATAGCTGAAACTTTCAGTAATTGTCAGTATAATTTTAAGATTAAGACTAGATTTAAGATTAGTAGTATTTTTCAGAGATTTTAATAGTATTCATCCAGTTTACCTTTTCTTACCTTCTAAGTGTTAAAAAACCACTAAAACATTTTGGCTAAAGTAGTTCCGTGTATTGTGTCTGTTAAATCTGGTTTTTATGGAAATGCAACATACCTTCAGCGCTGATGACTTGAAGCTTTAAGGTTTTTAAGCACAGTTTTTGTATTTGCTTGTATTGCATTTAACTAGCTGTTTCACGTTTTACTAGTTACTTGTTTGGTAGCTATGCTGTAAGTATTGCTAGTTCAGAAAGTTTTAGTTCAACTATCGTGTAATACATACACATTTTTATTGGCCAGCTATTTTATCAAGTTTGTATTAGAGCAAATAAAAGCAGACAAGCAAAAACAAAGTATTTTACCCATTTCAGATTTTGTTTTTGTTTTGGTTTTAGTAGCAGGTTGTTTTACAGAAATGATTTCGGTTTGTATTCGTTTCAGTATTGATTCCCATGTTTCTTAAAGTTCGGCTTTGGTTGCAATTCCAGTTTCAGTAACATCTCTGTATATGACAACATTTGATAAGATTTTACAAAAATTTACAGTGATTTTAAATATTACTTATCTACTAAAATATACTCCATTGATTATGATTTAGACTAGGTTGCACATCTTTTTTATATAAATACTGTGTTACGAAATTAGCACAGATAGCTTGCTTGTCCAGACTGAGGACACAATATCAATTGATTTCAACAGTGTCATGATGGCCCAAACAGTAAGCATGTCTAAAAGTTCTGTAGAGTACGATGAAAATTTTAAATTATAAGCTTTACGTCAAGTCACCCAAGTGTCTAAGTTATATCGTAGAAAATGCTCAAAATGATTTAATTTAAATGCATGCTGCTACTTACATTAATAGTAACCTTGTATGAATTAATAACTTCAAAATGCACAAAATAAAAAATCACACAACAAAGCAAAAACATACACACAATTATAATAACAATTATCCTTTTTTATTTGCTTTACCTTCCCTCTCCTCCCCAGGCACTGTTGGGTGCTATGCTGACTTCTCTGCAGCTGTCTGTCTCACTGTTGTACATGTATAGCTTCAATGGTTTTCCCTCATGAGCTTCAATTAATGTGAACAAGTCTTCTGACTGTAATAATTAAAAGGAACAACAACATATTTATTATTATTATCATTATCATCATTCCTATTACCATTATCATTATCATTATTATAAGTCTTTATTAAACCTCTATTTGGAAACAATAGCAAACGTAAAATAAGACAAAAAAGCATTATTCACCCAGAATTTGAATATGTATTAAGTGGTTACTGCATTCATAAACTAAGGTAATATTATAAATGCAATATAATGGGTGTGATGTGATGTGGGAGTATTCTATGCAATTGCAACTCTATATAGGGACAAGAAAAAACAAATTATTTGCAGCTATTGGGAGATTTTTCGAGTTGTCTAATTGTGGGCTACACATTTTTGCCTGGCAACAACAACTGTTTACATTTAACCATCTACAGTATTATATCATAAGCTTACAGCTACTTACTTCATGGAGTACTGAATCCGCACCTATTATGTAGTCAGTGTACGGTCGAAATCCTGCTAACGAAGCTGGTGAATTTGGATTAACATCCTGAAATGAGTTATGCAGTCTAGTAGACAACAATCATTCTCTCTCCAGATTGTACAGCACAGACACAGCTTAATTAATAATATCAAATAAATACAAATGAATTTATATAAAACATCCACATGATTTTTGAATAAAATAACCAACCTTAACTAACAAACAATATAAATATATCACAAAACTATAATATTATTATTATTATGTAAAGAAACATATAGAAATATGTAAGTTTTCAAAATAAAACATTTTAGCTATCATTTTATACTACAGCTGAAGTTTGTCTTGTACAAGTCAACTATAAAAAGCTTTGAATACTATTTTGCCATATCCAGCATTTATTTATTACGTATTTAAGATATCAAGTTTAGTACAAGTAGCCATTCGTAAACGTACACAAACAATCTGATTTCAAATATTTACCAAGATGTGCCAAACATTCTCACTAGCTCCCTCAAAAGAACAGAATCGTATGCTAACTCCTAACAGCCCTTGACCACCCCACATGGTGCTTGGTGTAATGGTGACTTTTCGACACTCCTGCGTCTTACTGCTGTACACTGTCATCTCAATGGGCCGCTCAACATTTTGCTTCAGCAACTCTTTTAGTGTGTCATTGTCTTTGTCCTGAAAGGTAAGGATTCTTTGGCAAAATGTCTCATCTACACAAATGATTCATAAATTAAATTTCTACTGACAATAAACATTAAAAATCGGGATATTGGCCATAGCATAATCAAAGGCACTTTGCTTCATTGTACAATTGAATGGCAAAAGCAGTGCTTAAATATACATATAAGAAAATCAGCTTCCGGGCAGTTAAAATACAATAACAATATTCTTGTTGCGCTATAGCTAGGCACTTCATTCACAGTGAGAACTGCTCAGTTATAGGGTCCTAGTCAGTAATTCCACTTTCAATGTGAAAGCTTAAGCAAACAATACTGTGCCAGCTAAATAAAAAAAAAACAGCACAATTTTGCAAACTAATTTTGAACACTTATGATTAATGATACAGTTTATTATATAAGTTAAGCTGTTTTTACCATCACTCTCAAGTAAAATTGTGTATTGCATGATAAATTTCACCATATTATACAGGAAGCCCTTGGCACTGCACAATACCTGTAGCATTAGCTCTACACTAAATTTTAGTAAAGGTAAAGGAAACCTTGAACAACATTCAGTGAATGCTTAAAAATGCAAAAGAAATTTAAATAATTCTTATCACCTGCCAATTTCCACCAAGTGAATCGTGCTGTGGGCATCTTGCATATTTGATGAAAAGAATTTGATAGTCAAAAAAATAATACCAAATAAACTGAGTGAAAAGAAATGTAATCCTGGATGGAAAGTGAAGAACAGAGTCGACAACATTACTTGTATATATGAAGCTTTTCAGCTTAGGGTGAACCTCAACTAATTTCTGTAGAAAACAGTCAAAATATTTCAAAGTAAAAACATTTAATTTATTAATTACCAAACGTGTCTCTCCAATGGCAACTATAAAGTCAAAGAATGCTTCCAGTCCTGCATAGTAGCCGGGGGAGTTTTCTTGAACCTACAACAAATTAATAATCTCATAGTAACAAAATAAATTCGGTTTTGAAAGTACCTAGCCAAATTTTAGCTACCAGCATTCATTGGCTTTAATGTTGTTTTGAAGTAATATAAAGCTATAGTTTGTACTTAGAAACTTTCACTGCAAAAAATGTATTATTTTGTGTAGTCGCTATTAGACACTAGACATTGTATACATAGGCTCAATTACAAGAATCAAAAATTTCGTAATAACAACAAATCGACAATTATCATGAAATAACAGTGGTTATATGAATACTCCAGTTCATTTGCATTTTTACTTAGAGTATTTGACATCAAAACTATATCACATTATCATCTGCCTACATGCAGCTGCAGAAACTAACTAAGAAATATTTAATAGCAAAGAAAATGCTGTGGTAAAAAATATTATATTTTTTTCAAGTAATCTTATAAAAAGAAAGAACAACTTTAGGTAATTTATCGAAAAGACAAGTAGACTAGGTTAATGCTTATTGATTTTTGCTGAGGAAGGCTCTGTGCTGTGTAAATGAATCGATGGTAGTTGCGTCATATCGAGTCAACAATTGTCGATAATTACAAATAGTCAGCATTTTTCGTAGGGCAGTATTGCAGACAGGCAATAACTTCTCAAAAATTCTACGAGTGACGCTTACAATATATTTAAACTTTCAAAGTAAATCTATTGTTCTAAACACTGTGCAAATATCAATGGCTTAGGTTTTTACTGCGGTATACAGAAATTATAAGGTATGTTTTTAAGCTGGTATTGATCAAAGATTAAGCTCTCTTTTTAGTTGTTTTATATACTATGCAGTATGGACTACAGGTCTTCAGCCTAGGTCCTACTGTGTTTATTGTTGAATGAATGACAGCTTAGTAACTTGTTTGTCACCTAAAGGGTTAAGTTGCTGACTATTAGTTCACTGAGCTCAGCGCTTGGTATCCTCGGTTTAACCTTTGACTTTAGTGATTTGCGGCTACAGTCTATGATCAGTGGAATGCAAAATTCTATTGCCTGGTATTGGTGACTTAGTCAGCACCTCGTGATATGCATAGTTGCAAAAACAACAGTTTTAACCCGGCAGTTTTATATAGAAAAGCGCAGTTGCGATGACGAATCGACACATTCCACGCTGTTTTGACGAATCTAAAATTTTTGTCAAAAAATTTTTGAATTGTCAGTTATCGAATTGATAAACACAGCTCATTATTTCTAATTATTTGAATAAAGTAAGGTGAGTGTGTTAATGACCAAAATTATCGTAAAAATAGATGGGTGGCAGGAAAATTTTTCGAAGGGCAAGGTAAACCTTAGCATTATCGTGGTTTTTTTAGTTACAAGTGACAAACTTGGTTAACTTTCATGGCTATTTCAAGTCTTGTCAGCATTTCTCGCACCCAGGGTAGAAAACAGATCTCTCAAACATTACACCAAAAAATTTTTGGGTACAAAACCCTTTATTCGTGCAAGATCTATAGTTCGGGTGTTTTAGATTCTAAATCCTTCATGGTGACTAATGGCGTTCACGGGGCTCTGCGGTAAAGACCATACAAGGAGTACAGTAACCGAGTGACTTTAACCTACTCGCAAAACATGATAGCCTTCACTTCCACCTCCCGGAACGGTACTGCTTTGCGCACCTCCCATTTCGTTACAACAGATTATTTCTGCAAACTGTATTTAGCTTTAGCTCAAGTCCCACTGCAAGCGGTTCTTAGTTTTAGCACAAGTCCGAATTAAGTTATAAGTTCAGTTCTGAATAGAAATACACGAAAACGCCAAAAAGTCGCCAACATACGTGGCGTGGTCGCTTTTGACAAAACAATCAATTAAAACAGGTCGCTTTATTTTATTTCTGCTTTGTATAAATTAATTTAAAAGGCGAACTAATAACAAAATTAAAAATACCGCAGGATGTATTTTGTAAATTTGCATTATTATTTTTTATTTAAGAGTTACAAGAAATCACTGAATTAAATTATTGAAGCAGAGGCTCGGAGTCGGATCACGTGAAGCACAGCGGCAATTTGGCATACATGTATGAAATTTCATCTGTCTAATAAGCGTGTTAATTTGCGACAAATATCATACACACTAGTATAATTTTATTTTGCGCTATTGTATTGACAGGAGTGAAACGAGTTGACCAAGCCACAACGAACTGACCAATTATGCCTATTTCTGCACTCGCCTTCTAAGCAGAATGTTCATGTTAGCTCTTTGCTAATTGCAATTCTCTTACCAAAGTTAACTGTGGTAGAAAATCATCAGTACCTTGACAACACATCCGATTTAATTTATTAGTTAATTAACTAACTGAAAGTTACTAACAAATACTGGTTAATATCACAAATTATGATTTTGTTGACCTCTGATTAACAATAAAATTATTTTTATTTAGGGTTTAATTACTGTACATGTATAATTAGTCATAATAGTGAAAGAAAATGTGGTTGTGATATTTTAAATATGATATGTATTATCTATTTTAGGTAGAATTACTGTTGTAGACTGTTTCAGGTGATTTTAAGTACTTAAACATGCATCAACACACACTGATTGCAACATGTTCATTATTTAAAGAACTTTAATAATACGAAGTGGATTAGTGAAAACTGAGCTGTGTTTAGAAATGGAAAAAGCAACTGGAAAATACAGTGAGTGAAAAACTAATTGCCTTGTATATTTTTTTGTAATTAAGTGGTAAAAATTAGGGCAGTTACTTCAGTTTTAAGAAAATATGGGCATAAGGCTAAAAACTCTGGTTGTATCATGATATTAATAACTTTTTATGGAGTTGTAATATTAGATTTTTATGTATCTTGTAGGCCCAATTAAATTTATTATAAACATATAATAAATTTTCATAGTAGTTGTAGTAGCCATTTTTGTTAATTTACAAGTTCAGTTGACAAATGCTTTTTCCCTCACTTTTCATAGACTTTGAATTGTTGACAACACCTAGAACTACAACAGCTGATCACAGTTCAAGCACAGGGTTGCTTTCTATGCCTGATGTCAGCTGTTCGTCGATGTACAGAAACTACAGATGCTGCTACGGTTCTGCTAGCCATACAACGACCAGTTCTCCTATTGCAAAGTTAGTTATTGTGATCATATAATTATTAACTTCTACTACTAGTTAAGATAGTCTTAATAAAGATCAAAATGTAGTTTTTAAGGTAAGAATCAAAACAAAATCAATTGTTGTGCAAAATTATTACAGTGGTGACAAAGCATGAATTTATCGAATCGAATATTTCAGAACTTGCATGAACTGAACTCAGTTGGGTACTATATTTTATTTTCTGGACCAAATCAATCATTTTGTTGACTTGAATATTTTCGCATTAAATAATCACCAATTTTTTAAACCGAACAGTTGCTTGTGTAAGTTGTTAAAAGTATATTGCTGAATTAAGAGAAACTGTAATATAGTTGCACTTCAAAAAATTATGCAAGTGATCAACACACTGTTTTTGTTATACATATCAATATTCAAAAGTTTTTTGCAGGAGTTCCAGTCATGCAGTGAAAAGAAAATCTTCATCTGATTTCTGTCTGTCTCGGAGCAGCACTAACACGCGAACTCCAGGATCAAGGAGATCTATTCGAACTAGAAGAACACCTTACACTACTACAACTAGTGCTGCATCAGTTATTTCAGATTGTAGCATAATTGTTTGTAAGTTTAAAATATAAGTACTAAGCTTGAGAAGTACGCACAATCAGAAGGCAGCATACGTGTGACTAAGAAACTATCAATTATTAAGGCAAAAAATTTGCATGGAGCGACATACCCGAATAAAGGGAAGAAAAATACAAAAACCCTTCGGAGTTCGGCTATACATGACACTGATCACTCAGAGTTAACTTGTGTTGTGGTTTTCAAATGTTAAAGGATAATCAAGCAGATATCAGCAAAGACTGACAACTTTTATCTTGACTTTAAACAACCATATTAAATGATGGTTGCTCATAGCTGAATCCATGTTTTCTAAAGAGAATAAGGTGAAAGTAGTACAGAGATGTATTACTTAAGTAGAGATTGATAATGCAAAAATCAATAAAAATATTGTTTGAATCAATAAAATCAAGTTTTTTTTCTTTTAAAACCTTCTCCTCTGATTGTTTGAACACCATTCTATAAGGTCAAGGCTTTAGAATAAATAAAATATAAGCTAATACAGAGTGTACCCAATGCAAGATCTGTCTGCTGCAATTTATCTAAGACAGATTTTTGCTTGACAGTAGGCTCCATAAAAGCTGTTTTGCCACCTTTGTCGCACACAAATTTTTAATAAACATCCGTAATTTTCTATCTCATACAAAATATTACTTTTCATTTGCAGGCTCGCAACAAAAATCTATTTTAGATAAGCCATATCAGACCATTAAACAAATTGTTTTCTTAACGTATCATTTAATATGTGTTCACTGAGGCCACCTATAACACAGTTCTCATCATATAAAAGTTCACATGTATGAGAAAATTTTGTCTGAGACAATTTGTTGCAGACAATTTTTTTACAGTGCTCACTAGTATAAGTGGCGTGAGAGTAGTGAATGAGAATCCACCCACAGTGAAAAACAGTTTCTCTGTCTTTTCTATTCCCAACATCTCACAGCTAGCTATATTGTCAGCATTGCAAGCATATTTTCACAGTAATTTGGGTTAGCAGTAACTTTGTTAAGCAGCGCCAATATACCAACTCAGCGCTGAGCTATAAAGACAAAAAATTGTTGTTAAAGTAAAAGACAGATCACTGTGAGAAAAAATGCAAAAGTTTGCCATTGTTAAAATTATTCGTCATTATACAGGAGTCGATTGGTAAGAGCAAATTGTGTACCAGTTAGATGTTGATTATTTTTCTTTTACATTAGCATTTCAAGTACAAGTTGCTGTAATTATAATAAATTTATTATGAATTAAAGTACTCTGTGTTTTTAAGCAATCTCAAAGTATTGAACATATTACTTGAATTAATTGCTACTGTTATCATATTTTGCTTGCCCTTTGGTAGCAGTAGCTGTAATTATTATTTCAGCACTCGTCGAAGGACGTGGATATGCCAGGGGTGAGATAGGCATGGTTAGCCTTGATCTTCGAAATCCAGAACTAATTCTTTCTCAGTTTTCAGATAGTCAAACCTATACAAACGTAATAACAAAGCTTTTCATACTGCAGCCATTAGAGGTAATCAAATTAAAGAAATCAAGCAATAGAGTAAATTCATTATAAGTTACATATAAGATTGCCAGTCGAATCACCCCTTATTGCATCATTCTGTATATATATTATCATAAATTTCAAGAAACTCAGAAATGGCAATAATTTGTAACATTTTAAAGGATGATTTGGCAAATACTCATCTCACTTTATTTGTTGTTTCTTATTTTGCAGTTGATATGGCATGATGATTAAGATTAATTTAATTTTTGAGCCAAACATAAGCTGAATTTCCATAATAGCAACAGAACTGAAACATCAGAACTGTAATCAAAAATGTTCAATCATAATTAGCTGTTTACCTTGTTTATAACGAATGACATGAAGTGGATTTTTAATTTGTTCTAGATTGTTATGCCTAGTACAGTGTGTGAAAATGGAAACTCGACAAAGCTGTTTAAACTGATTAATGAGAATTTTCCCAATACAACCATCTCGACTGTAAATCGCAAGTATTTTAATGAAGCAAGAGGATTACAGTATATACAACATCTATGCTTGGCAGAATATAGTTCAGTGTGTTCACAAGTTGTACAAAAGTGAGTTTCTTGTAACCCGTGAAGTTGATTTTTCCTGTAAATTTTGTTAATTTGTTAAACTGCAATATGGCAACTGGTAAACTTTGCATTTAATATTGGTGTAGAGCACATGAATTACATACATTTTGATTAATTTGTAACTTCATTGACACTGATTCGCATTGCTAACAAGTACTAAAAAGTTTGTATACGCACTGCTTTGATTTACCGTGATTTGTATTTTTCAGAAACTGTAGTTGTAATGGTCGCTGAATAAATTTAATTCTAATTTATTGATATTTACTGTTAAGGTATTATTGTCTTGCAACTGTGGCAGCTTTACTAAAGTATGTGGAGTTCATACAAAATGTAGTTTATGCTCCAGCATCACTAAAAATAGTGTTTAAAGGAAGTGAGGACACAACAATGATAGGTAGTATATATTTGTATACTATTTGATAGCTGACAAACATTTTATGTTGTTTCTTTTATTACTTTTTGAAATTAATGTAATAGTAATACTACATAACTTTTACTTTGTTACCACTAATTACTGTTTCACCAGACAACACTGACGGTTAAGCAGCGAGTTTTAAACATTATTAAAGTTTTGTTCCATTGCAAACTAGCAAAGCTGTATGCATTTTCTGCTAGTGTGCTAAATTTATTAGTAAACAAGTTAATTTTTTTAAAATCATTAATCTATAACTCATTACAGATTCAACAACGACAACAAATTTGGAATTGGTTTCGAATCTTTTAGATCCAAAATCAGACCATTCCCTTTATGGTATTTTCAAGAAACCAAAAACTGCGGGTGGAGCCAGACTCCTTCGGATGAACTTGTTGCAACCGCCTTGTGTACAAAAGACAATTGAAGACAGACTAGAATGTGTACAAGAACTGAAAGAAAAAGAAGAGATGTATTATAATCTGCAGTCCATAATCGAGAGGTACAAAATCAGAATATTGCTACACAGAATTGATTTGAATCTTAACTAAGAGTTGATTTACCAACTATTATTACAGTAATAGTTACAAATACCTGAAATAGTTAACTTGTTATTGTTCCTTTGAAATTGCTTATTTCAAAGGAACCTCCTGTGGAATTTAGAACAGCCAATTGTTCCAAAAAAGGTAGTCATGAAATAAGAAGTGTCCATTCTATTTTATCCATCTGTCATTCGTTTAACACAACTATAAGCCAAAAACAAATAGACCAACCACAAAACTAGTGGCGGTTTGTTGTGTTATCCGGTCTTTGTCTTACTTTTTTGATTAGTAAAAAACAGAACATTCGTACTTTTTATATACTAATGCTGATTATTTTGCAGATTTTTGGATATTGATCATTTAGTAACATACTGTGTACAAATTCCAAAGCAAGAGACAGTAAAGACAGCTGAGAATAAAATAACCTGTCTTATTTACATGAAGCACACACTAGAGCTAGTAGGACCCCTGCATACATCTCTAGGGGATTCAGAATCTGCTTTGCTCAAGGCTAGTTATAATGTAAGTTCTGAAGTCAGATGTCTATCTATAAATAAATTAATCATGTTGTCAGAGTATGCTTCATAGTTTGATGTCTACCGGTCTGAAAGCAGAGAACCTACCTCACAAAAAAATTTAAGCAAATATATTGGCTGTTAATTGAAATATACTCAAGGGTTTTTAAAGGACTTATATTTATTGTTAGTCGTGTAGATAAGTAATACAGTGAATGCCATTTAGTAGACTCACGGTTAATAGAATCAGTCACTTAATTGACTCAAAAATGTCTGGTACAGGCTGCTTCTATTCAAATGTATAGAAAAACTGCTGATAATAGACTCAAATAAATGACTTAATATTTTTGCTTCATGTGCTTCAATGAAACACTTTTGTGTACACTCTGTACAATATATGTAGAAACAATCATGTTAAGTATTGTTTTTTTTGTAAGTATGTTTGTTTATCATGTTTTAATATGCTAGCCCAGCGGTTTTGCTTTGACCTGCGCACCCACTGCAATTAAGTTCTTTACCCAAGAATTTCTGGAAGCCAAACATTTAGTCACTTGCTAGTGGTTTGCTTTTGAAATTCGCTGCCTTTCACAATTCACAGAACATTTAATCAGTTAACTGTTGCTGTTATGTCAGGGATGTTGTAAAGTTGTGTACAACACAGTAAAGTCTTGTAAAGTTGCGGGTAGATTACCGTTCACACTTAAATGCAAGGATAACAGCTGTGTTATTTAACGAATGGTTAGTGAAATGGGATGTGAACTTAAAGCAAAACGTAATTTTGGTGGTAGACATCTGCACTGTCCATGTAGACAATGCACCATTAAAACACATTAAGGTTGTGTTTTTACCAACGAACACTACATCGCTCATTCAGCTATGTGATCAAGGCATTATTCGAACTCTAAAGGCTACAGAAAAGAAGTGCAGAAGAGTGTTTTAGAAGTGATGGATTCTGATGATGCAGCTTCTCAGTTAAGTGCAAATGACCTGGCTAAAAAAACCAGGTTATTGGCTATGTCTTGGAGTAATGTCACTCAACACATGATTCAGAACTGCTTCACTCACGGTAGATTCACTCATGTGAATAAAACTGACCACATAATTCACACTTTGCAAGAGACAAGTCTAAATGCACCATCTGATATGAGCAACGACGAGTTTCAGACCAGGGTTAAATTAATTCAGCTATACAGGTCACCTTGCAGTTAACCGAGGATTAAATCATCACGATAGCAAGTGGGAGCTTAAACAAACCTGCAAAGAACGCCGACGAAGAAACTATGTGCGGGTAAACACGGGCACCACCACTAAATATCTTTTGAGAATTTGTGCACCATACGGCAACAGATTTTCAACATTTTTATCATTATGAGAACTTTGTGACCCAACTTCTGTTGCAGAAAAATGAAGCAGCTGACCTTGAACGAATTTTTTCAAAGTTTGTAAATGAACAGACTTGTGTGACTTAGAAAGTAAACTTCATTTTCGTTTTTATTAATTACTTTATAAATCAGTGTTTTTAAATAACTGCATGGGAATTTAGACATTACTTCATTTCTAAAATTCATTAAAAGCCTTTGCGGTGCAATATAAGCTGATGTTTCATACTTCTATACTAGTAATACTACATCTGTCGATTAATTGATTCAGTTGGTTATTTGGGCCAAAACAGTTCAGTCCCAAAGTGGGTCTATTAAGTGGCGTCTACTGTACTATAACTAAACATAAATAAGTGTTGTAAAAAATGTTCATACCAATGTCTTGTAATACTGTTTCTGTCTTCGTGTTTCTCTTTTGGTGGACTTTGTTTTCAAATTTACTTTTTTCAGTCACTTGACGATCCCAGATTTGAGAGAATGCTGCGCCAGATACAAACAGTCGTGCATGATGATACTCACTACCAAAAGGGCATTTTAAGCATGCGAACACAGAAATGTTTTGCAATTAAACCTAAAATCAACGGTTAGTATATTAATATTTAAAGTAAGGTTCGATAGAGTCACTGAAATTTTAGTTAACAATGCTGAATGTTTTTGACTCACAACTAGTATTTTTCTTTTATAAGGATTAGTATCTGCAGTTTTTGTTTATGTGCTTTGTAAATTAAATTAAATAATTCTTAGCTTCACAAATTGTTAGGTGACTGTCAGGGAAAGTGTTGCTGCGTAGTTTTATCTGCCTTGTTGCCCTTAGCTTGGAAAAAGAATACATGTATATCAAAATGTGGCTGAGCCACAATCTGTCAGATTTGTGTTGTCTCAGAGCATTATCATTGATAAGGCAAGATTTTCGTCTCGCTAAAATCATTTACTTTATATAGGTCGCCTTGTGCTGAATTCATTAGAATTTATTATAATATTGTCTATGACATCAAGCCATACTCCACTCGTACAGGACTTTCTGGCCAGTTTTCTAGGTCTACTTGACCTTAATTGAGGGCCTAGGCATGTGCTGGGAAAGGAAAGTTGGCTGAGTGCTGATGGGCTAGCCACCTGTTCTCCCTGCGGGCTGATTATGAAACTAGATGATGTGTCTGTCTGTTCCAGTGCCAGGCCAGTCTGGCTTGGGGCCTTTCTTCTTTTATAACATGTTTGATTATCTGCTAACTGTATTTCTTACAGTAGAGAGAATTGAACTGAATGTCTGAATGATGTGAAACCATTTTATTGCATGATGACATTTATCAGTAATTTTAATACTGATTTACTGATTCTCAGAATTGGTAGTGATTATATATTGGCATACTCTGAGGAGACTGCAGTGCATTTTTTATGTGTATTAATGAAAACATGTAATATTTACTGTATGAATTTGTACATGTGGTTGCGAGGCAAATCATAAGTGAATACATTTTTCATATACGATAATAATTAGGATTTGTTAAGGTCTCTTTTTGTGCATTGCTTTTGTGTTGCAGGTTTGCTGGATGTTGCACGCAGAGCGTACACTGAAATTGTTGACGATATTGCCGGTGAGTTTCAAAAACTATTTGTTTTAGCGAAAACTTGCCCACAGCCACAAATTAAGCATTCCTAGCATTTTTTAATGTCTGGCAGGTGCCCTTTTTGCGTAAATTGCAATATTTTTGCTTTGGTAATTTAATTTTGTTGTTCATTAATTTAATAGTACAATGATGCTTTAGTTTCTTGTCTGACTTTCCAGCAGTCAAGTTCTGCTAAGCATGTTACTTGCATTCTGCAACCACTTCAACCATTGATGTGACATTTGGACATGGGGGGAGGGCCTCGCATGGGACACTTGGGCGTGAGGACATTGGGTATTGAGCAGGAGAACACTTAGCCACAAGACATTTATGCACCAACAAGCATTTGTTGTACCTAAAATTAAGTCACATGCAGTTTCACCACTTTCTTCAAAAGACTTTGAGTAACCTTTTAGACTATATGAGGCATTTTTTCTTGTTTTAACGACTTTGGTTTGTCGTTGTAAGGACTTTCTGTCTCATTATAACCACTTTTTGTCTTCTCAGTTTTTATAGGCACTATTGAAAGAAACAACTCTCACTAAAAATGTTAAAATATAAAATACTAAAAATTGTTGCCATAGATTAAAAATCTTTTACATTAGTAACTTCTTTATGAAATTTCTGATATGTTGATGACATGCAAAAAGCTTTCATCATGCAACATGATCAGAAATTTCAGAAGTTAATACTATGAAAAGTTTTTTTTAATTCCTAGCAGATTATCAATGTATTTAATTGACTTACCATCAAAAATATCTTGATAAAGTTTTTATCAAAGAAATTGCTGCACAGTCTGTTTCCAAAAAAAAAATAATATTTACCTATACAGTTCATTGGTCCTCAGTCTTGCTTTCATTCAAACACAAAATATCAAGTTTAGATCAGTTTCAAAAATTATGGTGTAACCTGGCAGTGAACGATGGGTTCACATAATTTTAGTTGTGGAGCATATGCATGCAGCAGCCATATACAAACTCTTAACTTGACATACTAATAGCATGTTCTGTAGTCCATTACAGGTTACCTTTTCTCTCATGGTGCACTTTGTATTGTAAAAACAAGCTATTCAGTTAGTCATATTGCTCAAAAGATGCCACCAGTTAAATTGGGTGCAACCAGCTTGAGTCTCGAACTCGTAATTCTGTTGTGAGTTTGCTTTGGAGTGTGGCGGTTGTGGCAGATTGCAGCTGCGCGAATACAAAATTGGCAGGACTTCATTCTTTCAAGTTTTCACTAGCTTCCTGCAGTTTGCTTGGATGGATTTTATTATTCTTTCTACTAATGTATAGCGATTTCAAATGTCTAAATTATCATTTGTTGACTAGCAGTTGGTAAACAATCTTTGCAGATATGGTGAAACAGTTGTCTGAGAAATATAATTTGAACCTAAGAACGGCATACAACAACATGCGTGGCTTTTTTATACAAATGAGTACTGGAAGCAAGACTGATATGCCACCTGCTGATCAGCTACCTTCTATATTTATTAAAGTTTCCAAGAACAAGAACGTCCTTAGTTTTACCACAAATGACTTGGTGAGTGGTTTTCTGTTTATGACATTATTTTTTTGTTTCTGCTTAAGTTCAACAGAAATTCACAGCACCATATGGACCATGCCATTCTTTCACTATGATTAACGATACCCTTTTTTAATCAAAGTGCGGCCCTTCCTTATTACTATTGTACTTATGGACTGTGAAAGACTTTCTTAACGCAAGATATCTATCTTGCTTTGGATTCGTTTCTAAAGTTCTTTAGGACCCTATAGAAGGCAGCAGAACATACCAAAGCCTATTAGTGCAGCCTAATTTAACTTAAAAAGTCGCTAAATTTTTAATTCTTCTGTACCTATTTTCAAACATAGTGCTTTGTTAAAGTATAGAAAATGTAGTGTATAGTGATTTCTGAGACACCCTGTACTTTGCTAACAATTGTTGCATTTCGGGTTTACCTTTATCATTGAAAAGATATTCGAGAACAACTCTATAAAAGGCTTATTTGCTGATTAACTAATTTGTAGCGTTTTAATTTAAGCATCAAGCAGGTTTGCATCTAATCATAGCGTCTTAGAATGCAAAGCCGAATGTCATAACATGTTAGAACAAGACAGTACTGATAAATTATAATTAGTCACATGAATGATCACATATTTTCTTATGGTACTGTCATAACCATTGCCTAGAAGCTGTTTTAATGTTCCTCAAGGAAGTTTTATTTAACAAATATTTGCCTTGCTGACATAACCTTATTGATGAGCTAAATTCTGTCTGGTCCACAATTTTCTCTGTTAAATAAGCTCTTCTGCTTCATGCTTGTGGAACAATGGACTGTATTTAAAAATTAGGTCATTTAAGCGAAACCTGGCTGACTTTAACTAGCGTGCCGCACGATATTTGATTTTAACTCAGGCTCTGGTATTTTGGTAAGACTTTTATAGTTGTGTTTCAGTTTTGAATAGCTACTATTTAGGTGAATGCTATGAATGTCTGTACCACTTGTATTAGTTTTGCTCCGGATATCCGATTCGTATCCGAAAATGGTGATATTCGCGAGATTTTGCAGGTTTTCGTATCTGATATTTTCCGGTAGTTATAAAAATTTGACATTTGCAAATATTCGCTATCTGGTTTTTGTAATGTGCAATTGAAAATGGTTTTCGAATACTTTAACAGCCTAAAATAAATAAATAAAATATTACCAAAAAACTTAGAGATTATTTTAGCCTATGTTTGTGTTTTCAAGACGAAAATTTTACACACATCTTTTTTTCGTTTGTGCGTGGTAATACGGTGTATCTTTGGGCTAGGTCCTTTAAGATCATAGACCAAATGAAAACATTAGAGTTTGCAAACATTTACCAAATATTCAATGAAATCTGGTATTCACTATCCGGCAAAAAAGTGAACCCGGAGCAACACTAACTTGTATCTTCATACTGTACCTTGGGAAGTTTTTCAGTAAAGTCCAGAATACTACATTGTTATTACTAAATAGAACAAATGCACTTGGTTTTTATTTATCTCCTTATACTAAGTAATAATGACTTTCATTTACGATTCTAAGATGTACTGATTTATTTAATTTTATTTTTGCAAATAGGACTTTTTTATATTAAGTTGTATTGTGTTTGTTATTTTTTTCATGCGTACATGAACCACTAAAGATAAAGATGAATAGTAAGTGTTCATTTAAGTTCTCTTTTTACGTCATCTTTTTTGTAATTGAATTTGTCATTTGTGTCATTTTAAACTAAATATATTAACTTAACATTTGAAAAATAAATCACCTGATATTTTACTCTGTATTTGATCTTGTAGCAATTGTATAACTGTGGTCAATTGTTGTCTGTGCAGATTATTATAGTTTTTGACAGTTTCTAGGCTATATAAGCTATTATATCTAAAAATTTTGTTTTGTGTAGGTCGGATACAGGATTCCATTCGGGAAATATACTTGATGAGTAATGTGTGAGCTTTTGCAAATACCATTTTGGGTTTTTGTTTCACTTTTAGTAATTCCTTAACGTAGTCTAACATTTTAGTGTTCTGTTAGAATCCTCCATTACCAGAGAATTCAACAATATGAGATTATGATTGACCCCTATATTACTGTTATGTTGTCAGGCCAGCAGCAGCTATAGTCATATTGATTAAGTGATTTCTGAGTTCCTATTCTGAATAATGGTGGACTGTATGCTTGGCAATAATTATTAATTATGATGACAACAATGGCAGATCACAGATAATGATCATGATGTTGTTGGTAATGGGGACGATGATGATGATGGTGGTGGTATAATAAAGATAATATGACAAATAATTTCTCTTTTTTCTGAAGAAGTGTTTTACATGACAAAGTTCTGATTCTGTCTGCCTGCCTTCTCTGTTCTTGTTGTTGTTTGCTGTTCTTTCTATGCCTTTATTTTATTTTACTTTTTTCTGCTACCTCTCCATTAACTTTTTCTTATTTTCTAATACTATATTATCGTTCTTGCTATTTGTTGTGTCGCTTTTCTTTTGCCACAGTTCTTCTCACCATAATTATCATTATCATGACGATGATCATTATTGTCGCCATTGTATATACAGTCATTAAAATAATCATCGGCACCATAGTTATAATCACCACCATAATCCCCATCATTACAACTGTTTTGCCATTCTGGTGGTTGTGGTAATTTTCCTTGTTGTATCATCACTATCATGGTCACTTCTTATCTTATACATCTCCATTACCCGATTTAGCAAGAGTGAAAAGATAAGGTGAAAAACTTTTCAGAAAAAGTAAGTTTTTTGAGCAGTCAAAAACTTGTTTCGTAATTGGAAAGCACAAAAACACCTAAAACAAATATATATATAGCTGTTCAAAGCCTAATTTGCCAGAACCCCATACTTAAGATTTGAACCGATTGTCTGTCACTTAGTCCAATAGTTAAAATTAAAGCAAACTAAAGTCCACAGACTGACACTGAAATTGTGGTTTGCAGTTTCTTTAATTTCCCATGTTGTCCTTAGTGATCTATTGCAGTTGAAATTCTTTATAATCTAAAAAGCAGCTTTGGTTTTTTGACAAGCAACATATAACCGTGTTTAGCTGGTGGCTCTTAAATGTGATGACAATGTGTAAATCATTGCAATTGCTTTGTAAGTAAATTGTAGCATTTACTTAGACCAAACTGAAAATGCTCTATTGTTTTGTTATAGTGTAGTAACAGAACTTTTAGGAGAAATCAGAGAACACATTTCTTGTTTCTACAAGTTGTCTGAGGTTGTATCCATGCTAGACATGCTAATGTCACTTGCTTATACTTCTTCACTGGTTAATTATGGTAAATTTATTATTGTGATTATTTAATTTGTATGCATATCTATTGACAAAAAACTGCTAATAAGGCGCTTAAATTTTTTTATTAATCATGCAGAAAGGAACAATTGGCAGTGCCTGCTAGAAATTTTATGTCTGGTTTGTAACAAATTATTATCGTGTGCATTTGCTTCATTTCTAACAGTAGATAATTAAAGTACCATTTGAAAAGTGTGACATCATGCTAATCAGAAAATGTTTCAGAAGTCTCTGTGCTTTCTGTGACACAATTACGAAGGCAAGTTCTTGAGTGATGTTCATTTCTTTTTTGAATTTGTGAAACTATTATTTTTAACGTTTAGATCTTTACAGCAGGCACAGATTTTTATTTTTGCAAATTTGCACAATATTTTAAGTGGCTCTAAATGCTAATGCTCTGTTTGTAGAGAGAAATTTGATCTATAAAGTTTACTTGACACAATATTTATTGTATTTAGTAATCATTTTATTCTTGTATGTCGTAAATGGATCATGTAGTCGGAGTTCAGATAAAAACTTTGCTTCATTGAAATTTAAGAGTTCTTTTTACACTGAACATTTTGATTGAGCCTTGTCTGTTACAGTTTTTCTGTTTTAGTGAAGCCTGACTTTACGGACACCTTAGGCATCAAGCAAGGACGGCATCCTATTTTGGAAAAAATTCATTTTGAGTCTCCCGTTCCAAATGATGTGGTAAGTCATTGATTTTATAATGTTAATAATGCTTGCAAGCAAGGTAAAGCTATTTAGGTTTACAATGGCAATAGCAACTCCTCAATAGTCTATTTACACCAATTTCAATCTACAATATGTGAAACCTTTAATAGCTGCAAACATGAAGTATTTGATTTGCTGCTTCTCAGTCACAAAACTCCTTATGTTTTCAAAACTGCATAAATTTTTGTACTCCTTGAAATGAAACTTCATTCTTGCTTTTTAAATATACATAAGCTCTTGTGATACATAACATTGTTTTGGCTGAGGTAAATTTCTACCTGGCTATGATAACATTACTGTAGTGTCCTTGTATTCTAATTAAGCTTTTGATGGAAATTTTGTTATACCTTTCAGTATGCTTCAGAGGAAAGTACATTTGTGATCATAACTGGACCAAATATGGTAAGCTTTACGTTGGTTAGCCAACCAGTTTTTTGTAAGTAATTTTAGCATTGTTTCAGAAGTCATTTTTCTCATAATTGAATTAAAAAAAATAAGTATATCTCTTGAGCTGTAAAATTAACTGTAAAAGATTAGCTTTTGGAAGATCCATTTTAGCATAATCTGGGTTTTTATTGATGCTAAGTGCAGAACAGCTGCTGATAATTCTAGTTTTTTTCCTTCAGGTCTCATATTTGTGGAATTCATCACTTGAAACTTGCTTTCTTGTTAATTACAGTGTTGTTCACTTTTAGACGAATGTTAATAGTGTTGTTCACTTTTAGACGAATGTTAATAGTGTTGTTCACTTTTAGACGAATGTTAATAAGTACCTCCATATGATGTGCATAATAGAATTATATTTTTCTGTACTGTTTTCAATTTTCTTACCTTTTCATCCTGAGTTTCCACTGGCCTTGGAATGATCTGTATAAAAAATGAGATTTAGTAATTCGTTTTAATATTTGTGTTGAGTTGAAAAATCTCTTATGCTTATAGAGTGGCAAATCTACTTATCTGAAGCAGATAGCCTTGAGCCAGATAATGGCACAGATTGGTTCGTTTGTTCCAGCAGAATATGCTTCAGTGCGAATCTGTGATCAGCTGTTCAGCCGTATTGGTAGCGATGATGATATTGAAACAAACACTTCTACATTCATGATGGAGGCAAGAGCTAACTTTGGCATGACTGGTGTATTTTTTTTATTTTCTGTTGTATCTAGCAAGTGACTGTTACTGATATGACATCCATTCATCCATGAGAACTAATCTTTGTAGTCATGATGATAACAAGTAACATTATTTATTGTTGGCTACATTAATAAATAATAAATTAATTACTAAACATGCATTGGTTGTGTTTAGTCCATTATGATTAATCTTTGCAGTTACTGTGAGTAATGTGCATACATCTGACAAATTTGCATTTTGTTAATTAGATGAAGGAAATGAACTATATTATCCAGAATGCTTCCCAAAAATCCTTAATTATCATAGATGAATTGGGTCGAGGTAAATGTAGCATTTTGTAACATCTGTTTTTGAGTAAATTCTTATTTACAAGTTTACACCACAGTTTGTTACTCTTTTCTGTTAAAACTACTTTTTCATTTTTTTGTTTTAGCTATTCTAACGATCATAATTAGTGTTCCACAGTTATGTGCAAAAAGTTATTTGTCATTTGTCATCAGAATTCTTAAGTACAAGTTAAATTGTATCTTTTTACATTTTCAGGTACAAGTGCAGAGGAAGGAATGGGGTTATGTTATGCAATCTGTGAATATCTTATTGGCATTAAGGCATTTACTTTCTTTACAACTCACTTTCACGAACTGACAAAACTGGAAGGCCTTTATCCCAATGTTGTAAAGTAAATAGTATTTCGTCATTTGTTTTCCTCAGTTCACATTTGCTAATACTACAGTGTATTTCTAAACCCCATTTTTAATTAGGCCACCTTAGAATTAAGTATGGTATACATGCTGATGGTGGAAATATAAAAATGCCTTTATGTGGATAACATGAACATCGCTTAATCGACTCAATGATGGCCGGTGACAGTTTTCCTGCTACAAAAGTTACAAGAATCATGTATTGTAGTTGAAATATTTTCTTAAGATATTTGGCTCATACCTTTTATATTGTTTGTTGATTATGCATTGTTTGTTGATTATTGACCTACAAGTCACACTGAAACTTTCTTTCTCGTACATCTATGAATCTTGCTCAAGTACAGTGCACTGCTTCAAAATTGTGTGTTTCACTCGTTATAGCTAAATATAATTCATATAATGCTAAAATGCAACGCAACATCATTTATCTTGTTTCACGAAATGTTAGGTTGATACATTCTTTCAAGTTTCTTTATTTATTATTTATACATATTTTTATTTCTAGTGCTCGGCAGCATTTTTACTCGGGCTCAGGAAAATAGACTGTTTGGTTTGCCTCTTAGTTCAGACTAGGTCTATATTACCTTGTTGTAGTACATATACAATACTTTTTGCACTTACTATCCAATTTCGACCTGTTGTATTGGAAGTTAATGAGCGCCAGCATGAAAAAGTTGAGTTTTTAATAAGAAAAATCCAAAATGGTCGCCAAAAAACATTTTAAATTGTTGTTTCCAGTGTTTCCTGTATACCAATGAACAAATTAACCTTGTGTTTTGACAAAAGATGAAGCTTATAGCCTTTGCGTATCTTTTTGGTGGTACATGGATGATAAATAGCTAGAATATAATATACAAGATGTCCGACAAACAAGTGCAAATTATGATTTTCGTCCTCCAAATCTACATCCAAATCAAAAATTATTTCATGTGGTTAATTTTGTTCTGCAATTAATTAATAGGTTACATATGTCTTTTATACTTATGTACATCAACTGAAAAAGTGAAATTTAAGTGGATGCCAAAGTGCTTAAGATATGTCTTAGGTTCTCTGGTTCAATGGCTCAACTCAGTAGACCCTTATTCTCAGTTGCGTCTGTTTGGGTTTCCTAGTTATTTCTCCGAAGCCACTGATCTAACTTCAACCAAACTTACACAACAGGTGACGTCTGAGCTCTAATTGTTCAATAAAGGTCTAGGTTGCTATGGTGACCAGTTGAATACCGACATGGCGGAAAAATTGTTCTAACGTATTTTTTGGTTTCCAAATCCAACTCTGCTGAAGTTAGTGAAGACAAATCTGTGTATTGTGGTACCTGGGATAATTATCTAAAAGACGATAGAATCAAAGTTTTCAGTTTTCCAGTACGACAATCACCACCTATTTGTTCAGCTGTCAAACCACCATTATAACATAATCATTACTTATTTGTTAAGCTGTCAAGCCTCTATCAGCCAACTAGTTTGTTCTGAAATGATACTAATGATGTATTTTTGTCTTCTTTCAAACGTGGATGAATAGTACCTGTAGAACCAAATCCAAGATGGCTACCAGAATGTAAAGGCACAGCACAAGAGCAAATGAACTTGATCATAGTATGACACACACTTTTTTATAATAAGCAAATGTGCTTATTTATTTTTGTCAAGTGGCATTCAAAATTGCTTGAAACTTCTACATCATCGTCATCTATATCATTTTCTGTATCTATGTACTCGTGCTCTCATTGGATTTCTCACCCCTGCATTTGCAGAACTCTGTGCATGCTAGCGTAAACTTATTTCAGCTGCAGAGTGTCACTACTGCAGCAGATGTGAGTCAGTAGTTCAGTGATTCTCCAAAGTTCTGTCTACGCCATATAGCTAGGAATTTCAAACATGATTCAGTAAACTTATCGAATGATAAACGTGTGTCAAGCACTTTGTACTACAGTGCTCATAAATTTGCTTTGATGGTGAAGCAGGCCAGGGGTGGATCCCGGATTTTTAGAAAAGGGGCACCGACTGTCAGAGAATCAACATTTGGTATAGTGCCACTGTGCGGCTACGGGTACTCGAGCTCTGAAGGCGGGAGCCAGAAAGCGGGGTCTGGGGGGTTCTCCCCGGGAAAATTTTGGACCGGTTTCCTGCAATCGCGGCATATCTGAATCCGAAATAATCAGGTCGATAACACCAGTCATTCCTTCAGTTTCGGGAATTTTGCACGAAAGACTGACTTTCCTCTGTCTGAGATCTTTTTGATTACCACATTGATTTTAAGTGTCACAATGAAGTGAAATGAACATTCGATTTTGCTGCGACATGAATTTACTTATGTTATGTATACTACAGATTAATGAAGATGAAAATTTCTTTCTTGCACCCCCGCAATTTCGCTCTCAGGCAGTCACGCTCAGCTTCATCGAGAAAGGCGGGGATTCCCCTTTCATATAACTAAGAAGTGCACATTCGACTAGTTTAGCATTACAACAGTAGACTGCAGGGACATGCATGGAAGACACACCTTTTTCATACTTCACACTTAAATATCATGGATGTATTCTGAAATAAAACAATATTGTCGTGCCTGCCTATGCAGGCCATGCATCAGATCTGAAAGTGATATACCCATCTAGAATGGCAACTTTCAAGACTAGTCTGTTACTCTTAACACATTCTTCATTTTTTATCTCATTTCACCATTCTTGTCAAACAAAGCAGGTGAAAAAATGCCAGGTCATAGAACAAAAGAGTTCTAGCAGAAATAGTCTCCTTTGGTGATGCCATGATGTCATTCACTTGTGACATGTGAACTTAGTAGTCACAGTCTCAGCACACCAAACTTTCTTCTTTGTTATTGCTCACTGCGCTGTAATTTTCGTGTCTAAACCCACTTGGCATTTGCCAGTTTTGACTGGTTGAACAACAATTCCAGTTCTGTCGTCTAATAGACGTCAATGAAGATATTAACATGTCTTTCGCCTGGGTATTATTCATGGACAGGGAGATCGATGGAGGTTAACGCTACATCAAATATTTTGAGTCTGTTAGCAGCATTTGCTTTGATCTGTGTGTGCCTCTTTTCTTTTGTGGCAAGTGACTACTTTCTGAGCTTCTCCTATCTGCATTGCCATAAATCAATTTTCATTTGGCCAAAGTTTCCAAGATACAAAGCCAGGTATCAAGAGTCATGTCATTCGGTGGTCTCTCACTGGCGCTAGAAGATCATTTCCTCTATGTAAGTAGTCTGAATGAAGAATTGTCGTTCCATATTACATCCTGATGATGCGTCACTATCAGAAACGTTTCTTGTTTTGGGTGAAGAACATTGCATAGAACAAAGTATTATAGGCCTCACTTTGCGTAGATCCCATGTGAGGCTGCAAAGATCTAAGGTAGCGTCTTTTCAATTGCTCCCAAGTGAAGTAGCTTGTCACCTTTTCGTTTATCTCACGTGGATATCATGATGATGATAATGACAACTTTATTAAATACGTGTATAATCAACCCTCTGCTTGATAACCCTACTGCATGTTGCTTGCAGCCCACATTTTCTGAAACTTGTTAATGTTTAGGCCCTGCTCCTTTGAACAGTCGGAATAGACATTTTAAATTATAAACGTATGTTGTTCTAGGCCCTAACATTCTGTGGCAACTTCTTACCAGAGAAGCTTTAGCACACCACACCAGCAAATGTGAATTTTAGAATGTCTCCTATGCCTCTTCCTACCATAAAATATCTAGCACATCCCACAAAACCCATCAATATGTGCATTCCACCAATCGGGGGAAAAAACTTTGGAAATATGTTATAGTCTCATCAAGCTATGTTAAATAACCACTTGGTACAACTGCTAGTCAAACAAAAATTGTCCATTCCAATTGTGGGACATTATGTACTGTGCCTGGACCATTGCTGTCTTCATTGTATTTCGCTCATTGGGAGATATGTCAGGAAAAGGTGTATTATATAATACTTGTTTCTTTGGTTGTTTTCCAACTTGCCTTGCAGGTTTCATATTGAAGCCAATTAATACCGTCTTATTTTGAGCATGGATTTTCTCCTATGGCTTTTTGAGGAAATGCAAAGTCTTGCACAACTGCTTCTTTGCTGGCCATTTTGGATATAGTTCAATCAATTAGCGATTGCATGTAATACAGCACATGTTTATGTTTTTTGCGATGTATGCAACTATAAAATGAAAGCTTGATATTCTACAACTTTCTGGCTGCCATCTTAGGTTTTTCAATTTAAAATAATAAAATGTTTAGAATTTAAAAAACACAAACCTGTGGCGTAAGTTTTTATCAAAGCAAAATTAAATGTAAGGATAATTTTTTGGTTTGCGTATAATAGAACACTAAAATATCATAATTGAACTTTTTACTTTTTGTTGGCTATTTTGGATATTTCAATATGAATATTCTATTTCAAACATTTGTCAACCACCACAAAAACATCCTTACACTATTAGCATCATCTTTTATTAAAAGGTGAATTTGTTGATAATATTAAGCTGGTGTATAGAAAAAACCCAAAACTGTAATTTAAATGTTTTTGGCAGACATTTTAAATTTTTTCAGTTTAAAAAACCTTAACTTTTCCAAGCTGGCACAGGTTAGATTCTGAAAATGTAGCTTAAAATTGTGTGGAACCTGCAAAAATATATGTCAAAAAACAAAGTTGCACCTCACTTAAAACTAGCCCTAGCTTTTGAACTATTTCAGTTATAATTTCGAAGTGCATTTAATGGATGATGCAACCCGCCCAGGTGCAATGAAATTTACGCATTTCTTGTCAAAAGGTGTTACTCAAGAACAAAATTATGGTAATTATTCTATTTGCATAAATTTGCTTGAATAAAAATTGAGGTATTAAAAATTATGACTGACATATAGGTTGACAAGCATGCAACAATTGTTTTTCATAAAACACAAGAACAGTATTGTTCACCTGAATTTAAGCCTGTGTGTTATAAAAGATATTGTTAATGATGTATTTTACCCCTTTGATCAGATCCTTTAAAGTTTGAATTAATTGTGAATCATTGCAGAAATTACTTAACCAGTTTGCACGACAGTTTCTCAGAGGAACAAGGAGGAATTTTTTCAATTTTGGCAGTGATCAGTTAAGAACTGTGAAAGAAAACCAGTTTTATTGATTTACTGTTTACAATGAACATTCCACGTAAAGTCTCAGCAGAGCACTGCAGAAAAAATGCAAATAACCAGGGTGTCATTAATGAAATGTCAGAACAATTAGTGATGTCTTAATTTAAATAACTGTGTAGTTTAGTACATTATACTTCACAGAGCTTGGCAGAGTCTGCACTCCTACAGTTATTGTCTCATTTATAGTTATTATGTGATAAATTTTCATGAAATTGACTTGTAAGCCCAAGTGGGCTGGAAACAGCTTTAATAACATTTTACAGTATTAATTAACACATGAATTATTGCATTGTTATTATCATATGTTTATGTCAATAAAGATATTCAATCAATCAATATAGGACTGGAATTAGCTGCCTTGTCATCTATGCCTTCTAGTGTTATAAGAAGAGCTAAAGAGATCATGAAGACTCTCCAGAATAAGAAAAAGGTACAAGTTCTTTTTTTTTCCGATGAATAAAGTTGGTTCCAACATACAGTTGTTATTAAATACACAGCAGTACTGTTTGTTTAGCTTTGAATAATTCTGTAACAATGCTACATCTGCAGAAAAATGTGATATAACTAACAGTTGTTGGAAGTAATGTGCAATTTCTAGACAACAAATGAAACTACAGAGGGGAGTCGGGTCCAGCATGCTGTATTTCGACTTGCTACGCGTCTGATGCAAGCTGCACGCAATTCACGATTAGATGAGGGTAGCATGCGAATGTTCCTCAGCAGTTTAAAAAATCAGTATTTGCAAGATGTAGCTTCGATAGTACCTTTGCAGGAGGAATAAAATTTTCAGTTTACAAACTATCTTGAGGTCCAACAAGAAAAATTACTAATTGCATCAGGTTTGTGGTTTCATTTTGAATAACTTTAATATAAATTTTGTATTATTATTGTCTATTGTTCATTGAACATTTTATTTGTTCTTCATTGTTTGTTCACTGTTTGCAAATAGAAAACAAGTTAATTAATTTGCAATAGTTTTCTTTCTAACAGTATAATTGTTTATTAAACTGTAATACCGCTGCTAAAATATTTTGTTTTGTTTCATGGTATTTTATGAATTATAAATAAATTCACCCGATACTTTTTTGTTTCTTGAGTCTCTGGTGCATAGTCCCAATTAGTCCATTTAAAACTTTGGTTACAATTGCGCAATTGATTAGTCAATGCAAAGTGAAGAAAAAGCAGATCACATTGTGACAACTAGTTTTATTTTTTATTCAGTAAATAATACAAGTTATGGTACAAATTTTGTACACGACTTTGTCAGCAAGCTTGAAATGATTAATACAGTATACATGCTTTTCTTTGTTAACAGTCACAGGCAGTGGAAGATACAACACTATTTAAATCAGGCCATTAAATTAATTATATTAATTAGCAATGTTAAGACTAATTGGTGAATTTAAGGTTGAACTAAAAACAAAATGCTAGGTTGTTCAAAATTTCAAGCATTCTTTAAGTCCTAGTTACATGGTGTGACTTTTGCTTATATACGTCCCATGAGTCAGACAAATACGTCCAAAACTTAGTATAAACTGTGAATAAGTTGCACTTTGTGATTTACGCGATAGACGCATGCACACGATGCATGTTCTCTGTGGATATGACTTTATTAATTGCTGGAAGTTTTTTGTTTTTTTTTATAAACCATTCAATAAGGTTTGCAAAATAAATAATTTTTTGGAAAGGAACAGTGTGCATAGCATCTTCCGTGGATTTGCAAGCAAACCGGCAAAAACAAACATTGATTAAACAGTACAGGACTGTAGGGTTTGAACTTTACTAATTGTTGGAAGTTTTTTTTATAAACCATTCAGTAGGGTTGGAAAATAAATTGATATTTTTAAATCACGGTGCAAATTTTGTCTGCAAAAATACCACACATCATCAGAAAGATCCGTGCATGCTTTTATCCGAATTATGGTATCATTCAAATCAAGATAGGAATATCTTATCTGATGCCAAGAACCGGAGGGTCAAAGATAAGCAGCAGAAATTGGTTCTCTCTTATTAATTGAACAAGGATAAGTCTTGGGTGTGACCATTTCAAGTAATACAAGAAAAGGTACTATGCTAACATTTTTAAGTGGTGATCCATGACAGTTTGCTGTAAAATGAGTTACCACATCCAGAACGGATGAACAAACACAATGTGTAAACAGATTTGCCCTACGTCTAAGATTTATATGAAAAATACGTAAACTTTGGACATACATCCAAGATGCATCGTGTAAATATGACCTTAGACATTCTAACTACAAAATCACTTTTTGGCTGAAGGCAAGATGTACATAACTTTTTAGTGGATAATTAACGAATAATTAAATAATTAAGGAAATGTTCCAAAAGCAATGAAATTTGTGCTGCTGCACAAAATGTTAAGTTTACTAATAAGTCACTAATCAATAGGATAGGATTGCTTGAAAACAGATAATACCTTCTCGAGCAAGCAGTTAGTCTGCTGCTACTCAAAATACAAGAAAAAACAGTGTGGTATTAAGGAAAGCCATTGTGCAAGAAAAAAATTTGTATGTGGTAACAATTCTAGTAAATTATTTTCAATAAAAATTTTAATTACCTGAGAATTGCAACAATGTCCCACAACATAAGAAATGTTATTAGTTTGTTGCACGGCTTCCTCACAGAGCCATGGAACACTAAAAAAGTAACCCACTACTTTTTCTGTTTAATTGCGACAATTTTGTAGTTTGTAAACACTAAATGGTAACATTTTTTTAAATGCCACTGAAACAATATTATATTGGGATGTAATCATGGCATAAAAATATAGAGCTTTTATCACAAGTGTTTAGAATGCTTCCAATAATTTTATACTCGACCTGCTGGTGATCTTAATCCAGCTCTCAAGGCTGACAAAGATAAAAAATGATATTTGCAGGTGTGTTCTAAATACCAATTGGCCATCAAGCAAACAAAAATCCATTATATTATATTGCACATGCAAGAGTCCAATGGCACAACCATATAGCAATATTATAAGAAATTCCTACGAACAATACAGAATAAGCTATATGTAAATCCTTACTGAATCTTACTAGCAGCTTTCAACCAGTAATTGCACCAAAAGCCTAGAATAATCAAGTGACATTCTCACAGAAAGATAATTATATGGGATGCAATGGATGTTTACTGTACAGTTGAAAACAGCAGCAACATTAGACAGCTTTATACAGGTTCTGTACAAATATATACAAAATTTATAGTTAACACAGACGAGATTATCATGTAGCATAACGTTTGGTCCACAGCCGAGCTATCCTATCATGTTCTTCACGTTGGTTTAGATACTGAGTGGCAATAGTACCAACCAAAGGATCATCTGAAAAGAAATGAACAATGTGATCAGTCACTTTAACCACACATCGTATTCTACTGAAAATCAGATACCATCATCATAAATGCAAAGTGTACACTCCAGTGTACAAAAAAGGCTTTGTATTGTTACCACACTTGTGTTTACTTTTTTTGTAAAGAATCCTGTTTACAGCATTGATTATGTCAGTTTGCAGTGTTATATCACAATTTTACTTGCTAAGTATAGTATGCTTTATTTAAATTCTTTATAAAATGCTTTGGTTTTCACCAAAGATACCACATTTCTTCTAGGTTAACCAGGTTTAAGATGCACACTGAAGAATCACGTAAGCGTTTGGAAGATGAAAGCTTTTTGTCTCATGCATGGCAGCAATGAAGGCTGCTTATTAAAATGAAATCTGTCTGGTAAAAGTAAATTATTGTTAACGAGCAGACGAAAAGCATTTTTTTACAATTTCACAGCACAGTTGCCTCAATCAGTGACACATTTTTTACCTGTACCATAGTTGTGTAGTCAGGAGCAATGTGAATGACACAATACTTTGATTTATGCAGACAACAATCTGAAAACATGTGGGCATACATACCAGGATTGCAATCAGTCAGTAGTGAACAAATGGATAGCAAGACTTTGGAGATTGTTAGTGCAGGACTCCAATTATCCTTTAGGATGTCTAAGCAAATAACACCTTGACTGTTTATGTTACAATGATATATTCTTGTTTTGAAAGTCACCTACAACAACAAATTTATAATTTACATAAAGTAAAACACAAAGGCATAAGAATTTGCAAACTATGTTAGTCGAACATTATGGTAAAAGTGCTGTCACAAGAACTTATAAATATACTAATCAAGCGAAGGGTTCAAGACAAAGTTTTCGAGTAATAAGATGATTCAGGCGTTGATGCTCGTCAATGTCATTTGGTCAGGCAATAATGTGTTAAAAATAGTTGTGACGAGTCATTTGCAAACTGTCGTTTTACTAGACGCTTACAGAAAGTAAATTTGTTATAATATGAGTCTAGCAACATTGACTAAAAATTTAAGATTAACATTGCTTCCCTTTTAGTATATTTTTTTCTGGCGAGTAAATGAGGTCACCTATTTAAAGTGACTAGTTTGCTATTTTACCAAAAACCTGACAAATGAAATGTTTGCCTTGTGGTCAACAAAAACTGACCAGTATATTCATTGACCATTCAAGGGATAAGCTGGTCTTGTCATTAGACTCACTGACTTAGATTAAATTCTTACTACAGAGATCTTTTTCAGAAACAAAAATAGAAGTAAATAAAAAAAAATTGAGATAAAAATTGCTGGCTATGTTACCTTGGGTGGTTTGAAAGGATAGTCAGCTGTGAAATGTATGTCCAGAAAAAACACGCCTCCTTCATATACAGATCCTGGAGGACCTAAAATTGTAGACACCCACTCATAGAGATTGTCACCTTTTGGTCCAGCACTGCAAAATACAAAAAAATGTATGCGGACAAATACAGTACAATGTACTGTAGCACATCTGGTGCATTACATATCACCGAATAATGGCATTATGGACTTTTCGAAGGTGTTAAGTAAATCGGCAGCATCAATTCGATTAATTATTCCAACAGTAATCATATAAAACACATTTTGCTGACACATACAGTAACGCGTAACCAGATTGCTTCAACTTTCAACAAAATAATAACAATAGTAATACTCCCAAGTGTCCTTTTACTAATCTTTCTATGCTCACTCAGAACATTTTGAAGTCAAGTGCTCCATCTTTAAACTTTATCCCCTAGCAGTAGTTATTACTATCTGATTCACTATGTGTATCCCCTAGCAGTAGTCATCACTATCCGATTCACTATGTGTATCCCCTAGCAGTAGTCATCACTATCTGATTCACTATGTGTATCCCCTAGCAGTAGTCATCACTATCTGATTCACTATGTGTATCCCCTAGCAGTAGTCATCACTATCTGATTCACTATGTGTATCCCCTAGCAGTAGTCATCATTATCTGATTCACTATGTGTATCCCCTAGCAGTAGTCATCACTATCTGATTCACTATGTGTATAACACAAAACCAATCAGATGGCTTCTAATTTTATAAGGCTACTATAACTGACATTTTCATTCTAAAGAGTTATTACTTGACTACGCTAAATTAGGTATCAAAAATGCTCAGGTCCCCAATCCCCATTAGGTTGTCTGAGGTGCTACTCTAGTCTTATGAGTAACTGAACTGCAGTATTCATCTTACGATAATGTATGTTACAATAATCAACAATTATGAATTTGTTAATAACACCAAACATGTGTAGTTTTTATGCTCTAAAAACTAGTCAAAATGGAAGAAAAATAGGTAATTGTCTTCTGTCTCATAAGTTAACAGAGTAAAGATGCCGTGCTGAAAATAGAACTGAATCAGAGTGAAAAACTGTACCACACACAAAATAAACAAAATTGCTTCTACAAAATCTCCATATACTAGCTAACATTCAAGGGTGATAATTACATACATAGATCTTTTGCAGTGTTTTTTTGTTATACATATTGGCCCGAACAAAGTCAATAATCACTTTAAGTAAAGATATAATATATTATAATGTGGTTAAACAGTTTGTTAAAAACCTTACCTACAGTTTGGAGGAGGGTCTAGCGTTATTTCAGCAAGTTCTTTCTGGATCCTGAAAAGTAAAAATTGACGAATAGTGCTAAGGAATGATTATCACCCAATGCTACCAGTGTATGTGCAGTAAATATCCGTTATGATATGTTTTCTTTATCATATAAGCGTTGAACGCGTTAGAGCCGCCTCTCATCATTTGCGAGATTGTAAAAGTTCCCTAATTTCAATTGATAAAAGGAGACAGATCACAGGAGAAAGGCAGTGTACTACGAAATGATATCTGTTCAACCGAAAAAAATCAGAAAAGTAGCTTATATATGGGTGCAATCTGTGTGATATGCGCCTCTAATGTAAATTATTTCAGTTCAATAACGAGTGTCATTTTGTGAGCGCACTCTGGAAGCCACCAGCTTGGATAGAAGTCAAACAGAGAAATGAAATCATATTCCGTTTGCGCCCTTTAAAAGCAAGTTTGCAACTCATACAGATCCAAGTACCTGAAATACCTTATACTGCAGTAACTCTGCCTTCAATTCATCACATTTTCAGAACAGACTGAAGCGAAGCTTCAATGGCTCGTTTTCCCAAACGAGAAAGTTAATGCCAGTCTTCAATAACCATTCTACAAAAGCTAGCTTAGTCAATGCAAGCGACGAGAATTATTGACAGCAAATGCTGGCAGAGTTGCCACAGTCACTGCTGTAATAATAATGCGCCTATATACTCTCTTAAAATCAATTTAGAACGATAAGAAAGCAAAAAGGGCAAAACAGAAGCGAGAACAGATATGCAAGCCGTACATGAGAAGAGGAATGGCGGTCCTGGACCCTACGTATGATTAAATGGCACTACGCCAACCATCTAAGTTTCAGAATTATGCAATAACAATTAGTTACAGCTATTGCTACCCCAGCAAGTAACTAGCTTAAAAATTAATAGATACGTGTATGAATGATCTTAGAATGGGTAAGACTTTATACTCATATAAATGGTACAACAAAAATGGAAATACACATATATAAATATATTGCAATAGTTAAGATTAATTCAACCGATCTTGGAATGCAGGTTAGCTGACGTTTTTCTAATGTGGAAAGCTTCCTTAATGACTAACTAAATTTTAAATTCAGATTTGTCCATAACCCAAAAATATGTGGCCTGTTAATGCACGTACAACGAAGCAGTTAGGCGAAAACTCATAAATAACTTTAGACTCAACTAAACTCATTATATAACTAACTAGTTTTCTGAATCTCAGACAAGCTTTCAATAGACGTTACCTTGGTATTTCAGCAAATTCTACAGATATTACTAACTCTACCATAGTAGACGTTTCTGTATTTTGTGCCATACGTTTAAATAACGACAGGTAATGCATACAGAAATAACATGACCCCCAATCACAGCACATGCTTTGACAAAGCACCTGCCAAAAATCTTGGTCACTGTTTTTTATTTGAACTGCGTCAAAAGAGCTGAAATACTTAATTTAAAGAACCGCATTTACCATCCGGAATGCGTTATACTGTACATTTCTGCGTATCCAGTTGCGTATAAACAATACAAACAATCTAATTAGTGTAATAGGAATAGCTGCAGAATGAAATAACGACATGCAAGGTCTAATATAACAGACGCATTGAAACTAAAAACTAAAAAAACTTATCAAAGCATATTTAAGTTCACACACAATATTTTCTGATGCGCATGGCAGCAAATCTATAGGCCCGCACTCATTTTCATGGGTGGAATGTACAATTTTCGACCTGATGAATCAGAAATATCTTACAGCTCAGTGATACATTGCTGACATTGCTGAAGATTCCTAAAGGTAGTGATATAAATATTACTTGTAATATAATTTATTTACAGGGAAGAAAAGAAAATTTCAAAGCACAATGTTTCAAAAAGGTCTCCATGCAAATTTATATCACTTAGCATTACGCGTACCTGTTTGAAGGATAATTATGTAACTGTAGAAATAAAATTTTTATACATTTGAAATGTTCGCGCGAGGTGAAAGCTTCACTACCTTTGTGTACACCAAAAAACGTCACTGGTTCGCCAAAAATGTATTACTAATCTATACTTTTGCTTAGTTAGTGAAGTGTGCACTACGATTCTGTGTTCTGATTACTTTTTAAAACTTTACTCAGTAATCTCAAAAAGCCAGCGCCTAACAGTTTTCGCGGCAGTTTAAATTTTCAAGTTTCCGAAAGCGTTACAGCAACTGCTGCTAGTACAGTACAAGTTCTGTGCACAATAAGACAATAATATGTAGGTGATACAAAATTTCAAGGCGATTTTTTAGATAAGTAAAAGAAATGCTTGTATCAGACTACAGTCACCAGACGGTGTAAACTAATTAATCATCCTCTAATGGATAACGCGTCTGCTTTCCGTCTCGGAGGTTGTGGGCTCAATACCACGCGTGGTAGCGTTCTTAAAAATTATGTTTTGCAAAAATAAGTTTACTCGCATATTGAAAATACAAAATACTGTCAATTGCTAATCGTTACAATATATATATAATAGACTGCGTTACAAAGAACCAACCGGTTGACTAAACAACAAAAACTGCGGTGATTAAAGAATTTTGTGCAGACTAACTAAAAATATGCGATGATGCGGGGCTGTGGGCGCTTGTAGTTAAAGGTCACTGGCCTTGACACGAGACAGCATGGAATGAGTTCTTTGCTTTGTGAGAATACAACTTGTGAACTGACTGACTTTTCCAAGCAATATAGTTCTTCCAAAAATAAATAAAATTTTGATAACCACAGTCACAAGGTGTGCAAACACAAAGTATATGATAAGATGTGAGCTGCTTTATCTTCATAAAATCTTCATACAAGTATTCAACACATTGAATGTTTTACACAATTATACTATCTCCATAGCTTCTACGTGGTTTAATTTAGCACTTAAATGAAAACAGAAGCGCTAAGCAGGCTAGTTAGAACAGATATAGCGGCATTCAAGTTAAGTAAAGGTGTCTGCTGCTCGAAGTGTAGTATAAACTTTTTGCGTGTATGAGAGTGCAACTAGCGCCCTGGTTGCTTCTTAAACAGTTTTTCAAACCACAGAAGTAAAAGTCTGAAACATGAACGGCACCCACAGAAAAATACAGTACGTTACAGAAACGCGAGAGCCGAGTGCGCACAGAATAATCCAGAGTGCATACACTGACAAATATGTCATGCTATGGCTTGCCTTTAAAAAAATTTTGCTCGTCTGTGGCTCGACAAATGTTGAAATTACTGTTTTTGATGTTACACGAACTTCGTCTCACGCAGATTTTTATCAAACGTACTTAATTTTTTGTCTCAGATAAACTCGTTCTGCTCTCGCGTGCGACAGTACAAAAATTTCTATCGCACAAAACCAGATCCAACTAATAAAATGCAATCGTTTACTCACGTGTCATCGTTACATACCTGTTTGCTGAGGTTACCCATGACACGGCATGGGCAAGTTCTATCTGAGATAGTATCAGGCAGTTTGTGGCAGACAGAATTTTTCTGTCTGCACGGCTAATATAACGCATATATACGCATCACACTTACACTCCTACAGTCAATGAAACGGCATTTGTAGTATGTTAGCAGAATAGCAAAAATTTCGTTATGGCCTGTTATCTTAAAATTTTAAAAACAACAATACCTAAGTGCTAACTGTAACTTCAACAAGATTTGAATAGACATCCCGAAAGTCTTCGTAGCAGCGCGTTGTCATTACAGTTCAGTGGTAGCTACGTGCGTTCAGTCTTTCATGAACGCTGCACTGACTAAAAAGTTAAGGCTTCGCAGTTTATTTCAAATAAAGTTTCAGTTCTTAAAGACTAAAATCTAACCTGCGTCTTGGCACTCTCAACAGTCAACAGCGCTTTCGGAAATTGCACCGCTTGCATGTCGCGACTTAAACTTAACTTATTTCCCTGGCAAAGATGAAGAATTAAAACTACAAGAAATTTCCCCCGGTTAGTACAATTTTTTATATTTAGGTATTAAATTTATAACGAATTGTGTTCTATCCGTCATAAATTTGATAACGAAGTTATAAATTTAACACATAAATATAAAAAATTGCTAACTATGTGAGAGGGAGAAGATGATACTGACAATTGCTTTGACCTACAAAATTAATAGCCAAAAATTAATCCGGTGAGGTGAAGACAATACTACATGTAATGCATCTAGTCAACTCAACAATTTCGTATCCAGCTTTTACGGTTCAGCAAAGTTTAAGCAATGCTTTTCAAAACAACATACTAAGCTGACAGCATCGTAGCTAGAGTAAAGGCTCCAAAAGATCACGTAAAATCAACTTAAGTAGAATATCTGCAGGATTTAAATTCTGTCAAAGAATCAGATTCTGCCACCTAGTGCTGCGTTGCCGTTCAAGTGCCGATCAAAAGCGCTTATCTTTTATTATAATACTATGCCAAGAATCTTATCTTCACGATGTCTTTTTCTGTCCTATTTACCTCATTATAAATAAGTGTGCTCAACTCTTTTTTATTTACAAAAAACTACAGCAGATAAAAAAGTACAACGATTCAACAAGCGATTCATTTAGTTCGTTGTCAGCCTATCGGAAGGAGAATTCATAAATAATTATAACATAGTACTTCAGTGTTTGCTAAATAAACCAGTCAGATTTTATTCTCCAATGCGTACCTCAACACACAGTACCACCGTCAGGGATCGAAGATGAAAATCTGTGCTACTGCCCGTCCTTTATGCACGCCTGCAGGCTGAAGCATACTCCCACATAACAATCAGAAAGGCCCTTGAAAGTTTTAGGCTAATATCAATTTAGGTTATTGCCTCTCCCCCACCCCCCAATATGGCTGCCAAAATGACAAATTTGATGACCAGAAATAGCAGTTTTGGTTCATTCTACTATATAAAGTCGTCAAAGGAGTACCATGACAATCCGCATGACCGGGGAAGATTTTAAGCTAATGTTAATTTGTGTCGGTCCCAACCCACGGCGACACACCCAAATGGCGGCAAAACAAATTATCAATTGACAGTTTAATCTACTTAAAGAGTAAATTACCAACAAAATCCAAAGTATAAACAATTAATTATCTTTATTAAGGAACGTAGATTGGTTATACATACGTGTTCATTAAAGTTTGACCAGATATGGGACCAGGTATGTAGCATTAGCATTACTAAATGTTTTAGACTATCAAGTGCAACACCAGAGGAAAGGAAATATTAATCAAACGTCACAAAGGAATAGACATAATACTTAGAGGTCTGAAAGCACTCACGCTTTCGCAGGCTACTGTAAAACTGGAAAAGTGACGAAGTCGTTTGCGGGTAACTTGATTAACAAAATTCAATCCACTGTAACTTACAGCAAAAGAGTTACACTTTGGCTAGTAATTATAACGAAAAATAAAACCTGGTGCATTGAACAAGTCTTCTCTAGTACTCTATTGATTTGATAGATGATATACGTGTGTAATCCTGCTATACGTGTGTAAATCAAGCGCAGTGACAAGCACGCAGAGCATCACTAATATGCGTCTCACCATATGCAGGCGTATTAGCTAAGGTTTTTACGATCGGTATCACGGACACGAAATTGATAACATAACATATTAAAATAGTTACTAAGTAAAACAGTACTTGGTTTTAACAAAACTGCGTTTATACTTGCTAAATTTAGCTGACTACAGAAAATGTGATTACAAGATAAAGGCATAGAGCTATAGATGCGTAGAACCTACTGCACAAGTACGATGGTTCTTAAAAACAGCCATCATATGTTAAACTAGTGTAAGTGCGCATACGAGATGTCTAACTGAGTTAGCCGAAATTACATGACCAAAAATCAATCTGTTGACGAAATTTTTTTATCACTACACTGCGAATACAAGATAAATATTGCAAAGCAAACGTACGCTTTTACTTAGGATGGCGCAATTACTACGACAATTTTGTTACATTTACACATTCAAAAGTCGAAAAGCGCATTCGCATGCTTCTGGAATGGACGCGACAATATGGGCAACAGCAACTGTCACGGGGATGGAAAGCCTATATTCCAGAATGTGTGTAACTCAGCTCCCCTGTTAAACAAATACCACAAAAACAATTCGTTCGCATAAAAGATGCATGTCAGTTATACGTATATATTAACATTTAGCTCGGATACACTTGTTGTCAGGAATGTGAGTAACGCATTGCTGATCTGGTAACTGTGATAGATTTGGCAGTGGTAGGTCCGAACTTGAAGTTTACGCAGGCTAATAATGCAGCAACAACATACCAACTTGCCATCGCTAGCGTTAATTGCACACACCATTGCCACACATTTTGGACAACCACGACTGATGACTGCCATAATTTTGTTAACAAGGTCTTGACAATGGTTGCCAGCCTGGTTCGATACATGTGCCATTCGATCATGTGTCAAGCTACTATCACTAATTCACAGTATTCTAATTTTACCCAGAGATTATTTTCAAACTTGTTTATTTCAAGCTGGCTAAAATGAAGAAATACACTGGACGGTATAAGCTGGGATAGCGTCCTGAAAGTGAAGCGACAGAATGCTGCACTGATCAGGCAACAGCAGAGTCCAAATGCGCGCATAACATAACAGCGAAGAAATAGTGATTTGTAAATTTAATTTAATGAAAGTGGCCGCTGCTCTTATATGCAGTCAGCTCATCTCCAGAATAAACAATTTCAACTCGAACTATTAATCGATGGACTCACCGAACTCCAAACCATGAATCAAAAATCTGGCTCCATCATTAGATGTGAAATTTGTTCAGAGGTTTTTAGAGAATGATGTCAAGGATGCTTCTTTAAGTTCAAGATTAACAAATTGAAAAATGACGTTAATACTGCCATCTTGCAGTCAAAATGGAGAATCGAAAATCTGACTCTGTCAATTGATGTAGACTACATCCTAGTACATGTTGTGGAGCCGTAGGCTTTGTCGAAAAAGACATTATAGCTGCCATTTTGAAAAACGGCAGATCGAAAATTGGACTCCGTTAGTTAATAAGAATTCACTCCAGTATGTTCGTTAGTGTCAAGTTTCATGATGATCCACTGACAACACTGCGAATTGAGGAACCATAGGCTGTTTTTGAAAATTATATTATTGCTACCATCTTGAATTCAATATGGTAGAACAAAATCCAAGTCTGTCAAACAGAGGTTTGTTCTGCTATATTCCTATAAGGTTTCGTGACAATCAGCTACCATCTAACCAAGAAAACAAAAATTCTCATCTACAAAAGTCTAATATTACCACATTATCTATATGGTTGCACTTTATTTCAAAACGTTAAATATGAAAACTTTAGAAAACTAAATACGATGCAAAACTATGCACTTAGATTAATTCATGGCTACTCTAACAAAACTGCTAAACAACATGCTGCTTCTGCAACAAGCTTAAGAACGTCCACAAAAATACCAATATTAGAAGCCTATCGAGATTACAAAACACTGATATTTCCTTATAAATATATAAATAAACTGAGCATTCCATTTATAAACAATCCCTTAGCATTTATTCCTGATACCACATTGAACACTAGAACATACAATTTAAAGCAAATTACAGTAAACAATAAATTTGGAAATAACTCTATATCAAAACAGGCCATACATTTATGGAACTTACTACCCAGTGAAATAAAACAAATAGAATCTCTCCACCACTTTAAAAAGAAATTAAAAGAATATCAATATAACAGGTTTCAACTTCCACATTGTGCATCTGATACTAATTACACGGACTCCACTTTCATATACCCCCGCCCCTGACTCCATATAATGATTAAAAATGAAATTTTTTAAAAAAAATTATGTAATGTAATACGTGTTATGTTAGTTTCGTGTTTCGTAATGTTAAATGTATAAATAGTGTGCACTATGTAATGTAAAATTTAATGTACTTTCCTATAATTGTTTGTGAAAATATTTTAATATGGTATTTGTAAATATGTTCATTATATTGTATATAGTTTGCACTTTAGTTTTTTTAGTATGCACTGGACGCATTTGTCTTGAACAGTGTTGTTATTTTAACATTACGCTGAGGCTAACTCAATTTTATTATAATGAGGGAACCGTTTTTATGACAAATAAAGAATTAATATATATATATATAATTGGCAGTCCCAAGGTTTTTTGAAAACGAAGTTATTGCCGCCACTTTGAATTCAAAGCAGCAGATCAAAAATTTGACTACGTCAGTCAATGCAGATTTCATTCAAGTATATCCTTGTGTAGTTTCATGATGGTCAGTTGCAAAATGGCAGAACCTTTTTTCAAAATGTAATCCCCCAACAGCAACAACAACAACATCCAGAAAAGCAGCGATTCAGGTCAAGTCCCTCGACTAACAAGTAGAGTATCTATCAATTAACCTTGTAAATTAAAATTTATAAAGTTATAAAAATTTAAATACTTAACTTAAGCCTGAGAAGGATCGAGAGCTTGACAATGAAACATGGGTTGCGGATTCATGGTCATCCGGGCCAAGCTGGCATATATTAGTTTCACAATTGCCCTGCAGTTCCTCCAATGATCTGAACTAGATTTTTTCTACAGTTGTGAATTTTACATACATTTATGAAGGTACTTGTAAATTTTGGCACCAATAATAAAAAATGGGGTCCTCCACTTTTGGTGACTCTTTATGACTTATATGTTAATGAAGGATGTCGACATTAATTTAATGAGAAACTGCTTATTTCAGATGTACATATACAAGTCTTAAGACATATATAAGAAATTAAGACTGTAAAAGGTACAGAAATTAATATTTATAAGTACTATAATGAACAACTTACTTTGGCATGTCTTCATACTTATTTTCAAAAATGTGGTGCTTCACATGCTCTTGTCAGTTATTTAAATATTATGATGACCATTTACGTGTGCTCCTGATACTAAAACAACATCGTCACAGTTGTCTTGTCATTGCAAAACCATGCAACAGAGGTGTGGCTGTTTGTTTGATATTAAAAAACTTAACTTCCTTAATTCTGCATGGCAAGCAGAAGGCCTGGGTTCGAAAGCCAATAGAGGTACAAATTTTTTTTCAGATTTTCTAATTTAGTGTTGCTTTTGAGCTTCTATTTGATTATAGTAATGCAGCAGATTTTGCATTCTTGGTGTCATCTTAAAGCATTATTTATACATAACAGAGGTTTGCAGTACAAAATTTGGTTGCCATGGTGACGGCGATTGCTTAACTGAAGTAGTGTAGTAACACACTTGAGTATGAGGTCAGAAAGGTTTAGAGCATTCTGAATTAATTGTATTATTAAACACACTTAATTTGTTTGGTTTAATTAAATTTTATAGTTACTATGTTATTCCTCTAATGCAAATGATGTTTGACATGAATAGTACACATTTGTAATTTCTGCGACTCTTTAAAAATGCGTAGACATAGAATTTTGGCACTGGCACAAGGAAATTTGGCATAAAAACTACTAGCTTACTCAACTAACATCCTTCAACAATTCATTATTAAAAGCTGTTTTTCATACTTAGCCTTTCATAAGTCTAAACCAGTGTCTTATCCCCTACAACTTCTTATTCGTAAATAGTTCTTTACTGATATTTTTAGTATAAATCTTTATCACAGACAGAATGTTTAAATAACCATTTACAAAGCTATTGTTTCAGTATAATAGATGATAGAATACATTCACTTAACTATTTCTTGAGCTTGCATTTTAGTGTGAATGTTTAAACAGAATAAAGAAAATTAGCTTTTGGATCCAGAAGAGCTCTAAGCACTAAGGCAGTCAAGTTCAATTTTCTTTTACTTATGACTGCATACCTATATGCTGACGATGAGCACATAAACTGGCCTAATCTACTTTACAAAGAAGTAGTGATGGGCTGAGCCGATCAGTGATCGGTAACGGAACAGTGGTGTTCGGTTATGATCAGTGAACAAGTTCTGATCAGTGCACCATTAAATTATTGATTAGTTCGGTAAACTATTGGGCCGATCACGCCATAAAAATTTCCGAATTGATAAGAAAATATAAAAATAAAATGTTTAAAACTTATAGCAAAACTTTAGAAATGTTTAAAGTATTGTTATGGCAAAATTATCTGCATGCAACCATATTTTATTCAACTGCCTTGGCGGTGGGATCCCACACTCAAACGGCACCGTCCAAACATGCGGCAGATTAAGCATTTCAGTCCCGCTGCTGAGCATTGATCATTCATGCTGTTTTGTTGAGCTATTATTTTATACTGTAATGAACAGTCTTGGTAAATTTTTGTTGTACTCAGGCGACGTGTTGTTTTGCAGTGAAGGCAAATAAAAGTTTATTATTTTTTTATGAATCAGGTAACTTTGTGGGTTTGAATCGATCAGTTGGTATCGGAAAACAACAAAACCGATCGGCTCGGTACCCAAAAATGTTGATGACCCATCACTACAAAGAAGTTATTAAACTGGATCAATGCAAACATGCCGTTAATTAGGCATAACAGCTCTTCCTTAATAATTTTTGTTGCAATTAGTGTAGTAGGTCTGCAAATCACCATGGATCTGATGTATTATGTTATACCTAATACTGTATATAAAATGAATGATGCTAGCAAAATAAATGTTTCCAATGAAATTTCCAGACTTATGCACTCACCTTTTTGCACTAGTAGAAAGAGCTTTATTATTAACTTTTTCAACAGCTTTTCCTTTCCCCTTAGCAGCAGTTCCACTGCGATTTGGTTCTCCGGAACTAGTTGTGGTGCGAGAGGTACTAGCCATCGCTTTATTGTCCAGATTTAAGAATCTGTGAAATTTTGAATTATGAAATAGAAAAACGTAATCATATGATGTTAGCAAATTATAATTCACTTTACAAACCTATAACTGAATCTATGCCAATATACTTAAAAATGTAAATTATACCAGATAAGGTCAGTGTAAACTTACAATTATGTTCAGGGTGTCAAGGCACGATGGACCAGGTAAGACTAAAAGTTACTTGCAGATTTATAAACACATTTTATAATACTTTTAATCTTTACTTTTCATTTCTTTTCTAATCTATTTTTCCAGTTCTGGCCACTTTCTATTGTCATAAATCAAAATTCAACAAGGTTTTTAAGAAGTAAGTTATTCCCACTGAAGTCAATCTTGATCAATCGTATTCTTTTATTTATGGCCACCAGAGAACTGTGAAGCAGGTAATACCAGATATTAAGGGATAAGAAAAGAGTACCAGAAGTAGGTTTCAGAAAAATCGCCTTAAAAATTATATTACTTTACAGCAATTTTATGCATGTATCCTACTCGCATTGAAAGGAATAAATCTCCCGCAGTCTGTTCCGAAGTCGCCATTACATGACGTCACTACACAAACACAAACCAGAGGAAGAAAAGGCAATGTTAAATGACGTCCAAAAAAGTTTCTATGTAAATCTATACTACTTAGCTTTTCGCTTACCTGCTGGGATGACTTATGTAACTAGAAAAGAAAACTTTAATTATTTCAAATATTTTCATCAGTTGGTAAAATGTTGCTGACTCACCCTCCAGGGTGCACCACTCACTAACCAAAAACGTATTTTTAATCTTATTGACAAGATACAGTAATTTCAAAAATTTTACTCAGTGATGTGTGCACTATGAATGCTGATTATTTTTTCAAAGTTAACACAATGTTATCTAAACGTGTTTCATTTGACCTGTCGTCAAAACGGCTGCATCTAACAGTCATCGCGAAAGTCCTGTATGTAAAAAGGCAGTATGTAAGTGATATAAGATTTCAAGACAAATTTTTTAAGCTTTATGTTTATGAAGGGTTTTCTTGTGCTTTAAGAATAAGTTCATTACTCACAATTAAATGGTCTTTATGGAGGTTTTGTTGGCTTTTATCTTTTCTTTTAGCCTTTCAGTGTCTTTTATATGGGAATGGGGATGTTTAATTATTTTTTGACACCCTTGTATTCACTTTATTAACATATATAGGTATTCTCACAATTGCCTTCACTGTTTGTAATCACAAGCATCTTGTTAAATGTGACAAACTTCTTTGTGTGAGTTAATTTCAATGTGTTTTATTGTAGGTCATAGACTTTATGAACACAACCAGTTGACGCTTAGTAGGGGTGAGCATTTTCTACCAGAAAGTGAATTCGATCTGAATATACTGAATATATGATCATACTGAATTTCACCATTTTCGAATCCAAATCGAATGTGAATTCAGTCTAAGAGCTTTTCGAATAAATAGATAAATCTTCAACTATCTATGCAATTATGGAGGCAGATTGCTTACATGGATGGATTTTACACAAAAAAGACCTCAATGGAACGTCCTTAGTTTTGAAAGTTACTTCACCAAGGAGAGTAGCAAAAAAATCCACAGTTTGGCGGGAAGTAGACAGTGTAATATGATTGGATGAATGATACACGTTATAGGATAAATCTTCGAATCACTAATAAAAAGCGGATCTTACAAAGGTCATGTTTATTACTTAATTTTGTTCTACAGTAAAAACACTAATAATTTGTTTAAAAATTATACACAGAAATTACAGCTAAACTGAGCTGATTAAATGATGTTTCAAACGTTTTAATGATAAAAACCATATGTATACATGCTGAATTGTACGAATCTGTAATTTTAGGTTTGAATCGAATACAAACTAAAAAAAACTTGTTTGACGGAATTCGAACGTTCGATGCTCACCCGTATTACTTAGGTAGTTAGTAATGCACACAAATTTTAAAATTTCATTAAGCAAGTGCTACCTGACTAATCAGAGTGAAAATGTACAAAATAAAAATTTACAAAAGTGCAGTACAAAGCAACATTCCATTGTGAATGAAATGGTATAACCAGGTAAAAGAAGTACATCAAAATGTGCCTTAAAGTTAATATGAAGAAGCTTAATAACATATATGAAAAGTAGCTGATTAATGCCAAGAGGAAGAAATAAATCACGTACACGCTGTCTAAAAGTAGTGAAAAAGATTGATTATTGTAACACTTTACTAGAAAACAGACAGTGAAGCTCCACCATTTTTAAACACCTTCTTTACGAGTAGAGGACTAGAGTATGGATGGTAAGAAAAGATAAAGGAAAGGAAGGCTCCTGTCGTTAGGGTGCTGAATTTTAATATTTCTAAAACACGTGTAATGCACTTTACTAATGCAATTATTTGCAAAGCGGCAGTACTAATAATGAATGTTAAGGCTAACTCCAACTCGGTGGTGTAAAAACCTTAAAGAATAGGTTAAATGACATAAGACTTAACTAGTCTACAGTAAAGGAACTCTAATCGTATAAAACCATTCCTTTTAATGACATGCAAGATACACTGCTTACTAACCTATAGGTAAAAAGAACAACGTATCTAACTACATGTCTGTCTACACATGCACTAAACGTAAAAAACATAAAAATGGGTATTACATTTCTACAGTAGCCACGACTATCCCATGTACAGTAGGTATATATGCGCGTATGTGTAACCAAACAAAATGGCAAGTGTGATTTCTATAACAATCATTTCTTATAACATACACTTTTCGGAACTACATTCGCTCATTTGAGAGTAAACACCTCGCCCCTATAGTCTATTACTGTAATGTTCAGTTATTACGTATTACGACATTCCTAGTACACTATCAAAACTGACTGTGAGCTCGAAAATGACAGATCCTAAAATCACGTTACACTGCTGAGACGTACAAATTACAACAATACTTAACAACATTCTGTAAATTTCTTGTTCAAAAAAAGCAATTTTAAAAACATTCAGGAAAAAACAACTACAAAAAATGAGAATGCTAACTTCACACACAAATCGACACAGTTCGATAACACTACAACTACGTGGATGGCTGCGAACAAAGAACAGCTTACAGGAAATACAGCAAGATTGCGTCGACATTTGACACGAAATTGTATTGCATATTTTCGCAGTATTCAACGAATTTACTAATTATTGGAATTAGTGTGATGTAGGTAAACACTCAACGTACCTGGCTTGTGAGTTCTCTTTATATTTTATGTGTAATTTCTTCGTTGAAGAGAGGAGAAAATCTTGGGTTGTTCACCGCGTGCCCAGAGCTCCACCACGGCTGTTCTATTTACCTCCCACTACTATTATTCACATCGTTATGTTTAGAACAAATCATCGATTTCTCTTAACAGCGATAACAGTTACAGTAACAACCGAAAATCTTATAAAGTCGTTGTGTATAGAAAAAATTATCGTTCAATAAAAATTGAACTAACTGTTAAGAGAAAACACATTGTCATTTTAAAGGTCGGTTGAAAATATCAGGGGCGCAACCACTGCTTGCAGCATTGGGAGCGTCTGTATAATCAGACCCATCAAGCATTCGGGGGTCTTTCACATATTGAAAGCGCGCATCTTCTTAGGTATCACGGGGAAAATTATAGTTCCATGATAAATATCCGTCTGTCATTCTAGATGTAAACTCACATAATTTTTGTAATGTCTCCGTAACAAAACTAAAAGCGAGCGTAATCTAGCTACGCACAATTTGCGCATGTTTGCATTAATTTTAGCATCCAAAATTTTACCAATAATGGCTCGAGCTCTTATTGCGATTTGACATTTTGTGCAGTCTCAGATTATATTTAGCTGTGTAGCTAGTCACTTATTATAATGGCCTAACATGGCTAAGTTAAGTTCTAATGTAAAATTGCGTGCTAACTCAATTTAAATGGATGCTAAACACAAATCTGCATGCTTAAAATTAAGGGACCAGACATTCTAGGTTTAATGGTTGACTTGGTCGTAAATAAAAACTGCAAATTTGTTGCTGTAACAAATGAAGATGTGATAATAAAATTAACCCCAACTAGTTAAAATTTGCTTTTGCGTGCCGTTATTATAGCCACTGATTATTTGAAACTCAAAATTTAAAGCCCTTTACTCTGGAGTTCGCGCATTTCTTTATTAATTATAGACGGCTTCAATTATATTGTTACAACTTTCCATTGCACATTTCAAAGCAGTCACATATTAATATCAAAGAGAAAGCATTATAAGGTATAGCGTTTCTGCCTTTTTAACCCCAATAGTCAATAAACTGTATACTTGGTAACAGAATAAAATGCATTGTCACAGATCACATATTATCATAATTCTTAATTGTTGTTTTTTCTAATAGGCTGTGGAAAAATGTAATTTTAAAAATTTAGTTTACCCCACAGTTGCAAAACCGAAAACAATTTGCTTGATTATCACGTATGTATATGTGATGTTTAAAACAAACCCCTAGGCCTTAATACGAGGATTCATCTTAAAAAGGCCAAAGAAAAATTTACTTTTACTGCTTGTCAGATTACGCACTTTGCTAAGATGCTTTACAGCTTTGCGTAATGAACAATTTTCCTAGTCTGCAATGCTAGACCAATATTGCTGACTAAGTTTGAGGAGGCCAGCTATAACGTGAAGTCATGGGCTGGACCTATATAAAGAATACTGCAATTGAAAGTTGATGCATTATAATGATTATAATTATGTAATATTTACGATAAATTTAAGTTGATACACATAATTTTATGTAAATTCATGCACATTTGGACCGTATTATATGTCACGTAAATATAAAACAATTATACTAATCCAACACACGAATCGAAAAACTACATGAACAGTTTCTCCTAATGCTAAAAAGCGCGGAGTACTCTGTCGTGCATCGACCACACGCCAGCGATACAAATAGCAGACAGTGGATGTTAAAAAGCGAATTCTAAATTAGACATAACTAGTTCCTTAACAAAAGTTCCATGGAGATTAAAAGGTCTAATTTACTGTGTACATGCATGCAATCGTAGAGTACGCATCTCCAATCTGGATCGTCAGCATTTTAAAGATACTGCACTGCAGTGAGCACTCGAACTGCTTGAAGCAGCTACTGCAGCATCGGCTGCATTGAACCGTCTGCATGATAAAACATCTGCGGCCGCACTTTCAAATGAATCATTGGGTTCTACCGTCTCTAGTGATAGCAGGTGTTGATCCCAAGCATTCAAAAGTTACCTATCAAACATATTGAGTGCATGGACAACAAGACCTCTTCAGCATCAAAGATGAATAATTAGACCGGGCATATAACATGCAACTATACAGGCCTTCAAAAAGTGCAGGAAGAATAGGAAACACTTGCACGTCATTAGTTCCGAGCTTGTCCATCACGAAATGCCTCAGACTGCCATTAATGCCAATTAAAACAGTTAACCAATTTGAGTCAACATTCGGGTTTTAATATGGAGGCGCTGAGTTCCCTATTATGATCCATCTTCGCGAGGCATTTCTTAATGTTGACATAGATAAACCAGGTCAGCAAAACACCACAAATTTTAAGGCTAGATAAAAAGCTTGTACTTATAAAATACATTTGAGAGCGTATTATATAATCAGAAACGTTGCTAGACTATGTAAGTACTATAGCTCGTAAGAATATGACGTCACCGATTTACTGACCCATTGACAGTCTTTTGACTGAAATAACTGAGGTTAAGTTGCAATTCAAATTAATGGACAACTTCATATCTTCATAGCCATTAAAGGCTGTTTTAATAGCCGTTAGCAATTTAAAAAATAAATATAAACATCAATCGCGTATCCAGTTTGAGTGACCAAACTCATCATTTACGTAAGTGCTAATACTGGCCGTTAGGAAAACGCAGTCATAATTGCAGTTCTGTTGCATAACAAGATATATTTAAATGTCCGTGAAAACGCTAGCCTGTGGATCAAATTCCAATGAAAATAGTCTTGTGGTATCTTTGCACACTTTCTCCACTTCATTTAGCACGTGAACAGAACGGTTTTCGAAAAATAGATAGTTGGTTGACTTATAAAAAAAAAATCCACAAGTTGAGTCAAAGATGTGACAAATTTGTATTTTTTGTATAAATGTAACAAATTTTGTTCGCCGCGAGTCTGTCTTGTTTTCATAGTTCTCACCTATAAAATTATCCAGTTTTTCAGTCACAAATATTAAGCAGTTTAAACTAAATACAAATGTATGTTAACTAACAGTATTTAACATTTCTGGTAACAATTTCTATTTCCGGCAACTTCAATTTTTGTAGCTTCGTATTTGCAGGAGAGGAAATCGTATTTCACAAATGATTCTTTTATAATGTCACAGCGAATGTTTGGGTAAACTGGATAACAAGAACCGTCGTTGGTGACAAAATTTGGGTGACTGAGATACACATCAACTTTTTCATCAATTCAATTGGTTATAATATAATAGGGTTACGTAATAACTGACTAGACCCGCATAGCAGTAAATTGGCGTTTACTGTTTATCAGTAAGCTGGATAACTAGAGCCGTCGTTGGTGACAAAATTTGGGTGGCTGAGATACACATCAACTTTTTCATCAATTCAATTGGTTATAATTTAATAGGGTTTACTGTTTATCAGTTTCTATACTGGAACGAATTTAATCAAGATTTTTTTTATCGCATATTCACAATAATTTCAACCAATAAATATGGCCGTTCTCATTTGTTTGAAATTAATGAGATAATAAATATTAAAGGTTTTGCTGTGACGTTTAAGAACAATCAATAGTTAATAAAAATATAAAATAAGCCATATTGACTTTCATAAATAATTTATTCGAGTCCAAAATTTTCCCAACGTATTTTGATCAACACCAAATACTATAATAAGGCAGATTTTATTTGTTTTACTAACAATAATTATAATAACAATGTTGTCAAAACGAGATATTAAATTATAGTTTCATTTACTATCAAGCACTCCATACAACTCAACAAAGCATACAAGCCCAGTAATAGGTGTAAATGACAACCGATGCCTATGAATGGCTACCTGAAATACTTACACACATGAGTGAATAATCACAAAGGGATATTACAAAATCCTTCTGTAAAATTAAAGCCAGCGAACTTAACCTGGTTAAGTACAACGTGTGTTTTCCAGACTATTAAACAGGGTTCACATATCCATTCGCAACAACATTTCTTTAAAACTGCTTTCTGTTATTCTGCTTTCTAATTCCACCATCACGTTCACCTGACACTAGTTTCTTTAGACCTATGAAATAGGTCCATTTATAATAATTTTAAGGAAGCCAGAAAACAGAGGCCAAATCTTGCGAGTCAGTTCGATTTACAGTAGATTCATATATAATAACCCATGCAGTACATATATTACGACCCTGTACAGTTGCTGTGTAGTATGTTGTTTCTCAAACAATCAACGAAACAATATTATACATTACAGTACAAGAAATATTGCATTTAAGCATAACAATATCAACAACCAATAATTTTTATACAAACCATTACCAACAAACAAACAAATTTTAACTTTAATTTTATACATAACAATAATAATTTTAATCTGAAAGCTTTTAAATAGGTCATGCTCATTCTATTTGCAAAATACCAACTTTCACATGCACATTAATACATCAAACTCAATCCTACCTAAACAATACTACAGATATTATATTAATGTATTTGCTATATTTCAATTTACTTTCTCAACAAGTAGAACAATTTCGAATGATGCAAAATATGTAATATTGCCACTTAGTAAATTGCAGTATACAAAATTCTTAGTCACCAGGCTAAGTATTAGGCCATGACAATTTTAAATTCTGTTTGCTAAAACATGAAAGCAAAACAATAATCAGCCTTGATAGCTGTTGAGTCAAATTATCAGTGCTATGTGAGTGAAGATACAAAAATGTTATATATATACATGTATGGTTCATTGTGGCTCGAGTCACCTGCAACTGGTACAAAAATAGCAGACAAGTCACAGGTAGCATGTTGGGAATGACTACATCTGCTTATAGTTTAATTATTTACCATTTGATTAGCTTAAGTAAATTAAATAATGTAAAAAATAAGCACCAACCTTGCATGCATATTAGAGTAAGGCATAAGTTTTGCGTAGAAATGGATGAACTTTAACAAATTCTGTCATCCTCGATAGTGACCTTGCATAACAATCAATGTCATGCAAGTTATAACTAGACATAAGGCAAAAACTGCTTTACAAAGTTAAGACACACGAGAATCTATATTACATTAAATGCATAGTCGTTAAAACACTTTATGGTCCCTATTAAAGGCACTTGTCTTACTGGAAAAAAGTACAAAGTGAGCTTGCATCATAAATGTTACAAAGACCACCTCAGCTACAAGATTAATGCTACAAAGATTATAGAAAACGACTGTTAGTAAAATTGTAAAAACATATTCAGAACTTTGCCAAAAAATGTAAAAAGTAACAAGCTTTAATTGAGCAAAGTCTAGCTGGAGATATAACAAAGTACAAAAGTGAAACTGTTTTTGTCTTTGTCAATGCTGATTACATACAAGTATCTGTTAAAAGAGGATGTGTATGTAATGCACATGTCTTAGAAGATTACCTAAAGGATCTGAATATCACCAAGTCGGCAGAGCTTCCACAGCTTCAATTGAAGAGATGACAAAAATACAGCAGGTCAGATCAAGTACACACTGAAGCTGGTATTATGGAAATACCAAAGAATTTTCATTACAAATACTTCTTAGGTCATATAAACTGCTCCTAGTTGTGGATGATATGTATTGTAAATTGTTCACAGGGTATACAACCAGAAACAGATCACGCAGTTTGTATTAATGTCATCTTGGTTACTTCAAATTCTCTTCTGATGAAAAATAAAGTTGCCAACAAGACATTAAACTTCCTATTTGTGTTAAAATTGAAAAAAAATAATTTAGCTAGAGAATATTTAAACGTGAAGTCAGCATTGAGAAATACACACCATGCCTTACTGTTGTTCTCTTTTTTGACCACCAACTAAGTAATATAATGGACAATTTGTAATAAACATTTGACTGAATAGGATATTAAATTGCTACAAAACACTCGCATAAAATCTATTATGATTAAGAGATTGTTTGGCACACTGTACACAATAAAAATTTCCTACTGAAATGAAATCTTGTTTGTCATGAAATTAATAAGTACCAATTAACCAGCTGTAAAAGTGATGATAACAATGTTTTATTGAGATTAAGTTAATTAAGTTAATTTGTCATTAACTTGTCGACAACCAGAGATTTTTACCTGTGATATTTTATCAACGAGAGACAACAAATTGTGCAACATTACCAAAAAGGTAATTAATATATCTAACAAAATATAGAAAGTCCTTGCCTAATGATGCCTGTTTAGCAACAAATTGCTTCAAAAGTTCAAATCTTGTCATATAAATGCAAGCAACAATAACTGTACAATGCCGGGAAGCACCCCAATACATTTGAAATAATGTGAAAATTCTAGCTTGTACAACTTACTCAAATTTTAGAAGGTTTTTTGTGAGTAACAAAAAACTGTTTTTATATAACACTGAAATGCAGACAGTGAAAGTAAAACAACAATAGTTTTTTCAAAGAAGATGAAAAACTATTGGATGTCGAACGGTCTAATTTCTAACGAACTTTATGACGAAGTGACAAAAAGATCCTGGAATAACACCAAACAAGGTTGCATTGGATTGGACGTGTGATAAAGCTGCTGAAAAGATGTCCACTTTCTTCGAGAAGACCGTTTGGTGTCACCGGAAGCATAATGTGTTATAAGACATCAATGCACTGTGAAAATGACAAAGGAATTATGAGCAAATGCCCAACACCATGTCTTGTTGGAATGAACTGCTGTCATTAAGCGAGGACTTACTATACGTAAAACAAATTATAATGTTTGAACTTATTCGTACAAACATAAGATGAGAGACAGCACTTGCAATAATTTTCCATCTGATTTTCACAGATAGGAATCTCATATACTAAAACACTTAAAAGTCAATGGTCAAGTTTTCCTATACAGTTGGATATTTTCACATCTTTTTCTATATTTTGTTGTGTCTTCGGATTACGGGAATTATAGTTACGTTTATTTCGAATGCGGCGCTGAGGTTTAGCACTATTATTTTTAGTGCTGTTCATGTTGTTATCAAATGATTCCATACTGTCCTCGAGTTCCATTGCATCACCCCAACTCACGCCGTTTAGATGAAGAGTGGGCAATGGTTGCTCTGCGAGCTTAAAATCTCCACCATGTTCATCAGTTTTACCTTTTTCATTGTCTCTGGATGTGACAGTAAGTGAAGCAACTTTATTAGCTATATTATTAAGTGCAGGATCACAATTTACTATAATATTCTTGGGAGGTGCATTATGCAATTTTTCACTTGTGGGTAGGACATTCTCCATGTGACTGTTGCTGTTTCCTTTGTCAATAACTTTCTGATTTTCTAATGATGAAGATGTTTCAGGAGAAATACGTGGAGCTGTTCCCTTTGTTGAACTGGCATCTCCAGTAGACTTGACTGATTGCTGTTTCCCAGAACTTTTTTGTTCAATTTGGACAGTTGGGTTTTTGTTACCATTGGGCTGAACTTGATCGATATTTGGTTTTCCTGAGTATTCTGGTGCAGGCTGTCGATCATTTCTATAGCGCCGGTTATCACGTCCACGTGCACCACGTCCAGCGGGCCTACTGTAAGCTTCATTGCCTCGATAATTAGACTGACGGGACTGCCCTCCTCTTCGAGTTTGAAATGTACCTCTTGTAGCACTACCTTGTCTCTCATCTCCTGACTGATACCTCCCTCGTCTATCATAGCCCCGGTCATGATCTTTGTTAGGACGATTGGGTTTGTATGTCTGGACCGTAGCAGGTGTTGTTTCTTCAACTTTTACACCCTACAGGAAAAGTGTACATCATTTGAAAATGCATTAAGAAAATTTATAAAAAATACATTTTCAATTAGAACATGCCTAAAGAAACTTCTGTGAAAATGCAGTGAATGGTACTTTGAGAATTAAGACTGTCATATTAAATTTGATCAACATACTATAGGATTACACAAGTTATAGTTATGTGTAATACGCATGTAAGTATCAGCGTCTATCACTTTTATTTTGATGCTGTTCATTCTACTATGATGATATCAATTAATTCTGCATTGTCCTAAAGATGCGTTGGAAATAAACATGAAGACAATATACTGTGACAAATATAGGTTTTACACGTCAAATGTAGACACAGGAAAGTTCAAATGTGACTTAGGTAAGTCAAATGTAGACATAGGAATTTCGAATGTGTTTTGGTAACTCAAATGTGACTTAGGTAAGTCAAATGTAGATGCATTATTTTGAATAAATCGATAATTAACTTATTTAAGTGCAAAATTACAAAAATATAAACCAAATTAAAATTATATTTTATGGTCATGGTGCTATCAGCAGCATCAGTTTTTATATATTATATTTAATTAATTTGCAACTATTTGTATGGATGCTAATGCGTTTTTCATATGTAAAGAAATTGTTTATTTGATAAGAACACTTAAAAGCGTTGTACATAAATAAGTTAACAATTATACAATTATAAATATAAACACCATTCTACATTTTATTTGTTAACGTTTTACAAAAACATTTTTTTGAATAATTAATGAAATCTGCAAAATTAAACGTGTAATCAATGCTCAAGACCAACATTTTAAATATATAGTACCGCTGACTCATAAATAATAATTAAACAACAAACATGAACAAAAGTTTGATATGAACAAGATTTACATCAGAATATCATCGTAGGTTAAGCAGCGTGGTACATACTGCTGCATATGCCGAAAATAATTGGCTGCATCTGCGGGTGTTATGATATTAACAGACTGTTCTGCTAACTGAGCTAATGTTGCCATTCTCTGACCATGATTCTGCACTAGAAGATTTTCTCTAATATCTGCAAGAAGACGCTTCATTTCGGCCTTCCACAGACTGAAATGTTCTCGACAATATTTAAAAAGGGAGAATAAGGAGGAAGCCTCTTAATCTGAATTGGTAGGCGCAAATCTGGCGGCAAGGCTGCTCTCCTGTGAGCAGGTGCATTGTCAAAAACGAAAAATTTTTCCGGACCATCGTCATGCAGGTTATCTGTTGCGTCTTGAAGAAATGCATTAAAACGTTCTCTGTTCATTCCACCTTCTGTTAAGGAATGATATATCAGGCCGTTTGTATTGCTAACTGCAAAAGTCATGGTAAGATTGCCTCCGCGACGACCAGCCACAACTCGCACGGCTCTTTGACCCTGTATTGCCCTTCCTCTCGTCCTCTTCATCCACAGGTTTATGCCCGCTTCGTCAATGAATATAATTTCACATTGCAAACCTCTCTCCATCAACCAGTGTGCATAAAGAAAGCGTTCGTGCTTCACTCTTTCACTATTTCTATCCGCTACAGCGTCTTCTAACTTTTTCATTACAATCAGACGCCCTTTTAACACATTAGCTACGTTGAACGGGATATGCGTTGTTTCTCAGGCATGTCTCGGCGCATAGACGCAATGATTTGCTCTAGTGTAAATTCTGGATGAGTCTCTATAAGATTAACAGCATAGTCTCCCATTTCTTCATCGACGAGCTTTCTTCTGAAGCCGCCACGTGGTTTGACAATTCCACCCTCCAGTGCTCTCTTAATAATAGCCCACGCAGTTGATTTTTTTATACCAAGTTGCCGTGCAAGATGTAAGTAATCATCACCTCTTTCATAACTTTGAAAAATGCGCTGTTTATCCTCAAACGAAATTCTTTGATAAACCATAATGTCGGCAGAAAAGAGTAAATCGGTTCCAACTTCCCAATGAACAGTGAATCACTAATTAATTTTTTAAGTAATGCATTATATGCAGTACAGCACTGTATTAATGAATTGGTTTCTCTCAAGAAACATTGTTTATTTTAAGAATGCATTGTTTTCTCTAACAGTTACAATGGCATGTAAAGTTTGCAAAATATTAGTGAACATATAACGTTGTTATTTTAACTTAAGAGCAATTATTAAATTGAAATTAAAGAAGATTAAATTTAACATCCTTAAACTTTAAAACCTATCTACATTTGAGATACCAATGTCACATTTGACTTGACATGTGTCTACATTTGACTTACCAAAAGCACTCAAGATTTGTTTAAAACCATTGTTAACACATTTGAACTACCTAAGTCTACATTTGAGTTACCAAGACACATTTGAGTTACCTAAGTCTACATTTGACTTAACGTACGTCTACATTTGACTTGTAAAACCTATACTGCACTATAGCAAGTTAGGTTCTACTAAACATGATGATATGAAACCAGAAACAGGAACTCAGCTTTAGTTGTACAAATTACACATCTGAACTTGTGGAACAGAAAGTCAGACATATTAACAATACTAAAAATTTGGAAGCCTATTAACAAAATAAACACGAGTAAATATCTGCTGGAAAAGTTTTTCATTCCAAAGAGATACGAAAGTTTTACTTTTTGTAAGATGAAATGACTGCTTATTATTAATGTTAGGTAGTCCTTATTTTGCTTAATTTTAGGCAACATTCCTCAAAACTTCATAAACTTTACTTTAGTAAAGTATAGATAATTTATTATATTATTCTATATTTGTATTACCAATATACATTGTAGTGCCTGAAAGCAGTGCACTAGGTCATTGTGATCAATATGTTTTCGATACGGAGCAGCAAAAGGCTTTCTGGCGGGCTGGTGATGTGGAAACAGAAAAACCGCTTTAGAAGATTTGTTCTTTGCAAGTAACTAAGACCCATCAATTTAAAACCTTATTCGTATATGCATCTGTATTTCTTCCATTATCTGATCTTTGAACATTGTAATAAAGTATTTACGTACAAGTTAGAGCATGACTCTTACATACATGCTGTATTTTAATATTTACTAAAAAAAACTCTACAGTTTTTGATTATTTGAATAAATATTCTAAATGGGCAAGCTAGAAAAGGTTACCTGCAGCTTTAAAGCTTGATGAAGTCGTTGCTGTAATTCTGCCAAATCCGATGTACTTTGCTTTGCACTTGGTTTTGTAGTAGGAGGTGCATTCGAATGACTAGGCGGCATTGGGGAAATAGGTGTGACTGGTGTTGGAATTTCATCGTGACTGACCATACTTGAAGCAACGCTTGACACAGAAGCACGTCGCTGCGTGAAGTGATTTTTGGCAGGAATCACTAGAAAATTTAATGGCATACTACATTGCAGTATATGCAGACATTTTTCTACTATTTTTTTAAATATGTTATATCATTCAATAAACATGTTACAATTTCTTTTTAAAAAATTCCAATGCTACAGTTTACTATAAATCCTGAAAATTTGCACTGCCACATATCTAAATAGGAAAGTTTTAAATCGTTGATAAACAATTAAACAAACTCAAGAATAAACAAAATTATATTTTTTCACTGTGCACATCAAAACTTTATGGTAATGAGGCTTCTTAAATCTGCCCCTTTTTGGTAACAACCTATCATTTTTATAACAGTTACTGAGCATGAACTTTAGATGAGAAACAACTTTTTGCACTTAGCAGTAATCTTCACATAGGGGCTGGAATGCCCATAGTTTGATTAACTGAATAAAGAGGATGGACCACAATTATCAGCATATGAAAAGTAAATAAAAAATTACTCATCAAGGCTTTGTAGGATAAAATCTTGTTTTCATAATACAACAATGAGTTTGTTCCATAAATTGTTGCAATCTACATGCTACGCTGAACTACAAGTTATGTTAAAATTCTTGCTAACATGTGCACATTAATTCTTAATAAAAGTTGAAGTAACTCTTACTCCAGAGATTTTTCTTACATGCAACGTAAAATATGATTTACCTTCACCAAATATCTGGATAGCTTCAATAAGAGGGTCTTCATTTCGAATGAATCTTGTTGTCCTGCATAATTCCTCCTCCAGCTTACGCTCACTAACAAAATGCTAAATAAAAAGAAACTGTACGAGATATCATGTATGACATTTACACATGTTCAATAGTTAAAATGAACTCTGAATGTCTATCTCAAATTCAGCAAATTCACAGGTAAAAGCAAATTTGAGTTTGTGCATAAAAGTAAAACAGTACACATTCACAGCTGTCTTGAAAATTGCTAAAACGGCTGTAAAATTATTATGTTAAACACTGATAAAACACTGATGTCAAACAAATAAGATTTTTGTTTAAGGTAAGATGAATATTGTCTTTATTACAACAAAAACAGTCGATATGACAATCAGTACATTAATATTACATTTTATTTTAGCAGGTTTTGAATTTATTTACCAAAAACTCTATACAAATTGATTTTATTGTAAGTGCATACACTGTAGAAATTTTTGTACATTTCGTTTACCCGAGAAGTGCTAACATTCTACAATCTTTTTCACATTTGTAAACCTTTCTTTCGTTTAATTTAATAGAAAGTCTAACCGAAGTTTTTTTTTTATATTTTTTTACATTGTAAAATCACCCTTTCTACATCTTTTTATTTATTTATTATAAATTTTGGGGAAATTCTCATTACGTTCGACTCTTATCACATTTTCAGCATGTGCAAAAAACGAGCTCTTATTTCAAAACCATGTGGACAAACATTACAAGTCATACACAGGCTAGACAAGTCAAACAAATGAATATATTACAAGCAGCTGCATGTCAGCCCATAAATTTAACTACTGTGCTTAGACTCACACACATTCAGTGGCTGGTGAAGCAAAAGCGTAAATTAAAACAACTAATAAACTTTAACAAATTCTTGTCACTAAATCATATCATTTGTAAGTTGTCATGAAAAAACATACCTTTATGTCGGCTTTCAGTTCTAAGACGTTTGCTTCAGACATGCCATCAATTCTGCGAGTTCTCACTGTCAGTGCATCAGCCTGTTGTTGTCTTTCATCCATTAGCTCCACTATAGTCACAGAATTATGAAAAAGTGCAGCACAAATGTAAATTTCAAACCAAATTCTCATAAATAGACAATAGTAAAACTAAAATAAGACATCAAGCTATTGGGTATAAATGTGTTTATTTTTTTCTATAAATAAACTTTAGTACTGCATAGCTAATAAAAATTCATTATGATTTCTATCACTAGTTAAGTGTTCAAATTTGTTTTAAATGATGTTTTTTCTATTTTTAATAAAGAAAAATAACAAGTATTGCTCCAAATTCCACTGTTTAAAACAGAGCTGTGCATTAAAAAATACAACAGAAATTTAATTTTATTTTATTCAGAAACTTTCATGATATGTGGAGCCTGAACTCCTACGATGATTAGAGCTAAAGTTAAAATGGTTTGTTTGAGGAAGCGTTTTTTGACGTCTAACATTAGTCTAAGCAAGATAAGTTTTGGAAGAATGTTTACACATTACATATATTAATTTAACTTCTGGCTCAGTGACATATAAATGATTTAATATTTACTGCAAAATGCAAATCCCGCAAATATTTTTCAACAAAAAGTGTCCAATTTTCAAACACTTCAGACAGTGATTTCTTGTTATTTGAACTCTAGTTATTATGGTTCAAAATTGCAATGGCAAAGTAATTTGGAGCGGTTTTACACATACAGAGTCAACACTAAAGTTCTAGGAAACTTACTCGCTTGCTTTTTCACCTTGTCCATTTCAATTATGAGGTCTACTTCACGTTCATCTAATCTAAGAACAAGAATAGAAAATAATTTTGGTTGACATGCAGCAGTACTTGCTTAATTGGTTGACGTGAGCAGTACAGCACTCATTTCAGCAAAATGGGATCTTAAGTGAAACATCATTAGATAAAGCCATGTTTCCATAGGACATAAATGCATGGGGTGTACACCGAATTCCAACTGTTCCAATGGCATTGTGAGTTTTATTGCCTAAAATTAGCCTTCTTTAAACATTTATTAAACATAAGCATTTGCAGTAAGAGAGGGACTGCACCAGCTGTATGAAATAGGAAGTAGTTTTGGAGCTTTTTTTCCCCCAGTAGGCAATGTAATAATTTTTACTTTAAATTTCAGGTATAGACTTCCCATTCAGTTTATAGTGCTATTAACCTTTATTTTTGCTTCATTCCAAAAGATTATGGTTGGTTGTCATTGCCATTTTTTACAGTGTAAATACAAATGCTGTGACGAGTGGTGACTGAGCTGCAAGTACAGTTTTGTAGGAGAATAGGCTGTAATCACCTGGCTCAGTAGCTAGCCTGAGCTTTTCAAGAAACAAAAACATTAACACACTATATTTACATTACAAGAAGCTATTTAAAAATTGCCACATAACAAAAAATTTTAGTGTTTTTAAGAAAAGTAAAACATCGCAAAAACAAAGTATTGTTTAAATTAAAAAATGAGTGACAAAAGCTTGGTATCATTAAGACAAATCATCGTATAATGGGGAGTAATTAAGTGATGACATGCGGTATCACCAAATCTGTCAAAGCTGGTAATCCTGATACGTAATATATTTACCCAGGAGAACAACATAATAATATCTACACCAAACAAGACCACACAAACAATATTTTAAAGTATTTTGAAAAATAATGAGTTTTTGTTATATTATATTCTACCTGCTTCGAATTACATCAAAGACTTCTTTTATTTTCTTGTAAGAATGGTCCATTTCTTCAGACAGCAATGTTTTGTGCCTAGATATGGAGACAACTTGTCTATACAAATCTTTTAAGCTTTTTTCTAAACCTGAAATCAAAAGTAATATTTAAAGATGTACTATAATCTAAATTTAATTTGGTATACCAGGCAAGCTTCAATTTTATAGATAAAAATCGATTTCCACAGAAAATAAGCAATGCAGAATTTTTGTGAAGAATTTTGTATCTTGTTATACAACTGCTACAGACAAATTTAGATTAGTGTAAAGATATGCTGTAAATATTTTTGTCTAGGGAAGTACACCAACATAATAGGAACATTTAAAGCAATGTTAAAAGTTTCTCAAATAAAATGCTACTATGATTGGACATTGATAGTTTTGCTAAAAACCAAAGAAACAGTTGCCTTTTGTACATTTAAATGCATATAATTATAGTTTTAATTGAAAATTACCAAAATTGACCAAGAATGTGATAAGATTTATATTCCAAATATTAAAGACTCAATCCAGTTCCCCACCAGTGCTTTCATATTTAATTTTTTCATTTATCTTTTCAAAATTTAACCAAATTCAAGACAAGTCTCCAAGACCATACCAATTTTCTTATGTTTATGCTGACTAGACTCTGAAACAACTGCATGTTCATGTTGATCATCAATATAACTTGCTGGTGATGCCTGCAACACTTTTGGCTTTGTGCCGCCAGACGGCATTTGGTCAAAAGAATGGCTACTTGTCGAGTTATTCTCAGAGATTACTAGAGATTGACCATCCACACTTTTTGCTGCAGAAAATGCCGAACGATCTTCATCAAGTGATGATAAACCTGGAGAATTAAGATTCGCTACATCGGTCCTAAATGTAACAAAACAAAATAATGACAAATGGCATCATATACAAATCATCAGAGAACTGGCACCATCAGTGTCATCAAGCTAGCTGTTACTAAAAAAATTGAAATGATAAAAACAATGCAAAGTTTTAATGAGACATTGCATTAAAAATAAACCATTAATGTACAACACGTATGACAAAATTATATAATTCACAAACAGAGTAGCAGAATCAGTAATGTACTTATATGCATGTCATAAGAGTAAAAATAATTACTTTCCTCTACACCTTTTAACAAAGTAAGCGAAACTCACAGAAACAAAATTACTTTAAAGTTCCCTTACTAGATACATTTTTAAACCGTATTTCTTTACTTCTACCTTGAAATGAATAGATAATTTTGCACTGAAATACAAATTAATATACGCACGGTTGAATGCTATCATTATGATTTACGATGACTGAGAGTGGTGTTTCGTTGGCTGCAATTTTCGCTGTTGTTACCTCCAGATTAGTAACGTCAATGCTAGAATCAGAAATTGTAGAACCATCTGCTATACCTGAAACTAAAATAGTAATTATTTATTTTAAACAACCATATATGTGACAGCAAAGACAAATTGATAAGATAACTTGCAATTCAGGGACACACCCAAGTATATTCTCACATTTAGATGTATGTTTGTAATCCATATCACAGTGCTCTTTTATTTAATAAATTAATAGATAACAAATCCAACTACTTATTGAGACCACTATGGATGAAAAAGAATGACTGGCACTTTTACCTAGTGAATTCATTAAGATCATTTTAGCAAAGATGGTTTGCATAACAGTTTAATTAGGTTATTTTAGAGAATTTATCGATTAGCTCCAACACAAATTAGCTCTTATTTTACTGACAGTAACTTCAATAGACCTGCATTGGGAAAATACATGTAATATGATATGAACCAACACGGAAAAGCAGGCATATTCACTTTACTGTATAATCTGTGAATAGTTAGTTGATAATCTAGCCATTTAGGAATCCATTTAGCTCATATGGGTTTCCAGCCTTGAGGTCCGGACCCCAATTGGGGTCCCAAGCATTTTTTGTGGGGTCGCGAGCTAGTCCACAAACTATTTTTAAAAAATGCTGTTTTCATGAAAAGTTTCTCAGTTTCCCATTTCATCATTTAGTTCTGGAAAATGAAATTGGGTTTTCCCGCTCTAAATGCGACATACCAGTGCTTGATTTTCCGGGAAAATGAAAATGCATGTTGTTCCATGCTGTACACTTGTATGCAGTGTACACTGCCCAAAAGCGTGTCGCTGTTCATTTTACCTTGGATACCTATTGCTTTTGCATTACTGATCGCTGAGAAACAGGTGCAACCATCACATTAATGAATTAATGAAACAATCACTCATTGTTCAATAATTTGTTGAATAGTAAGTTAAAATTAATAAATGCGAATGATAATGATGTTTAATAGTATAACATGTGATTGTGTTCTTTGTGGAGTCGCTATATGATTCAGGGTACTGGAAAATTGTCCCCGTTAACAAAACGTTGGGAACCACCGACTTAGCTTGTCCCCAATGTAGCTGTAGTGTATTGTGTTTATTCATGTCTTAAGAAAGTTGAAAAATTAATCCACATAGTCACACACTGTACACCATTAATATCACACTCACATTGATATTGCTTAACAGGACAAAACAATTTTCATTCATTCTAAAATGGAGCCCTAGGTAGAGGGTGCTCTAAAAGTGGACCGAAATCAATTTAAATAACATTGCGAAAATGCTCTTATTAAGTTTTCAAATTTGTGAATTAAGTAATGTGCTTCCCTCAAAATCAATTTAAATCACTTTTCGAGTATAACAATGAAACACTGCAAAAATGATTTTTTGATCTTACTGAATAAAGAGCCGTGATCATATAAAAGTAATGAATTTGATGCAAAACCTATTTAAGAAGGTGGGTGGCAATAGTTATTTCTAGTGCATTTGAGGTAAATCAATGAAAGTTTTTAACCTATGATATTAAATGTATAAGTTACGATTATGGAAGAGATTTCAAATATTAAAATAGTTAAATCATCACTAAATTCAAAAATGAAAAATGATTAAATCATCACTAAATTCACTCGACTGAATCCAACAATGCATCAAATTTTGTTGACATATATCAGATATGCTTTAAGTATGCCAAAAACAGTTCCCTATTTAGGTCATTCTTCAATTGGTTTTCCATCAAATTCACTATTTAAGAACTAGTGATCTTTGTTCAGTAAAATCCAAAGAATAATTGTACAAAGTCTCATTGATGTTCCGAAAGTATGATTTAAACTGATTTTGGAAATATCAGTTTTAGGGCACCCCCTACATAATTCACGAACTTGAAGGTTAATAGTGACCAATAAGTTATCTCCATGGCAATATTCATTATTTAAGAACTACTGGTCCTTATTCATTAAGATCTAATAAATATTTTCTCAAAGTTTCATTGATGTGTTCAAAATGGGATTTAAATTGATATTACAGGGTATTTTGGGACGCACCCTCTACCTAGGCTCCAATTTAAAAATTTAAGAGTGAGCAAAGTAAAGTATGCCAGCTGTGATAATAGGTAACCTATGCTCCAATACAAAGAAAACATAATTCTGTGTGAGCTATGTAAGATAATGAAACAAAATATTACAATAAATAACAAAATGATGTACCAGAAAGGTCTTGAATGCTACTGCTGAAAGATATCTCCGACGGAGCATTTTCTTCACGAGGTTTTCGCTTCCTATTTTTCTTCTTCGGCTATAATACAGAATGTAAAGAATTTATCATGACCAAGCCCTAACTGATGAAAATTTACCAAAAATTGAAGAGCATGCCTGCATACCAAAGCTATTAACTAGGTTATCAGGTGCGTTACCCTTCTTCAAAGATATACAACACAAAAACATGTCGTGAACACAAAATTTGCGAAAATCAACATAACGAAAAAATGAAGTTTATCAAGTGTGACATCAAATAGTCTCTTAGAATACAACCTTACATTACCATAACCAGTTATCTAATATAATGGGATAATAGTGTATAGTAGTTAATATAATATATTAAAGCTACACGAATACCTTTTTTTGTTTACCACTGATGTTCCACTCTTTGCGAGCTTCAGCAGCACCATTTTCTAAATAGGCACTTATGGCAGCTTCAATACTGTAATCATAATATTGAAGAACAAGAACTATGTCATTATTGCTGCCAGGATTTGGGACTAAATCTCGTACTGCTTGAATCTAAAATCAGAAATAAAAAGCAAATAGTCACTGGTACACTTTTAAATACATTTTAGCTGCAAGTGACTAAGTTTTAAAAATAGTCCTTACAACATTCGACTATGATTAATAAAATATGGTGGTTCTAAAATTTTTACTTATCAGCCTACCTATACGTAGTAGTATAACAGCGAGTTTATTATATAATAATTCGCAGCATATAAGTGAATTACACTCGAATAAAATCTCGTATATTTTGCAGTACACATAACATTTATTAAAACTGATTAATAAGGCATTTCGTTAATAACCATTAGTATTTTCAGCTGTATTGGTGGAACAGATTCTTAGTTATTTCACAAAAGTAAATTGCAAGTATGTGAAGCTGCCTTTCATAAATCAGAAACATGTTGCTAAAATTAGTAAAATATTCATCTTTCAAGGAGGAAAAATAGGAGTTCCAAACAAGCTCGGTCCAGCATAATGGCTTTAACTGCAGCAGTTGTCACAGCATATTTCTTGGGTAGACAGCAAAGCAGCTACATTTCAGCGTTCGAATTGTTATTACACTTATTACGCTTTTGTTGATCGTCCCCAAAACAATTTAAACGGAAAAAAACCAACTGCAGCTTGGTTACATCATAAGCTTTGTGCTAGAAAGTTTGCTTTCAATCTGAATACACTGCTGTCTTTGAACGACTGCTCCTGTGATTTTAAAGTGGTGGGCACAAACACAGTGTGTCAAGAATTTGATTTCTACAGACAAAACTAAACATGAACCTAAATATAGTGTAGCAGAACTTTGTCTTTATTTCCGTAGAAACTACTGAACTATTTAATACACAAGGGCATAATTAACTCTAAACAGTTCACGGACAAGTCTTTAAACTCATCAACGTCAGCATTCTTCAAGGTTAGATTACTACGGGACAGGTTGTCACTGAACACCACTCAGGAGTACACGTAACAGTGTTATCAAATACTCTGTTGCAAGTTCAACTTGCATAAACAAATATTAGCACTGGATCTATTGGTTGCAAAATATTGAACAATTCAAAGCACAACTAAGCAAATGATGGTTATCAGCTGGGTGTGCACCCTGACTACTAGTTTAACAAACATAGAACAGGACAAAACCTCGCTTCAAGTAACCTTCAGCAGTGACAGTCTTGATTTGTCGACAACACTGTATTAAAATTTAGTTTAAATTTTAAAAAGTGTGTATTAAATGTGATGCTTAAGCATATGCAACAACTAAATCCATTTCATAATAATCAGCTTTATTTCTAGGCATAAGTTACTTAAATACTAAAAGTTTGCAATCAAGAATCTATTTCTTATTCATTGGGCAAGAAGCATAATTTGCATAACGCCATGTAAATGCCTCTTAACTCTACCAAGGTGCCCTATTACGGCTACATAACTGGATAACTAAAAAGCCGAAGTCCATACGAACTCATAGCAGTTCGATTCAACTAATTTAATTACAAAGTGTGTGTTCTTTTTACATTAAAGGACAATAAATATGATTCTTTAACTGTAAGCACTAGTTGTTATTGTAAGCATTAGTTTTTAATACGAGAACATTTTAGGAAAAAAACTTTGGGAACACAAGTACGTCTTTAAAAGCTCAAGTTTTACAAAATGTCGTAAGCACACAGGCATTCATCATATTTTTGCCGCATACTACATCAGCATTTACTGTTCTTGCAATCTATGAGGTCCCAAATCCCGTTCTTCCAAATCCCAAATTCAGTGAATTTATAGGTACAAAATCTAGCAGCTTTATACGGTAGAATGTGATACCTTTTCCTTTATTCCTTCATGAGGTAATGACTGTGCCATTACTCTGTTAGTTCTGCTGTCGAACACGAAATCAGCTTCTGCAATAAGAAAAAAGCTAAGATTAATTTACAAGCGTTAAAATACTCGAGTGTAAATCTCTCCCATGTGGGGGTAACAAAAAACCTTTAGGCTTCTGCACAATTGATACTCCTGGAAACAAGGAAAACTCCTTGGATGGATAAACATAGAGGCAAATATCAATTTTATAAGAAGCACCAAGGCACCAAGCACATATGCAGTCTCCACTGATTCTTGAAAACTTCTTCGGAAAAGATTAACTAAGATTTAATTCTAAATTTTTGCTAATGACTATCAAAACCATTTGAAACAAAATAAGCTAACTAAAAACTGAAATTACAATCATTTACTCAAAAGTGTGCTAATGTGTTAACTAATTTAATAATCACCAATAATACAAACACAGCATGAATTATATATTTTACTGTTGAGGTACGTCGCAGTTCAGTTTGGAGTACAATGTAGGCCTACTTGCAACAGTAACACTTATATCATTTAAATCTATTTAAAAACAAATGAACCAACTGAATATTACCCAATTTATGCATACCAAAGGAAATATTTTGCTTTACATAATTTTGACAACCAGTTAAACAGTAGAGTAGTTTGAACAAATTTTCTCTTCGTATTCAATTTTGAAAAGTTTTCGTTCTGCACTTCACTTCAAATTTTTAATGTGTGGCCAGTTATTTCAATGCATGTTTCAAATTCAGGCATATTATATTCTGTAAATATGTAAAACATTTTTTTCTCATTTCAGAGGGGATGAAATTATATTTAAAATTCACTTCAGAAAGCCTATTAAAATATTGGTAATTTTTGTTAATTTGTCAAAATATTTTATATTAAACAACATCACACTGAACTGCAATATTAATTATAGTGCACGACTTTTGGCCTCTGCGTCTATCTTTCACCAATAACTTTCAGGCATATGAAATTTAGAGGGTGGCCTGTTAATATGTATGTACAATATAATACAAATAAAAGCATTTATATAAGGCACAACAACTTTTAGATTAAATATATCGAATACTAAAGTTTTAGATAAACTATGATAAGCATAAAGTCTACACAAGCAGGCTATTCACCCCCAATGGACTGTCTCACAAATTGTAAGCGTAGTGTTGTAATAAATCAACACAGATCCAGCACAGTTATTCTAAGTTTGAGGGCTAACCTTATCTATGTCAAAACTACCAGTTATTACTTACAGCAAAACATGACACACACGTTGCACAGGCAGGATACCAAGCAAATTCTACTCCATTATTGCTAGACAGTTTTCATATATGTCATTCAGCTATAGTTTCTAGACCCACCCACAAAAAATGTAGCAGCCCATACTGTCCCTGACCGGCCTATATTACTAGGTCATTGGCCACTCTAGCAGTTCACAACTTTCCACCAGCATGTATGCAACACACTGCAAGCCATATGATACTCACATGCAACAGTACACTTGAGGAGTGCAACGACAGAAAAAGCCAGCCTACGGAATACATGAAGCTTTTTACAAAAACGTGACACTGGTTTATAATATTCAAACATTGTAATGTTTTCAATTTCAACCCAATAATCAGTGAAAAACGAAAATATAAATGCAGCACAGTAAAGGCTAAAATATGAAGTAGACCAAAATCTCAAAATACTACACAAATTTCCAGAAAAGTGGAACCTCAGAAGCATTTTTTCCAAACGCAGGCAACATGGACAGTTTTATCAATTTGACTATGCTAAATCTGAAAAAACTGTTGTCAACTTGAAAAATTAGTGGAAAAGGATCAAAAACGAAAACAAAATGGCCACCAAGTTTTTTCACTTAAATAAAAAAGAAAAATTCTCAGAGAATTAATGCTAAGAGGCGATTATGACATCCAATCCAGGATAGTTGGACATAAGCACTCCATTTCTGTTATTTTTATTTCAATCATGGCTGCCATTTTTAAAATAGAAGGCGCACAAGTAAAAATTATGCTGGTTATGCACTTCTATTAACTGTTTCACCTAAAGGTTTATTATACAACCAAAAAGGAAATAATTATTTTTAATAATTCGACTTTGCTGAATCAAAAAAGTTGCTGCTTAACTCCAAAGAGGATGCAACACAACTTAACAAACAAAAAACAAAACGGCTGCCGGATTCCCGGGCTAAATATTTAGCTGAATTTCGAAGAACTTGCTTATTTTGCTTGGAAGTTATGAAACTTTGTACAATGCTAAAACCCATCAAGTTGCATTTAATTTTGGATACGAGTCTAATTGAAAATTGTCCAATGGCAGCATTTTTCAAGATTTCTGAAAAGATGGCTGTCGCTAGCTTATAAAGGTCATATTTTAGGGCATGTGAAACTGTGAATACCAGGGTTTCTGAAAAAACATTAGCTCTGTCAGCTCTATGTCAATGCTGGTTGTGACTAGACTTCAGCATTTACAGCGAGGAAAATAGATGGATTGGCCTACATGGCATGTGTTTGAATGGTGACAGAAGCACTTGTATCTCTAAGAAACACTACTAGAGCTGAGCACCTGACTGAACTCATGCCTGTGTTTGAACGTTTTGTTGTACTTTGTACTCTTGTATGACAAAGTCAGCACACTGATCACCACTTCATTGAAAATTGTTAACCATTTTCTAACTAGCATCATAATTAAGCCAGTCAACCATTAACTTCACAAACAATAGTCCTTTCAAATAATACAAATCATGAATCTTGAATCAGGTTCACCAAAACAACTTAATTGTTTTTAATTTCAATAAGAAAAGGCTCACCACAATTCTTCTGCAGCTGAATTCAAATAGCCCAATAACATATAAGTTACATATTATACATAAATTTGAACTTTGTGCAACAGATGACTCAGTCAGTTAGCAGCTGAATGATGCCTGTAAAGCAAGTGCAGTGATTTTACCTACTGTCCGGTCTATATTTAGCAAACTTAACTCAACAATCAAAGGTTGGTTGCTATCAAAGGTCAGAAATAAACCGCCTCTCTCAGCCAATGAATGTGCACAACAGCAAGAGCAAAATATGCGATAAATAACAGTTATGAGCAAAAACGTTTTTTATCAAAATAATGCAAAACTTTACACGATAGTTGATCTCAATTGCACGGAACACAACATTCACTGCAGTAAAACTGAGTTTATTATTCATTTACTGAATTATTCACTATTCAAGTCAACAAATTGTCAGCCTTTGACTGAAAGTCTTTGAATGAATGTTAAAACAACTAATTAGTTACAGTTACAGTTTATTTATTTATAAGCACTCGTCACTATCAACGGCGCTGTACAAAACAAAAAAAAATCGAGTAAAAAATCTAACAATCACTTTAAAATATTACAAGGAGCACGAAATCACAAGAAGAATCATCAGTAAAAATTACATGATCACATTAGTAAAAAAATGTTTGCATACACTGATAGACTATTAAAATTACATAAATGCTTGCTGAATCAGGTAAGTCTTAACTAGTTTCTTGAATTTTTTAAACATTTGTAGCCAGTTTTAGATTCACAGGCAACTGGTTCCATAAATGTGCCCCACAAACACTGAAAGCTCTATCCCCAAATGTTACACACTTAGTTTCCGGTATCTTAACATGCAGATTGTCAATAGACGTCAAAGTATATGTTGAAAAAATAAACTCGAACAGCTCTGTCAAATATGATGGTGCTTCCCTGTTTAGTTTTAAACTGTACGCGATATCTAATTGATAACAAATGCAGCATCTTGAGGGCTGGAGTAATATGATCATATTTTGATAATTTTAAAATGATTCTAGCTGCCATGTTTTGAACAATTTGCATTTCAGTGTTATAGTAGGTAAGCTAAAAAGTAAAACATTGTTAAAATCTAAATGAGACAGAACCCTTGTACAAATTAATGTAATAGCTAAATCCTGGGATAAACAACTGTCTATTCTCTTGATGCTGTATAACTTATATGAAGCCACATGGCAAGATTCAGATACTTGCTTTTTCATTGATAAGTCCAACCATGCCCCCAAATACTTGATTTCTCTACTCATTTCAATAATATTAGTACGAATACGAATTTGACTGTGAATACCAATATGAACTTTTCCAGTGAATCCTATGATAATAGCCTCCATTTTAATGTCAATTATCATTAGTTTATTTTTTTCCCATCCAGCTTTTAATATCAGTAAGACATAATTCCATTTGACAAACAGCATTATCAAGCAATTGACTGGCATGAGGATTTGCAATAATACACCGGGCATGGTCATCTGCATAGCCCATCACTGATGCAAGATAACTGTTTAAAATGTCAATTAACATTGATGCATGAACCATGTACAAAATAGGACCAACAGGTGATCCTTGAGAAACACCAGATTTTAGTCCTGCTGCCTCTGAAATTGTGTTTCCAATCATAACCTTCTGAGTCCTTAAAGTGAGATAGGATGTAAACCAATTGTTTGGAAGATCAATAATAAGTACTTTCATCAAAATGTCATGGTTGACAGTGTTAAAGGCAGCAGTGAGATCAACTGAAATTAAAACAGAGACATCCTGTTTATCCATGGATAGCAAAAGATCATTGGTCATCTTGACTGACCGATCAGACTGATAGGAAGGAAGCAAACAATTTTTCTCTAAATGAGAAACAAAGATCAGTAGAGCAGCCTTTTCAATAATTTTAGAAATAAACTTCCAATTTGACATACAACAATAGTTCCCATTAACAGGAGCCAAGCTAGGCTTTTTCATAAGAGGAGTAACAATTGATTCCTTCCACTGATGTGGGAAGATGTCAGACTGTAGAGAAAAATTAACTACTTTTGATATTAAAGACAGTAGCAAATCAATATTATCTTTAACCAAATTTGTAGGAAACATATGTGGCATTCTACCATCTTTGACATCTGACATTTTTAATTTCATCATCTGAAAAGCTGCTCAACTGTGGACTAGAGACGTCAGAATGGTCATAAAAATCAAAATGCGATTAATCTTTTCATATTGTATCAATCTTATCAACAAAGTAATTTGCAAAGTTGTCTGCTGTGAGTTTATTAGAACCAGGAGGAAGAACATGATTTTTTGATCCAACAGTAATAGAACCTATAAGCTTAAATATCTTTTTGGGTCATTGTTACAATCTCGCAACTTATCTCTAATATACTGCTCCTTTGTGAATTTAACCATTTTATTGTAAACATTCCTTTGATTTTTAAAAATTATGTGATCAGACTGACATTTTGTCACTGTAGTACCATGGAACAGCAGGACGAACAACAATTTTTGTAGTTTACAACGGAGCATGCTTATTCAAAATAGCAGCTAAGCATAGGCATCAACTAATTCAGTTAAATTATCTTGCTAGTTTAATGAGACGGAGCTTACTAAACCAACAATGTCAGTCTGAGGCTCATTTATACAAATCTGACGACTGTTTCGAAATTTGGTGCACCTCACTTCAAGGTCAGAAATGACATTGAATAAAGGCATCATATAAGAGAAAGGAACTTTGCAAAATATTAGTAATATAATCAACTATGTGAGATTGAGTTATAAAGAGATCTAAAGTATAATTAAGTATTACCAGTTTCATGAGTAGGAACATCAACAATTGACACAAGCCATATGCCATTAAAAATTCCTTAAATTTAATAGAGACAGGATCATAGGTTTTGTTAATCAGAATGTTGAAATCTCCAGAAAATACTGATCTGCCCAGTAGAGTACACGTAGATTCAATAAACTCAGCCAATTCATCCAAAAATGTATCAATCTAATTACCTTTAAAAAGTGACTTTCAACCAACATTAATAGAACCACTAAACACCGTTGCCATCTAGTGCACAGGTACATATACGAAAATACCCTAATAATAAATTATTAAAAGCTGTTACATTCAATGCTCACAGATGGTAAATAACCACTATGTGACAGATGGATTCACCCACACTTAATTAATATCTCACAGATATTCAAAACATTCAATGCTCTATTACTCTGACGCATGTACAGGATGTGACAAACAAGAACAATTTTTTTTCTGAAATGTTATGCAATCATTTCTAAAATGAAAGTACAGTTGCTTAGGATAATTGCAGCAACTGAGTAAATTTCCATCCAGTCAAATTCTAGCACTTTGAATAGATGAATATGAAACAGACGAGGAAGAGCTTAGATGAGTGTCACTGAATGATCACAGTATGCTTAGCTAGGAAGTTAAACAAGACCTTGCCTGGCTAGTAGATGGATAAGTGACCAATAAATATTGGTTATGGATAATTCCAACTGTCCTACTGGCCCCTTCTACCTTAGATATTTTATGGGTTCAGTACCTCATTTCAGAGGACTATTCTATCCTTCACAACGACTGTAATCCAACCCTGCCACAAGCACCAATGTTAGTAGTGACTGCATTAATGACGGATACCAGCTTGAAGTATAAAGAACGGTATAAAACATGAATTGGTAAAAAATAATGACTCATGAAATGAATAAGAAATCTGCAAATTGCAACATTCTGTACAATTAATAGCTAGCAATATACGTGTATAGCACCTGTAATGGTGTCATATTGTTTGTAGCAATTCATCTGTACTACAGTAAGTAGCAAGCAAGACTTCACCATGTGTACAGTGGGTGACAAATAGCTATTGGGTGATTATTATTAACACTGGCATTTTCAAATTGAGTGACTGTCTTCAACGCATTTTAGAATACATGGCAACTTTTTAGTAGCACTGCCACACTGGTATGATAGAATAGCACATTGGTGCTTCAGCCAGATGCACAAAGGCCCAAAAATCTCTAAAAGTGTTTGCTGCATTCTATCATTCTCAGTTAAGCACAGCCTCATAGCAGCACAACTGCTACACTCCTAAAAAATCTAGTCACACTAAATTGATTGGTATAACAGTAAAGTAAAGGCTTTATAGTTAGCAGCAGTGTGCTAAATGTTTTTTAACCTTTTAAGGGATATAAATATACTATTTTAATAATTTTTGCTAAACCTATTTCTATTCGCAAACACCAACAAGATGAATACGATGCAAGAAGCTATTACTACTACAATGGTGAAAATAGCATTTTTCCCCTAAATAGTTTTAGTTCAGATGCATAAAGGTCAAAAATCTCTAAAAGTATTTGCCGCATTCTTTCATTCTCAGTTAGCATAGCCTCATAGAAGCACAGCTGCTGCACTCCTAAAAAGTAAAGGCTATAAAGTTAGCAAAGGTGTACTAAATATTTTTTAAATTTTTAAGTAAATTAAATATTTTTTTTTTACCAAATCTATTTCTGTTTACAAACATTAACAAGATGAAAATGAGGCAATAAGATATTATTACCATGTTTGTGAAAAATAACACAATTTTTTCTCCTAAATAGTTTTAGTCTAATGCATTCCGAACAAAGCTAGAAAATCTTCAAATGTGTGTTTCTTCAAAAGTGATCTATCCGTCATGACCTTCCAAAACTCACATTTCAATCACCAGCATTACCAATTTCCTGCCTCCAAATTCCAATATTGTGGTTAGAGACCTAAACCAATGTGCTTATTCTTAATTTACACTTAGTTTACTTATACGAATTTCATTACAAGCGCAAAAAACTTGTACACTAGATATGAATGGCATGTTAATTATTTTTTTAAATTTAATTTAATTTCACAGCAAATTGTTATGTTATTAAATGTTCCTAATTTAAATGTTATTAAAAACTTCCAAGGGTTTTCTTTTCAAATTAAGTACATTTGGTATTTGGCATTCGCTATTGAGTGAAAACTACTATTGGTCACAACTGCAATTTCAGAAAAATTGTTGGACAACATTTACTTATAATTTATAAAAACACCAGGTAAATCTCAAGAAACTGTAAATGCAAAAGTAGACAGCATTTTACAAGGTTAATGATTAAGTGAGAATATTGAAAACCAGTGCATCAATGATGTTGTTACACAGTAGGTCCCATGACTCTCATGTTTGGCGTCTTGAGGCTCTTGACACGTGACACAAGATCATTCATTTTGGCCAAATTTGGTTCACAAATTAGGCAATAAAGGTATGCAAAGAGTATTAATTTCCCAAAGGTGCTTCCTAGTCAAACAAGGTCAAAGTTTTCGTGTAGAAATTTTGTACAGCAAGTTTCATACAACTGCATTTTGAGCCACATTCTGCTAGCTTTACATTCATCTCTTGGCCATTGAATACCATTGCCTAAACGTTCTCACTTAATGCCTAGCACTTAGACTTATGTAGGACAAAATCTGCCTTTATAACACTGTAGTTACAATTGTTCGAATGTCTGGGAGTCAGGGAGGAGATAAAATACTTTTATCATAGCTGGGTTACCATTAGGTGACAGATGCAATCACCCACAAATGTAATTCACTGCACTGAGCTGACCTGGTTTCTTCCACTATACCCAACACTGATTCTCCCTCCCTCTAATCTAGGACTCTCTGGGGGAAGGAGGGTCACACAGGGTATCGCCCAATATTGTCGCTCATTACCTAGCATTTACATTTGATATTTTGAGGAACAAAACCTGCCTTTACAACCAGGGCTGTGGAGTCAGAGTCGGCAGCAAAATTATTGCTAAAGGAGTCGGGAGTTGTTAAAAATGAGGGTTTTGTAGTCAGGACTCGGGAGTACACTTACTGTTAGAGAAGTCAGTGTTGAGTCGGTGAAAACAGACAAAGTCTGACTTCAGTTACTTTTAAAATAATTATATCTAATATTAATGTATATTAGGTCACGTTAATTTAATTATTCACAAAAGTAAACTGCCTATTGTTATCTGCTTCTTACCCTGAGCAATGGCAACCCGTTGCTAGATACTTGTTGTTCTTAAAAATATTTAAGTTATATTTTTATTTTTGCAAATATCTGTAAAAAAATACCAGGCAATTATCAGTCTTTGTTATAATGATCTTTTCTAGGAAAATATCTCAGTGGCATATTAACACTATTAGTGCCTATCTACGCTTAATAATCTTTTATTTATTGAGTACTGACGAATGCCTAGCACGCAGAACCATAAAATATGGATATCAATAAATAATTTGACGATTTTTTCCTTACAATTATGCATGAGCATCTATGAAAGAGTTACTGATTTAATTAGTCTTGTTTTTTTAAATATTTCTTCCTTATATTAAATTCAGAAAATTTGAACATAAGAAGTAACCCAATGATTTACTAGGCAGTGATAAAATTCCGCTGTAGCTATATATTGGGAGTACTACAAACTATTTTTTAAAGGCAGGAGTTGGAGTTAGAGCTCCAAAAGTTTTAGGTAAGAGTCGGGAATTTAATGTACGAACTTCAAAGCCCTGTTTACAACACTATATATTTGTGATTGTTCGATATCTGGATTAGCCCTCCCCCTGGAAAAGGGAATTTTTGTTAATGTAGGATTGTCAAGAAAGTGACAGGTCACTGATTCTTCACGTTGAGATGTTTCCACTATACCTGTTTATGTTGGGTTGTTACTAAGTGACAGGCTCTAATTCCACGTACTGAGCTGATTCATATCCTGCCATTCTGTACACCAATGCTGAGTAGCTGTTGAGGTTTCTATCTTTTACCCCTGTTCTGGCTAGGCCCCCAGATGACCTTTGACCTTGGAGATCATCTTGCCCCAAACTTACCCTGCACCAAAAATCTCAATGTTACCCCAGTGCTTCAGGTATAACTGGCCTAAGCTCAAACTATGAATGGATGACAGATGCCACAGACTGCAGAAGGTTCCTGACTTGGAAAGTTATTTTCTGTTTAAAAATTTCTCTATATGTTACAGTCCTCTACACCAGTGTTATTCAATGTTTTTCAGACTGGTCCACCCTACCTAAGAGCCCAAACTTCAAAATTGGCCCACCTAGCTTAAAATTGAAACAAAAATGTCTTGTTTTTTTTATTTAGTTTAGCCTTACTATTATTTATTATTATTTAACATTTATTAAACTATTATGCTGTGAATAATTATTAATAAGCCTTAAAATGAATCGAAATTAAGGATTTGCATTAATTTAATTACTTTAAGCATTCAAATAAGTTGTCAGTAAAAAAACCATAAAGCAGAAATATATGTGGAGTCCAGAAAGAGCATTACTGTAATTAACTTTTTTTGGAAAAACTATAATGGCTACGCCACAGGATTATAGTATAGTTTTAGAGACCAAATACATTTTTGTACCATCACCATTGTCATTGTTGTTGCATTGTACATTTGAATAATTATATTACAGTTTGACATGGTTTTATTACAGTACTTCAATGGTTAAGCTCTTCTGATTAAATGCCAGATATACATGCACATTCACAACTCATAATTACTATTATTAACAAGTAACATTTACGTGGCTGCTACAACTTGGCAGCTGACTTAACTTGAACTGAATTTCGGCATAGTTGATTTTTGTTAAGTTTTTTCAAGATTACATGTGATCAGTAGAAAATGAATTGCCAAATTTTTCTTTTGTGTTCTTTTCTAAAAAATATCTTCGTGGCTACAGTGCTTTTAGTGTGAACGCAACGTATTTCTTAAATTTTGAGTGATGTACTAACAAACAATCATTGGTTGCCATAGTAATGAAATACCAAACAATATTTGTTTTACTTGCAACTTGCTTATTTTATGTTAGGGATGCTGTACCCATGTGTTCTTTTTCAATATTTACTTTTCTTCAACCAGTATACAAGAAAAAACTCAATTTTTCATACTTTTTTCCTATAGGAAAATGTCTAATTGGCCAAAATAGTACCAATATGAATTGCGATTGGAATTCTGCATTCCTGGTTCACTCCAATCTCCTAGTCCACCCTCAGCCAAATTTGGTCCACCCTTAGGTGGACCATCCACCCCAGTTGAATGGCATTGCTCTACACAACACAACAAGATACTGCCACATTCGCCTCAATAAATGGGATGATATTATTATATAATTAAACAAAGAAACACCTAACTGACAACTATTACTAAAGTAATATAAACAAAATTTGTTGTATTACCGTGCATTCTTTCAAATTCCTTTTTATTTTATTTACTACCGAGAACGCTTTCTTATGACAAAATATAATAATATGGCATAACAACTATACGTCATCCTTGAATGCTCATAGGCACACTACAGTACAGCCTCATAACCATGATAAATAATTCCATGTGTCACAGATGCTGTGACAGAAGCTTTTTATATGTACTGGCAATAGCAAGATTTGAATCAATGTTTCATAAACATTCAAAAAGCAAACACAAAAGTTCAACCTTATGAGCTAAAAATGCATCAGTTGTTCTTCACTTGAAGGACACTGTACATTTTACATCCTTATACTTTTTGCTAGGTACTTATCCGCACTTTTCTCAGCTTTTGTCTGGTGAAAATCCATACATGGAAAACCCTTTCCTGCAGTATTCCAAACATCCAAAATCAGAACAAACAGGTACTTTCACTTTCGAAAAAATATACTGTCGGAAACTAAAGTTACATTTGGTAGAATTGCTGTGACATCAGTTCCGTAGCAAATACAACAGACAGACGCGTTAGGCAATGTGACCTAAAAGTTAACAGCACTTAACACTGTACACAACTAATGCCTAGGAGGAATGTTCAATGGAGTGTACCGGTATATAGTTTGCAGGTAGAGGCAAATTAGTTTTTTCCTTGAACTGACTTTTAAACTCCGTCAGTATCCTCTTTATATACAATGGAACCTAATTAATAGCACGGCAGAGTAATTTTAAAAACCTCTTTCCAATTACTTGGCAGAATTTTTCACACATGCTTTGCACCTTTTGTAAAGAGTGATGGCAATTATCAGCATCAATTAAAAGTGATACCAAAGTCAGTTACTGATCGTTTTACAATTGCCACTAAAGCACTAACTTTACTACAATACCATATTTTATAATAAATTATGATACTGATGTCGCCAGAGAGCACACAAGATGCATACATTACATGCAACTTGCAAGAAACATAGGCCTATCCATTTAATTTTCAGTATCATTATAAGTTTATGACCTAATTATGCAAATGATATTGAAATATTTAGTATATTTTAGTACGTTAATGTATGACAGATACCTTTTTTATTGGCGATATTCTTGCGGGCCATTCTTCTATCAACTTTTCAACAGCATTCATTTATTCACCAGCGCACTACAACAACAGCGGAAATGGTTGTGAAACCCGGAAGTAAACGAAACTTGTCGAACAACGACGAAAAATGTCTGATACGGTGATGAAAAATAGCCATCGTAAAAACCTTGCTCAGTATCCACTGGGCTCAAACTGTGCGATCTGGCATTAGGTTTCGCCTCCCACCTCAAAGTCAAATCTCTACTAATTTTTAGTGGCCTTTTTTCTCGTCTTACACAATTACGAATTCTTATGTCTTAATAATAAGCCAATACTAAAAATCTGATGACATTTCAATATCTAAAAATCCATCGAGTGAAAGGACAAAAAAAAGTGCAGTATAAAGTAAGTTTCAGAAAACTCGCATTAAAAAAATATCACCATTTTATGCTTATAAAGTACTCATGTTTACTTCAATTTTGGTAAAATATTTCAACCACTGCAGTAAATGCTTAAGATTGCTATAAACTAATATAATTTTTTAAGGGGATTTTTCTGAAAACCACTTTAAAGACCCCTTTCCTTGTCCTTTAAGGCCAGCTAATTTGAGTACATTGTTTTCATTATGCGTTTGTAGTTTTAGTCAATCTTCTGCAAAAACAATACTCACATAGTACATGAAAAGAAAACTTTAATTTAACATTAAAAATTGTTACACAAGCACGTACCAGTTCCAAGTTTACGTGTTTATGCATTTCTGCTTTCATGTGATTTACTACAGGTTGACAATAAAACAAAGATTTTTTACAAATGGATAAAGCAACGAAGCAGAAAGTAAAACATTTAGGTAATTTTATTTCAACACGGTAGAAATGTGTTCAGATATAACTCAGCTAATATACATTATTATTAATTCATTCTTTACAGCCAGATACAAACATGGTAGCAATTAAAATGCTTTACAATTACATGCTCACATGCTCGTAATAGTAACACGTACAAAAATGTGCGCTGAAAGTAATTTAGTGTGGTTTTACCACATAAGCACTTCACAGTGATTTTAAAATTATGAAACACAATTTCCCAAGAAGAACTGATGTATCGACTTAATCAAGGTAATTCAGCCTACTAATACAGCTTTAGAAACTCTTCACACTGGTGCAGAGATCAAATATGAAGCACCAATCAAATAGTCTTTCTACTCTTCTATGTGACCGACCCTCATATTTGCAATGTGTGGGTAATGTGAAGAATTGCTATTGGTTGTACGGGAAAAAACGATTTTGGTCAGTCTCAATAAAAACTCTTCAGAAAGCACCATATTACAGAAATATAAAATGCTGTTGCTTTAAAGAAAATTTAATGATATCAATTTCCATAGAAAAGTAACACAATGCTGACATTTGCGCCACAATTAAACTTCAAATCAACGTAAACTTTTTTACACTTAGTAGACTGAAAGAAATCGTAAAAATCATTTACTGCAAAAACTAAGGCGTTAAAATGCTAGACAATAGACATCTAAATCACATCATTTGCACTGGAGTGTTACAATGAAAGACACTTTATGACAACACATTCCATACAATTAACAATTAAACATACCAATAATTTAATTGTCCTTGATTCTGAAACCTATCAAAAAAGTGAATTCATATGGCTTATGTTTCTAGAACCACTGATACCTTACCGAATCCGTACTGTCTACTTTTAAAACTTTTGTGAGCGTATCATGGCACTCCAACTTCTATCACAAAATAAAAATCTTTCAATTATAGCATGAATGCTTTTCTTGTTTTAATCATTTTCATGTTTACTGCAATAGGCATAAGAGTGCTGTATCTTACCAGTCATTACTAAGCTGTGACTATTATGTAATGTATATAAAGACACATCATTACAACAACAGCTTTTGAGTCATTCATAAAAGGTCTCACGGGCACCTGCAAAAAGGTTGTCAGCAAAATTATGCAGCATTTTAATGACTTTTACTAGTGGTTGGCCATAATTGTGTCAGCACCTCAACTTGTTAAATACAACCCAAAAATTGGCTGTCAAATTAATTACATACAAGGAAAAGGCATAATAAATAATACTGTTATTACAGGATGCACAAACGTATTAATGCAAAAGCACAAAATAGAAAAAATTATAAACTACATCAATTTTAAACTGAATTGCACGATCAGCTGCAAACACTAAGCAATAAATTATAACTAAATTCAACTAATCATCGGGATTTGATCACAATTCAGTATGTATCACCTAACACAAATACTATGAATAGATTACTAGTTATGTGTACATACATAGACATACAAAAGTGAGCCCCGATACTTACGTGTACATGTACATAAATATATATATATATATATATAAACGAAATTATAAATGAAATTTTTTAGCAATCAGTTCATAAAAGCTTGCTTATTTTTACATGTTTAATATCCAGCTTTTTCAGTAAAAACACAAACTATAATGATTACTACGATGTTTATAACATCAGAAAATACAGAGATTCTTTAAATTAATATTACTATGACTATCTTCATATCTTAAAGCAGGAATGGAAGCACTTTACAAGATAAGGTCTACATTATCTTGTAACAAGTTCTTACAGTGCAAGTGAAAAGCAGATATCTTTTCACTGAATTTAAAACCTTGTTAAGTTGTAAGCAACTACTGATCTCCCAAATTTCTCACCGTAAAACAGACTGGCTTTCACCGTACTGATTTTGAAATGTGCGCTGCTGATTGTGACGTCATGAGCATGAATGATCAGGAATACAGTGTAGAAGTTGGACTTGCTTTGTAAAATTTAAGCCAGTTATCAGCAAGAAAAAATCTTTATACCTATGCTGTACATGAAGTACAACAACTGTTAATCTCGGGAGCAATCCATTGAAATCCCTACTTTTTTGCAGTTATTGGTTGTGTAGAGCGTTGTCAATGTCACGCCTGAGAAACAAAATTTCTATTAAATGAAATGAAATCTCATTTTTGCAAAATTTAAACTTATTCGTTTGAATAAATGATTTACGGCTACTGTGTTTTAATATTTCAACAAATATCCAAAGGTATAATACTGTACGGCGCATGGTAGTTGTGTAAGGTTGCACTTCGTAATTACGATTTAAAGCCATATATCAACCTAGTAAATTTTGATATAGGCTATTGTGCACAGCTCGCTTCAGGTGTATAAAGCCAGTGACGTGATGCCAGTTGAAAATCAAGATGGAGTGCAGGCTGCTTTTGCAGCAAAAAAGCATTTAACTGCTTCTCCTGGGAAAACAAAGCTTTAGACCACATTAACAAGTAAGCGATTTTCAACTATGCTGCATGGAAAATAACATAAACCGTACAGACTTTGCAGAGTGCTTCCATTCCCCTTTTAAATCATAATGCTATGCATTAACATTATATCACAATGCCTAAAAAATTGTTTGTTTCCGATTTTTTGCCATTTTACGCTATGAGTAGGTAGGGCAGCCTTTTTATTTTATTTTTTACTTATTTTTTGCCGTGCGACTACATTGATGCAAAAGCAGATTTTTAGCTAGATTATCAAGTCTTATTAGGTAATTTTTATTAAAGAAATATAGAAATTCATTTTTAACTAATTAATAAGAGCTTGAATTTTCTTTTTTTTTCAATTAAAATGAATAAACCAGCATATGAACATGTAGCTGTAAACATTAACACTGGCCATTGGGCAGTGATCATGAGAACAGGTGCCACTCCAGGAGTTTCAGCAATGTGTCCAAGGTACTCTTATCAACAAATCATTTACATTTTGCTGTATAACTGAATGTGAAAAATAATAAGAAGTTTCTTAATATTATATGTTTTTTTGTTTAATTTTATTTTTTTTACATCTATTAATTTTGCTTTTACTACAGTTTGTTTTTAGCAATTTACAATGGGAATTTGTACTACATGTAGCTGTACTACAGGTAGACGAACTAAAACAGTTTTTCCATTGCATAAGTTTCAAATCAGTTTCTTGTGTCCCTTAATTTAACATGTTCTGCTTGTTAGATTTTGACATAGTCGTCAGGTTACTTGAAAAGCACTAAATAGAAACCATGCCAAGCCCCAAACTGACTGGAAAATCAAATGCTTTGAGAGGCTTATTTTTACTACTTTTACAGAAATTCAAATTCCTACATTTGATCAACAGGGAAAACAGTGTTTTCTTTTTGACATAGCCAGTCAAATAAAGACAAACATCTGCATTAGTATTTACAGCTGGCTTTGTTGTGATTGTATTAAGAATCACTATCAGATTGTTTCATTATAAGTCACAATGTGCATTTAGTGGCATCTGATAGCTGCAGCATTATTTTGAAAACTACTGGGTTATCAAGTTAAACGCTGGTCGTTTTCTTTGCAATATAGAAGTGGCTGTATAAAGCTTGAATCTGTTCAATGAATGGGAGGCAAAATAAAAATCTACTTTGATGAATATAGAAAGATAATTTGAAGATTTGAATGGTACAGTCAATCGCCAACCGGAAACAAACATTTTTCTAGGTTCAATATGTCTGCAGGATGTTTATGCTAGCTCTTTTGGCGGATGAAATACACTTGAATAATAACTATGTTATATGTTCTTTATATCTTGAGACGGTATAAGTGTTGAAATGGTTTTCTTTACACGCAGCATTGTCAATCTTGCCGCACCATTGTGGTACCAGCATTCTTTCATCACCTTGCACATCACACCAAGTATCTGAATAAAATACATGTAATCCAATAAGTGAGACAGAAAGTTCATGAAAAGAAATAAGATTCTGCAATTCAAACGTTTACATGCAATAATATTCATGTTTATTTGAATTCACATCATTAATTTATGTTACCAGTAGTAGAACAACAATTTAATTAATAGCAATGTTCTGCAAAACTGTGGTGTATATAGAGGCTGTTTGAAGGAAGAATTACATCATCATCATCATCATCATCATTACCAAACAAATTGCAAATCGTTGTTCTCGTCATCGTTGTCATAATTGTTATCACCGTCTTACCATTATCTAATGACTAATCACTTTCATCAACAACTTGATGATGACAGAAACATTAAACAGCAAAGAAAATAACAGCAGTGACAAAAATGGCATCAACACGGATTAACACAAGATTTGACTGTTCATATTAATATTTAAAAAAATGACATAAGAATAGAGAAGCAGTTGGAGTTCTAGCCACGGATTCATATACCAACAGCTTTATTAACAGATGTTCGATTACTGATTTAGATTATCCAAACTATTTCAGATCATTTTTTACAGTAATATCAATCATTCGTAACTGACAGATTTTTGGTATCATAAACTCTTTCTCTTTATCTACCACAAGTATTCAAAAAGTAACAGAAGTTAGCATCTGTTCACTTGGAAAACCTGATTTTGTGGACTATATAATTATGAACAACAGTGCTAAACATACTCAGAAAGGAATCTTTATGCGATAAAAACCTTCGAGCAAGTGTCAATAATTACAACCATTTTGAACAGCACATTAATAATGCCACTGCAGTTCAACAGGGATGTTGGTGATTGCCCCAGGAAATTTAGTGCAAAAGAGTAATTAGATGGCATTGAATGCTACCACACATTTAGTTGAAATGTGGAAGACATAATGGCACAATCAATAGGTGGAGCAGGTGCATAAACACTGCTGGAATTTAGATTATACCTACTGTGTGCATATAAATTTAGTCATTGCACTATCCTGAAACATTGTAGTCATGGCTTATTTGGACACTCTTTCCTCTAATTTAAAATTGCACTGTAAACTTAAAACATTGAAAAGTTTATGAATCAAACAGAATTTATGCATGAACATTAAAAATGAAAAAGAGAAATACAAGGTTTTGCCTATACCATTATATGTCACATTAATATGAACTACCGAAAGTGAGTTATAGGATACTATTCATTATCTGTGCTAACCTCTGCCAGCACAAACGCTCAAAAATGCACAATCTGTCGAAGTAGTTAATGCCTGTTGACAGTATGCACGCTTCTTTCCCGAAGCTAACATCATAGCAGAAGGGTTATGATTACATTACTGAGTGTAAAGAAGTTACAAGTTTTGATAATGCTTTTCAGATATCACAGGGACTGCACTTATTACTAGCGCATATGCAAAAATCTTGCTTGCTGCTAGCCAGTGACTGAACAGCAAGCAACTGTTTTGCCATTTTTCATTATTTACAGAATCACAGGGTATGAATCACTTATACAATGACAGTTTCCACGTTGATGTTAACAAACTCTGGTAATGTAAGCTAATTCACCGATTACGTACATTATTCTGCGTCCAGCGATTAGGAATTAAAGGTCTTGCTTTGTTTGTGCAGATCATTTTGCGCATGTCTTCCAATGAAGGATCATTTGGTACAATGTCAAAATATGGCAGCTGATATTCTTCGCAGATACCTAATAAGAAAAAATTGATATTCATAATGCTTTTGTTGAAGAACTATATATTCTATATATAGTTCTGCAACAAAACTATGTTCAATTGATAAACTATATTCAAAGACATCACATCATTTTGCAAAGCAAAAATTGTTATACCTTGAATATTACAGCGTCGACAAATTTCCCATAAAACTAAACCAAAAGAATAAACATCAGCTCTCTTGAATGAATCAAAATGTGCTTCATTGATAGTTTCATCCAAGACCTAAAAAATAATTACTCATACATAAAAGACTGATAAAAGTTTTTAGAAGAGAATACAAACCTGCTCCAGGTGGCGCATAAAATGCATTTATCTTACAACTGTATTTTCTTCACTATTCTGATAGGTGCCTACATCAAACGCATGATTTAGCATACAGTGAGAAGTCTTATGCATTGCATAGAAGCTACAAAAATACCAAAGTTTATGACTTGCTGCATCATAAGCTAGATAATTTTTAAAGAATTAAAAAATCACAATGAAAGTTTTATTCATCGTATAAAATCTTTGTAACACGCTATGATATACCAAATTATCTGCCCCAGAAGACGGGCATTGCAATCAGAATTAATGAGCTTCTAATTGACATCAGTATCATACTAAAGCACATGATAAAAGATGCTAGCTGACTTACTAAAAAATTCCTTATATCAAGAATCAGCCAATTTTCACAAAGAATACCACGAATAAAATTTTTTTATAAATAATATTGCGTTCATCGTAAAAAGAAGTAAATGAAATGTGTGAATGTCCAAAAAATCTTAAAAAACTTAAAAGCACACTTCATCTAGTATTTTTGCAAAAATAAATTAGCCACAGTACAAGTTGATCTGAAACGTGAGATTTCTGGTTTGTGATACTGTCAAAGTTTGGCAGCTAAAACTAAAATAAGCCCTTGTTTAACAATTCTTAATGCGTGATGGTGCTAAGTGAAATGACGTTAAAGGAAGCCATGCCTTCCATGGGAAATAATGTAAAAAGAGGAGTAAAATCAAAACAAAATCAGTCATACTTAGCTCCAGTGCTGTAGTGGTGATGTATCAGAAAATTCTTCATTTCACATGAAGCTGATGTTAATTGAATGCTCAAAGCACTATACTAATATAGTTAACATTGAACGTTTTAGAAATGAATTTAAAACCTGATAGATAGTGCCTCTTATGTTATCACTGGTGTAACATCATTCCTGCATTATAATAAATATCTCAGTTTCCACTCTTCTTTGTGCAGTTTCATGAATGATTTCAACATCTTTAACACTTTAACTAAAAATTTGCTGACTAACTTTCTTTCATTGGTTTTGATTTTCTGTTTCCTGCTAAATATCCTAACAATACAAAAATGGCCTTTAGCTCTGCTAAGAAGCACAATTTTTATGCAAGTTAGGCACTGTTTAAGTAACTTTTCAACACAATGTTTAGTAATTCCAATGTTATACTAATTTATACTGTTGGCGAAAAACATTTAAGTTTTTTTCCCAAGAATATATAAAGTTAGCCAAAGACGAGAAGTTTAAAGTAGCGGGAACTCAAGATAAAGACATGTTCTATCTCAAACTTAGCATGTATGACGTACCACATATTACTTTTTGTGACGTGTTACAGTTTAAATTGCACTTTGTGTTTACTTAAATCACTAATAAAATCTGATTTTGAGAAACATGTTGTATAAAACTTAAGTCAAGTTGCAAAGGTACAGTAAAAAATAAGGAAGTTTTCTTTTAAAAAGATTAATGAAAAACCAACCTCTGGCGCCATGTAACGTTTCGTACCAACACGAGGATTTCGTGACATGTTGATTGTGTCCGTAGTGGAGTCATGGCTCACTGCCATGCCTAGATCAGCAATACAAACTGTACCATTCTTTTTCACAAGCATGTTTTTGCTTTTTACATCTCTGTGTGCAATAGCTGGCTTACCTAAACAAATTAAAATGAAGAGAGGTAATCACTTGATTAGCTGACAAATGATAAAATTTAATTCGATGAATTTAAATGATAGCATCGGGCAGCCGGACTCCCATCACTGAGCGGCTGGCGCGACTAACGCGGTTTCTTATTGGCTATGTCGACTGTAAAAATAAACTGGCTGGAACTCAGCTGAAATGGCACAGCTCTGGCCTCTACTCAAAAACCCTCTCACATGCCTGATTAACTTGAGCTAACTTGCACAGTTTAAAACATTCATTAGTTACCTTGGGTTCCTATTGTTTCCATATGTAAGTGCGCAAGTCCACTAGATGCAGAAAGTGCCAATTTAACCAAATCAATTCCATCTACTTGATAGATGTGTAGGTAATCGAACAATGAGCCAAACTCATGATAATCTGTTACCAGCCACAGCTGAGTCCAGGTGCCATTGTCTGAAACATCATACAATTAACGAATCAACAACAAGCAAAGCTGAACTCAAGTGTATTATCAAAAACACAAAAGCAAAATTAAGGCAGCTGCAAAGCACGTTCTTACTCCTTAACACGTAAGAATTTTTCTCTTATTACCTTTATTATCTGCAGCAATGAAGCCCAAAATGTTTTCATGTCTTAACATTACAGTTTGATAAATCTCAGCTTCTCGCTCCCACGAACACTCGTCACGAGATGAAAAGATTTTGACTGCAACATATTCGCCTCGCCAACGGCCTTTCCACACTTCACCATATCTGCCTTTACCAATACTTTCCACCAGATTGATTTGCCTAGCTATAGTTCTTTGAACTAGCAAGGGCAAACCTAAAACAAAAATCAGTATTCCTGCTCTTCATATTTGAATTGTGATTGAATGACAGAGAAGACATAAAAATTGAATTCCTAACAGTATAACCTGACTTATATTACAGAAACAAACCTATTTAAGATATTAATAACGTCAACTGTAAAGGCTTTCCCATGGTTCGAAAATACATCTACTACAAGGAATTAACCTGTACTACCAACAATTTTACCATTCCATTATAATGGGAAAAATGGTTAAAAATTGTCATCAGCTATGATAATATAGAGACTGTAGATATTAAACCATAAACTGTCAGCTAATAAATTATATATTTTAGGTTGGAAAGTGCTGTCATGCTGAATTGCTTAAGAATCATCAAAAGAATTCATCAAAATAGCTCTGTAATTTATTACAGACACATTAGTTTATAGTGGCAATATGGATTACCAAAGAGAATAAATATTGTAATAAAAATGCTAATTTGGTTTAACATATTCTATTTTCATATAAAAGAATCAGTAGGCAAGAATGAGTCACACTCACCTGAACCCGACCCACTTGTTGTAGAGTCATAAATATAGTCGGTTAAATATGATCCACCAAAAGATCTAAGGATTCCCTTATCATTTTCAAAGTTCTGTTCACAGTCATAATGATTTAGTTGAAAAGGCTGGTGAACAGTTCTACGCTGATATATATATAGTGCAATAAGAATAATAGCACAAGCAAAAATTACAGGCGCAGAAATAATTAATCCGATCTCCACACCAGATAAACGATCAACTGTAGAAACTACAAAAAAAAAGATACATAACTGACAGGATTCCAATTTAATGTATAAACTTAGTGCTTACTTTCACTAATGAAATTACCTCATATGTTTAGTTATTAGCAACCTTCTGGTGAATGTGATACATAAAGTGGCTTGATAATGCCATCTACAAGTATGCAGAATCCATGTTTTACAGTGTTTCATTTACGCAAAATTTCACATTTGATGATCAAGAATTCTACACAGTGCAGACTAGAGCACCATACTAATGTTACCATGTAACACACCTTTAATTAATTCAACGGTTCTAGTACTAGGAAGAATTAGTTAAACATGCAGTGTATTGAAGTCAATTTCGTTAGTATAAGTCAATGTAACATATGAGTACACCTGTTCTAGAAGTCAAAATCAGTAAAATCATTCATTAACAGATGTTGGAAATGTATTGTAAAACTAAACAACTACATAAGCTTGTTCTAAAATTACTTATATGCAAATCTCAACTTTTTTTGCAGGCACCAGGTGGATAATTATTGCAGTAAGTTTGCTTCCACAACTCTGTTCTAAGCAACTCCATAGCATAAACAAATGTTAAACAAATTCAAACATCTCTTATACAAATAATGAGCTATGGCACTATGTGTAAAAAATTACCTTTAGGCGTTGTTAATGGTGCTAAAGTGGGCACAAATTTTTTATTACAAAAATCATTGCTATCACAGCACTGAACTTCCTGCCTATCTTGCAGCTTTTCATTGCTGTTGCACACTATGGGATTTTCCGGAGGCCACAAAAGATCTTTACTGTAGCACCTACAATAAATGAAAAAATAATTTGCTAAACTGTTCAGAATAAGGTTAGTGGCCAGTCTGGTAAAGCACTTCAATAAAAAAGTGAAAATATGAATACGAGTACAGAAAAAGAGAATTCTTGTAACTAATTTGCTTAGAAGTAGGAGGCATCTATAAATGTTTTTCTCAAAGTGGGTGTAATTGTAGTTAACAAGGAACTAACTAAAAGTCAGTTTACAGGCCTAGGGAAAAACATGAATTTATAAGCAGCAGTTCTGCATATAGGAGTAGAAACATGAGAAGAAAAAAGTGGACTTGTTAGTATATAGGTTTTTATAAGTAATAATCAATTAGCTATGTTACTAAAATGAAAATATGTTTACAAAAACTGATAGAAGAAAACTGTTCAGTTATTTCTTTAATATGTGTGAAAGTGATAAAACTTAATCAATATGAAGTTAATTAGGAAATTATATAATCTTAATAGCAAAGCGATCAACTAATAACGAAATAAACAATCACATAATTATTATATTTCTTAAAATTGAATTTTATTAGAGAAAGAACACGTGAACATGCAGCATCAAAGAATTGTGTATTCTGCCACCAATACTTATATTTCATAGCTAATTAAAAGTTTTCAAAAATATTAAAGTTTACAATTAGCATTTACCCATAAGAATACAAGATTGAGTCGGTGTTCCCATCTCTAGCAACGGCCGCAAAACACAGTCCGTCTGTCACGCAACTATTATTACTTCCGTTATCACACTGGTTGCACTGGCATCGCAGTCCTGAAAAATATTTTACCTGTTACTGACCATAATGTTTGGCTTAGACACAACTGCAGTTACACAAATTAAAAAATGAGGAAATTGTTATTCATTAACACTAAAAAATAACAGAGCTAAATTTTATGGTGGAGTAATACAATGAAATATGATATGTCAATAGACCAATTTATTTCTTGCTAACGAAAAGCTACTCTTTTGCTCCCAGAAAATTTGCCTTTGTGCACAAATATAAGATGCACCTAGTTTGGAAATTACACATATTTTTGTAATTAAATACTATGACCTTATTATGAAAGCAAAGGATGGTACAACAAGTGCCTAATTATCCAAAGCAGTTAATTTTACAGAGAAGAAGAAATGGGATTCTATTTGAGTTACATGCTATTTTACAAAAAACGGATCCATGGCAACTGTAATTCGTGTTCCAAATGAAATATATAGGCATCTGGCAGTTGTAGGTTTATAATTGTGCAAGCAAATGTACGTGTGCAGCAAGCGAATACCCGAACGCCTTGCATTCTGGATTAGTTTATGCATGCAATGATAAGGTTGTTCTATTTTGGCCAGAATTCGACAAATTTTGCCTGATAATTCAGGCCTAAAAGTTTGTTCAATTTATAAAATTATAATATTATATCTATCTGAAATAATATATTGAACTAAAATGGATAGCTAAATTTTTATTTATACAGAGTGATAAATTATTTGAGCCAGAATTTTCAAAAAAAAATCCAAAGGGTAAAAACAACAATAATTATTATATAATAAATGTACGGTCTCCACCAAAACCTTAAAGTGCAGTGTAGCTCATTGCATTTCAAGCATAAAATTTGTTCTGTCAAAAAAGGTGTTTTTCATGTAATAAGCAATTGTATGCAAAAGGGCAGGTGCAGTTAATCAAACAACATGAAAAACTTTTTCCCAGTTAAACCATTAAGGTTATATCATCCATCCCTCTACGTTATAGAAGTACGACCATGAAATTTATAATCTTATACATCCCAGGAAGTGCAAATAAGAAATTGGCTTTTCCTGCACACACTCAGCCAAGTGCAGACATAATATTTTCTTCAGTATAGTGCACACACACACAGCAAAGAATTTAAACCTAAAAGCTTTTTGCAATAAAACGCACCACAAGAAAAACATCTGGTTATGTCTAGACCTGCTGTAAAATTACAACCACGCAGAAATTAAAGTCTGTGAAAGCTGGAGCAAGGCATTAGAAAACTGAGTTATTTAACAATAATTTGCTACATAAATATAATAATTTAAAACCAATAAAAATAAAATAATTATAATTATCAGAATTAGTAGTCACAAATATTCATGACTTGGTACAATAAATTTTCAAATGTTTTGGGAATTTCATGCCTATCAAAAACACATTGAATCTTATATATAAAAAGTAATTCAAAAATGTTGAAAATCTTGATAACTATATGGTTGGCACAAGAAGTGAAAGCTAGCATACATGTGTGATGTTTGATGCTGAGAAATCCACTAGTATGGTGTATCTCAAGGCACAGTGTTTGTTTGTTTTTTGCTTACCCTGGTTGCTTGGATCAGCTGCAGCAAGCAGATTCATTAATAAATTTTTTTTAATAAGTCTGTAGATAGTATTATTTGGAATTACAACTAATGTAATTAATCTGCTTACTCATCTCACTGTAAATACCATTACGTAAATTTTTTTACTAATTATGTGTATATTTTAATCACTTGTTCTTGGTTTTTCTTCACCTAAACAATACAAGCAAGTAGAAAGATGCAATACTAACAATTTCACTATTAATATTGGGTCTTGAACGAAGATTAGTTTTTGAACTTGGAGCAAAATTTAAGTGCCACTCTAGCACTGCCATCTTTTTTAATTAAATAAATTTCAAAAATAGACAAACAAATTGCCATCTTGACACCTTAGATAGGGGATATTATAGCTTTTAAGTACCAGATATGGATTGCTACACCCTGAAAACTTATATTTTGAGATAAAATCAGCCTGCTATCTGCTTCAGTAGCTAAGACAAGGCTTTTACAAGCTAGCAGTAGCCATGTTGTTGGTTATCCTGAAAATAGTGGTCTTATTTCACGATTTTCAATTGGCATAATAGCAATGAAACTAACCTTACAATTGGCTTGGTTTTAATAAAATTTGAAATAAACAAAAATTAATCTCTTTCAAAATAGGCAATTTTCTAACTTCAAAAAATAGCTGTAAAGCTGAGCGGCCACCATTCTGGGATGTCTACCCACGTTTTTTATGCAGTGCAATAGTGCCACTAATGTCCTACGGAAGTCTAACCAAGGACTAGACTAATTTAATTGATGTCATAAGATAAATTACACTGCGTTAACAAAATTAGCAAACAATACATTGTTAAAATAATACTAATTAGCAGATATTTTATTTTGGTAGATGCATTGTTATAATATCTATCTACACAGTGCGATCATCTGACAAAGTCGTGCAAATATTTTGGTTTCAAAATAAAACAAATTTGAGTAGATTTTATGCAACTGACAAATTTTTGTGGGCAAAAAAAATAAAAAATGTATTTAATAAATGCCAAGTGCAGTCATTAACAAAGAAAATAATCCAAAGTTTTAACTTGTTCAGGAACATGGTTTATAAATTACATTCTTTGTTGGCATGTATTGCAAAGCTAAAAGCTGAAAACTAATTTATCTCTAAATGTGATTCAAAGAATAATGTTACTGTAGTTGCTGTTGTGCTGCAGCTGCCACTGCTGCTCTGTTGCTGCTTTCAGTTCCTTGCATTATTGTTGCTGTTTTGCTGCTGCTGCCATGACCGTTGTTCTTGTTAATGTTCTTGTTCTTTGTAGACTTTCACTGAGCAACATTACACATGTACATATTACTTCAGACATTTTGCGTGTGATTTTCAAATTGAAAATTTTCTGCATTATGTATAAAATAGGTTATGCCGTAATACGTGTGACTGCGTGTTTTCAGTAATGTAATCAGAATTTGGGCAAGTGCTGATGCTTGAGCAAGGAAGAGTGAAATTTAAAGAATGCTGTCAGTTGTTCTACATTATACATTGAAATACTGTATAGTGAATATATTTATCAAAAATTAACAAAAACGTACAGATCTATTAGTTTTTCACCTTCCACTTAGAGGAAATTGTCTCAATTGCAGGATTGGCAGCATTTCAATAATAATTACAACATTAGTACATTATTGTAAAAATGGTCTAAGGTACATACTAATTGCTTGGCATCCAGAAGAAAAATCATCAATAAAGTAATCTGTCACTTCATTAATGTGATTATAGCAGTACACGGCCTTTCAACAATGGTTTAAATTGGATTTCTGTATATCAATACTCTCCTCAACTCATTTAGCAAATAATTAAGAGGACTGGTGCAATATTGTATTGCCAAAAATTTTTGAAACACCATTGTACCTATTTAGTGTTTGGTTGTAAAAAAAAATTACGCATTTGGAATCACGATTCAGTTTGTGCACTTGTTTCAATGGCAGATTTTGCAAGTGATTATTAACTTTTCATTAAAAATGCATCACGTACACCATTTTCAAACAGTTTACTGAATGTTTTTTCTCAAAACCAAAATTTTATGACAGCGTCTATTCCAAAAAAAGATTACTGGTTTTATTCTTTATACCGGTTTATACTGTGAGAAGCATATCACAGTCTTAAGCAATACGTAGTGCACACTACACAGCATACTATTCATGCCACAGACAGACACTTTTAATCAAGATTATGCAGTATGCCTGCTCCTTCATCAGACAATATTGATCCACTTTGAAAACACAACTTATTTATATCCACAGCAGCCTGCTGTGCTGTCAACAACATTATCATTAGCCCACAGGGAGTAATTACGTAATGTGTCAACAAAAGCTTATGGGCTCCCTTGCCACCTTATACACCAATTAAGGTCCTAAATAGCGTATTCAGGGCATTTGGGTAAGCAAATTCAGCTTGTTAAAAATGCAATTATAAATGCCTATCACTTAATGTTTACATAGATATCAAACAATCAATACCTACAAAGACAATAAAAGTAATCTAAGAGGTGATCATTTGAATGAAACAATGCTCTAAATTTTACAAATTTTATTTTACTTAAGGCAGTCCATCAAACTATGTATCATAATGCTTACCACCCCAAATCTTAAAAAAACCATTTAATCAACTTCAGATCTTATTAAGTTTCTATGTGTAAATTCTCACATAGGAACAACTAGAGTGCTGAGCAAATACTGTAACTTCTAAAACCTTGGGTGCATGGTGCAAATAATGTTTTGTCTTGACATTTTGTCTCACAAGAGACAGCTTTCCAATTAGAGAGTTTTGGTTTAAAGCTAAACAAGCATTAGCCAGATAAGCCACAAAATAAAGATTGATGATTTTTTTCTAAATGATGTGCAAATGTTTACACAGTAGACAAATCCCTACTAATTAACAAAGTATGTACAGCATCACAGACACTGTCACTGACTCCCAAGGGAAAAACATTGTTACAAACTTATACATGGGCCATAGCTAGATTAACAGTTCAGACATCATCCCAAAGCAGAGCTTCATGCAGCCAGACATCATGTATTGATTTACTGGGAACAGATTAGAAAGTCAGACACAAGTCTGGCTTCATGGAAATTACGTGTGAAAATGTGTCAAGGCCAAGCAGTTGAGTAATTGCAGTTACCACATAACAAGATGTTTCATTAGTTTTGTCCAGTAAAAAAGTCCTATTCATGAATAATAGTTTTTCATAAATAATGGATGAAATTGCTTTAAATTCACTTTTATCACTCCAGAAAAATATTGAAAAAGTAAGAAACCTTACCTATAGCATATTCGAAAATTGCTAACTGCTAATGTTGACTGCTTTAAAAATCAACCATCCAACATTGCATGGAGTACTGCAATCACATCTGGACTGGTATTCTCAACTTGTGTTACCTTATCCTACTTGACAGATTGCAAAATCTCATTTGTCAGTCTGTTTGGATCTGATGTGAGATCAACTCCGAAATCCCTTACTCATTAAAGGTCTGTTACTATATTCAATTTTGCTTATTCCGTTGACATTTTAAAAGCGAGAGAAATAACACGTTGGGCGGGATAATGGGAGAGTGGATAACACTGAGCTGAATGCTGGTGACTTGGTAGGCTTGCATTTTTTTACAAATAAAACATCTTAAATGTAAAAATAGATATTTCTCTGCTACAATTTGAAAAATTTAGCTAAAATTATTTGGTTAACAAGATTGCATTTTCTGCATTTCAAGGTTTTTCACTGAAATGCACAACTTACCAAGAATTAATGATGTCAGATCTAAGAACAATAATAGCTTCAAAATGCAAATTTCATCACAATATTTAAACATCTGTCTGATGATCTAGGTAATCACTTTACAATACTGTATCACCGGCCACATCAATTGTTTCATTTTACTCCCGGGTGTGGTTCTTCGCACTTTGCTGCTGGCTTGTCTTCCAGTCTGTGTAAAACATAAGGAAAATGTCAAAATCGTTATGAAAAGGCTAATCAAGCCTACATTATATAACTAACTTTTGTCAGTATACCTAATAACTTCTAGGTCTACTTATAAACATTAACAAAAATCCACTATTCAGCACAATGCAAATGTAAACTGCGATCCAGCACTCAATGTCAGGATCTACTTAACGTGGATAGCAATGGCAGAACTGAAAACTAGTTCGTTATCAAGGCTAATCTCTAGGATAAAATGTCTTAACCAAGGCCCATTAATAAAGTTTTCATCCAAAAACAGTATGACAAAGACACACCCAGAGGAAGTATTAAACTTGATGGCCACCCATTCATTTATTCACTGTCACCTAGTTGCTAAGAAAATTAAAAGGGTTTGTAAAATAATAATGAGCAAAAAATGCAGACAAGGTCAACCTCACCAAAACAGAAGCCAGAATTTACCATTTTCTAATGGGCAAATTTAAGTATTAGCTTTACCCACGTCAACTCAGAAAGGTCTTGAGAAGACGTTGGTACTATACATACTAGGGTACGTCAAACACACATTTTCATCAAGTAAAGCAACTTGTTATGCTTGGGTGCCACTGACCAGAAGCTTAGGACCGGATGATCGTTAGGACTGGTTGCCGAACCGAATTCTGATAAAATGTCAAATGAAATTGGAATATCAAACTGAACCAAATTTTCTTGTCATTCCAAATGAAAAGAATTAGAAACTCTACAACGTTTTATTGCTTTACGTTAGCTGTGATTGGTGGGTAGTCTAAAACTGTTCTGATTGCTAAATCTGTAATGGCCAGTGTTATGTAGTTAAGTATTTTAAAAACAGCCCTAATTCTTTTAGCAGCTGTTTAAACTATTTTGTAAAATCAACATGAGTATAATTGTTTACTAGTTCGAGTACTAACTGATTTATTTCGTCGTGTACAAGCAAATAGAGCACTACTACGTGACACAACACAACACGACACGAATTGACATGACTTTGTATACAGACGGTGAATAACCATGCATTGTATTCTTCGAGTTATCATACAAAAAAGTAGTGTTTGCATGGGTAGAAAAAAATCTGACTCGGGTACCCTTTTCCTTACACCCAATTGTTAATGGCTGATTGTTAAGATTCAGCAGCAGTGAAGAAATTGTACTGACTTATGTTCACAAACAAAAATAACTATTGGTACATTATAACTAACTGCACTGTTATGTTAACAACAAGCATTCAGTTATTACACCCTGAGAGCCTGAACACATGAGCTATGAGTTGCAAAAGTGTTTCCCATACAAACAATTTCAACGTAGAGATTAGGGTAATAAAATAATCTATATTATGCTTTTTGTGTGCTGTTAAACTTAACAATCTGTTCATCCTTATCTTTGTTAATGGCTTGAAATAGCTTTTTTTGGTTAAACAACAATTCCATTTGGATAATTAACAGCTTGGTAAAGAAGTCATGGATTTTTTTTTGTAAGTCACCCCTATGGCAAAAATGGTTTCATCTGTCATCTCCCTACTGGCTGTTGACCTGACATACCACTAATGCAGCAGTTAATACTTAATAGTCTGCTAGCAGGTTACTACTGTAGAAGGTGGCATTTAAATTTTAAATTCTCTAGCAATGGTTATCCTATTACAAATAATGTCAGCATTTTCATTGTTGGAGCCCAGTAGAAATATTAGGCTCAGTTTATAAACAAAGCCGGTAATTAGCAATGGAAACCCTGAAAAACAGAAAGCAAAATGTTGGCTGTTGTGACGTGTTCACTGTTTGCTATCAGTTTTTTCAGATGAATTTTATTAGCATTACAAGAAAATTTTCAATTTGTTTGATATAATAATCACAATTATTAAAAACTAATATCGGTATACTGTAAGTTCACCAAATGTTTAGTGATTACAACTGAAGTTTGCCGGTCTGGATTTTTTGTACTGATTTGTGGGGAAAAAAATCAGTGATCCGAATATTTGGTACTGATACATACTAGAATTTTCAATGTTCAGTTAACAAAAATCTGTTTTCACTGGTGTGCTGCCAAATTTCTTTTATTTCAATATTCTTATAGATGCTACTAGTTTTACTTTTTGGTTGCAACTTAATAAGAGAAACACTGACTTAAAAAAAGTTACAGTCGACTATGCTGGTCCAAGGTAATACGAAAAACACACAAATGACATAATAAATGCACTGGTACTGGTAACATAACTTGTGTGGAACGTGCCTTGCATCCGATAATTCAACTCACGTTTATCGCACAAATATTTTAGTTACAGAGTACTGTGGCAAATTCTACGTCTACACATTATTTAAATATACAAGTGAAAATCAGAATCATAATGACTAGAAAATTAATGTAAACACACAAGTCACACCTCAAGATCCAGCGAAATTTATTTTAATGTAAATAAGATTTTAATATATAGGGTACCAACTTACCAACAGCGTCACATCGTTAAGAAACACATGACCCTTCCCGACTGATTATTCTTATCATATACTCACTAACACACTTCGCAACTATAATAATAATGAGTCTCAGACTCAACCCGCCAGTAGACGTCTGAGCGACGCCTGCGCCAAATTCACAAATTATGCTAGCTTTGTTCGCAGAAAATTGAATGATGGACTTCCTGTCCTGTCGGTCCTCCACTGTGAGCGTAACCTCAAAACATAGATATAATAATCACACAAAAATATAAATGCATAGGTCAAAATAGTTTATGTAAAAAATCTCCGTGGGTTTTTGGATAAGGTAAGAAACTCTTAGATAAATTGTATCTTAGCTTGGTTTTCTGTGAGAAATTAGGTTTAAAATAAAAGTAAAGGGTTAGACAACTTTTTGTATATTTTAAGATAGAATTAAAAACACTGAAATTACCACACTACACATTCACATAACAAGTTTTGTTTAAAATTACATTAGAAATTTACACTCACTTTTGTCTCTCACTTTTGCTTCCTAGATTAATGGACTGCAGACATGAAATGTAATTATGACATGTCACCAAAGCTATTATGTCAAACTTTGTAACTCACTGAGAAATATCAAAAATCTAACTATCCAAGTCCTTCTTGAAATTTGTTACATTTTCAACTGACTCTTTAGTAACAACATTCTAGCACAGACAGCATAGAAAAATCTTTACTCAATGACTGAAAGTATGTAACAAAAATTACATTGTAGATTTGTGTTGTTCACTTTTGAGGCAAGCATGTGCAGCTCTGCAACAAAAGTACTAATCACTAAGTGAAATATTTAGCTTTTACGTATCCTCTTTTGATAGGAGAAAATGAAGAACTTTAATTGAAGCGATATAGCAGTTAGATGAAATCACCCAGAAACAATTCTTTGGTTATGCCATCGTAGGTTGTTGTTGTTTGTTATTCTTCTTTTTGTTTTTACTGTTGTTGTCGCTGCGCTGATCCTCATTATTGTTGTTATTATTTCTGGGCATAATGTTGCTGTAGTGTTGTTACAAAAAGACGAGAACAATTTAATGACGTGGTTTACACTGTGAGCCACGTGATTAATCATTGGCACATGTTAATTTAGAACATGGTTCACAAATTTGCTGAATCTTAATTTAAAGCTTGTTTCTAAAGGTAAGCAGTCAAAGAGAACAGCAATGATATTACAAGTTTTCTAGGGGATTAGTCAGAGAGCATTCCTAGGGAGCACCCAATATTGTCACCATTTGGTCAAGATCTTGTCGGGACCTTGACAAAAACATGTTCAGAAAATATTGTCACCAAGTTGGTACAATATTGGATATTTCGTCAATATTGGTACAACATTGGACCAATATTTTTATCCAATATTGAAAACGCATGGTTTACCCTTTACATATAGTGCAAAAAATTGGTAAAATGATGTGGCAAGTTCACCTTAAATATAGTCCCAACATTTGCAAAAATATTGTCACGACATTAGTATAATATTGTTGTGCTGCCCGGGCTTCTCCACGCAACACATAATTTGCCAACATAGTGAAACAGGTTCTATAGGAATACAGCGATACACCACAAAAAGTACAAGTACGAAAATTAAACTGAAAGAACATCTGACAAGAAAGATAATGACAGTGATAGTGCAGAGACAAGTTAGGATGAATTTGGCCAAAATCTGCTCTAAAAACATTTAAATGATTTTGCCGAGAATTTGGCAATAGCATATGTAGCAATGTTGTCATCATCATCAATGACCTGAATGCACCGTACTGTGAATATTTGATACAAAAAACACACCATTTACAGAAATTTGACGTTTCATGGCAACGCAGTGGTGACCAGTAAAGATAAAAAACTCACCGTTTTCACCGTTAAGAACAACACCATCCTCAGTAGCACATTCTTCGCATATTTTATCCATTACCTGCAACCTTTCAAATTATAGGGGCTAAAAGAGTGAGATCGTCAGCATATCCCAAACAACCTGTATAGTAATTTCTAACTTGGCAACTCTACGTCACTTTTTGTCAAAATTGACCATCAATATAAAAATAATACAAATAAAAAAGATGAAAGGTTTCATGCTCATTATTCACGCACGCAAAAACTCAGTTCACTGCGTCATTTTGATTGGTGTATATATATGTGTAATAAGAACGGTGCCACAAGTATGGACAATTGGACATGCTTTTGTCAGTGAGTTTTCCTAACAACTTGCAATAATTTACTCGATTGAATGCTTTGTTTGCATCCAGTAATAGAGTGTTCAGTTACGAACATTGCTTCTTTCAGAGTTATAATGATTTATGGTTTCTGGCATAACAAACGTACACTGTGTTGTAGAAATCTCAGCTTAAATCCGAATGGCAGTTCGGAATTACTTAACGCAGCTTTTTCTTTCAGTAAAATGATCAAATCAAATATTTTACTAATTACACTACTGGGAGCAAGTGCTCTATAATTGTCAGAACGGGAAAGTAATTTACGTTTTCTTCTGGGTATAGGTACCATGATCGTGCACATAATACTATGAGGTCTAATACCATGTAAAAATTGGTTAAGTACACAAACAGCAAATAACTCGGGTTTGCTATGTAATCAGAATTTATACTTTCCTCTCCACTTGATTTCGTTCAAACATGCATTTATTTACGTTGGAAAAAATTGACTTACCTTTGTAAAAGAAGAAAAGCAAAATAGCCCATTAGCAAAGAAGGAAATTACTCCACTTGATTAATCTTGCTTGAAAAAGGACAAGAAAAGCGGTACCTGAAGTAGATTTCATTAAAAATCGCCCTAAAAATTATACTGATTTATTGCAATTTTATGCGTATATCGTATTCGTATTCAGTGGATTTTTTGTTTGTTTAGTTTTAAATCTCTCGACCGCATCATTACGTGACGTCATATGCGTGACATTATGGCGTCATTATGGCGTCATTATGCGTGACATCATAAAGTAAATCAGGGGAAGAAGAGGAAATTTCCGGGAAGGCTCATAGTTTGACAAGAGTTGAAGTATTAAAGATTTAACAAACCAGTGGTATCCGAATTGTTCTGAGATTCCCAAATATTTAGAAAACTTTCGTGAGTTAGTATATTTTTAATGAATAGTACCCAACTGTCCACATTGTTGTTCACAAGTATCACATTTTCATAATAACAATACGAGAGCAAAGAATTTTTTGGCGGGTTTATGACTCGCCTTTAAATCAAAGTAATCCAATTTAATGTTAATTTCAATACTGACAGGAATGTGAGCTGAGTGCACATGGCTGCCTACTATGGCACAAGATTTTATGTTTTCTGATAAATTACTCGAAATCAGAAAATGATCAATTCTAGACTGTTTCGACGTAGGACCAATGTATATACATGAAACAAAATCAGAAAATGATCAATTCTAGACTGTTTCGACGTAGGACCAATGTATATACATGAAACATTAGCGGGTTCAAGGTCAATGCAAGGAATAAGATCATAGTGGCATCAAAATTGTGAATACAACATGTGGAGAGACTCTTTTAATGTTAGTGTTAAGATCCACACCAAGTATTAAATATGAGGGATTCACTTTATGTATTTCCTGCTTAACTTCACTACTGACTTTCATGTATTCAGCAGTATTCAGCATAATTATCATCTTAAAAATGAGAATCGTATGGTATATAAGCATTAATACTGTGTCACTGTAGTACACTGCGCTACAAGAGCCTATAGAAATAGTTAAACCGCATAACCTTACATGATTACAAGTTACCGCATTAATATCAGCTTTTATCTGTAAGGTAGGTTTGTACGCAATGACACAACCACAAGAAGGACGACCTATCAGTGGAGAACTTTCATTTATTGAACTTTTATCAACGCGGTCTATATTTCCTAACTTTTAATTTCGACACGTAACTTTCAAATAAACAGTACTCTTGCAACAGCAAAATATCAGTATCCCTCTCATAGTGGTTTTCATAATTATTATAAGCAAACTTCAGTCAAGACCTTGAATACCCCAAAGTGTTTGCAATTAAAACGCACAACTTCTGAAAATTTGTGAACAACTAAAAGAAATTAAGAATTAACAGACATAACATTAATGCTAACAGACCTATATGTACATGTATGTATGTGAATATGGGAATATGTATGCGAGTATAAATGTATGTACATAGTATGTATGTATACATGTTGAAAATACGCGCAGATTAAATAGGTAACATTTCTTGCAGAGCCATTTTTGAATGATGTGGAAACACCGATGATATGGATAGATTTCCCGCCACAGAAAGTAGCCCAAGCAAACCTTCAATGGTCTTCTTAATTTTGTTAAGTACTCAGAAGTTTAACAGGCATGCACATTCCCATCAAAGTTCATTTCAATTCATTTCATGTACCAATGAAAACGGCGCGGTGAGCCATGATCTTGGTGAAAGGGCCAAGGACACCGGACATCGGTCAGTTTTTTGACAATCAAGTCCTCCTTTGCCATGTTTGTTTAGATACTAATATTGTGGGACGGATATGTATCTGGGCTTGTAAAAATTCTGGGATTCTTTAAGGGCCCAAGAGAAGAGTCAAAGTGTGAAAATTGTATTCTTTTTGGCGGCAAATACTCCACCTGCTTTGTTGCCAATGGCAACCCATGGGTAAGATAGTCAACGTACCGTAACGCAATCGATGTTGTGAGTTGCAGGTGCCTATGAGTAAAAGTCTACGTTGACACTGTCAAATGTGCAGGGCCTGCATATTAGTCAAACACCGTAGATTCGACTAAAACGCTGGCATTGGAAAATCATCATTAGCTGTAATACTGCATGCTACATTTTAGGACTATGGTACAGAGGTAAACCAGTGTTGCGGGATACCATAAATTAGTCACGGTTGTTAATAACTGCAAGATATTGTTGTGAGGCGATTGCTTTTTTGTTCTCCAGGACAGACCATCCTATGATTGAACCATTCTAAAAAAATCACAGATTGCAAAGTGAAATGTGAGTACATAAAATTTTTCATTGTTTCATCTAGAGCCTTTAGATTGTTATAAACGGGTTATAAGGACTTCGTCGAATTCGTTATGTGTCACACTTATTCGTTGCACATTTTAGCTCATTTGAATATATAAGGTTATAGTATTTTATGTAGTGCACGTACTATGTACGTATGTAGAGTATTAAAAATACAGCTACATTGTCATTCTACGACTTATGATTATTAGAAAGAAATTAACTTAATTTAAACTCTGTTACTACTTGATTACATGCTTGGTCGTTTGGTCGGTTCAGGTGGGTATAGTGACTTAATTGAATTTGCCATCTGTCAGTCGATAATTACTTAATTGCTGCTTTGTTCATTTGTTAATTTCCACACACCATTCACTGCATTTAGCCATCGAAGTTTAAAATACGTGTCATTAATTTATACTTATAGTACCAGCGTCATGCAACAAGTTCTTTTCATCAATCCAACATACTTGCCCATCGCTATGCAAGCTACCCTATCATACGCTTCGTTACCAGCCAGACAGCCACTTACGAATGCTCCAGTCCCAACAATTAAGCGCGGGCTTTCCACGTAGTGTAGGTCAGCATAAATCATCGAACATTTGGAAAATATTATTCGTTGGTTTAATATCACAAATGCTACAGTGATTTTTGCAAGGCGAATGCTTCGTTTTACTTGTTAAAATTTTTCAAAAATGTATGTGATTATGCAGTGTTGTAAATCCCAAAAGTAAGGCCTATAATTGTAATACTCATTAGTTACACTAGTAACTCATCTTGGTTTTAACAATCTGGTGATTACTAAATATCTCGCTCGGATCTACATTCTACGCTCTACAGGCTATGTGTAGCTTGCGGATGCGGATGCGTTTTCCAGCTGTGGAACAGCCTGTGGAAAAAATCAAGAAGAAATAGCTGCGGAAAATGAATAACGCATACGCAGGCTGCATAAACGGGTGCTTTGGAAACAGTATAAACCGATTTTACCTATTACGCACACAACCGCGTCCGCATCTGCATGATACATAATTTCAACTTTACACGCCGCGAATGTTAACGGTATATATACGACAAGCACTGCCTAGAATTATAAAAAAATTAATAATAATAATGATAATAATAACAATTATTATTATTATTATTATTATTTATGTTGCTATAACCGTAATATTTTATATAGTTATAGTTATGTGATATTTCCTATAACGCAATGTAAGTTTTCTATCTAGCCAAAGCTGAAATATTAGCGTTTCTTCCGGTAGTATAGGCCGAAGCTTTATTCCAAACAGCCTTTGTTTGATACTCCAACCCACGCGGCGTGCACAACCTAAAATAAAATTATGCCGAAAATTAATCAATACGGCATCTTTCGATAAACCGGTGGGTGTTCTCTCAGTTTCTGTATCGTGTGCATGTACAGTCTGTGCAGTCAAACGGGTATCAGTGCATTTCGTTTTCTTTGTGTTCGCTTAATGAATTTCATTTATGAAATGGGACGTAGTGTTTACTATAAACGGCATATTTGTTAAAATGTAGTAGAAGTAGATGTACATCTGTGATCTATCTAAATGTGTAATGTAATTGTAGGGCGACTAGGACCCCGATCAGGTCTGGCCAAGCAGTGAACTTTAAAATGGGACCTCAGACATTTGCTAATACTGTATTTCTGTTACTGATGTCTCACAGACTTACTATAAGAATATTTTAACGTTTTAGCGTGTAAGAGTATACGTCTTTATTGGTCATAGATACTATACACGGTATACTTTTTTTCTGTTATGCTTTGTAGTTTGCACTGACTTAGTTTAAGTAAGCACTTAGTACAACAAATTCGCAACCGTAATTAAATTTAAGTGCTCGTATAAATTGGCTCAAAAATCAAAAGAAATATTGAAAAGTGCTTAGCTACTGTTGAATATTTTGACGAAGTTGAAACAAATGAACATTTAAAATTGTTTGCTCTTGAAAAGGACACTTTTTACTTTGTGTCAGAGAAATGTAAATTTGTGTCTGATAGGATGATAGTTGTCAACATTAATTTTAGTTTTGGGCGCATTTAATTCCAGGAAATTATTACGACGTCATTTGGTAGCATTGCTAAAGACATTTTTATGGCCAGACTCTTCATTGTTTGAAATAAGACGTAAAATCATTGTGCCATCTGCATGTTAAATAATTTTTTAATCGTTTTTATTGCAACTTAGATCATTTGTGTATAACACAAAAAGCAAAGGTGACAAGACACAATCTTGTTGACTTCCCTTGTTAACTGCAGTGATATATGAGACTTCAGACATAGTTTGAACAATATAGCTTCTAAAATCCTAAAATGTGTCCTAAAATCTAAGATAAATTACTTCAACACACATGGAACCTCAAACATGAAAAGCTATTCCAACAAAATGTGTATATTGTACTAAATGCAGAGATATAAGTGTATGAAAAGACTTCTAGCATGTAGTTAGATGATTTTTGATCTAAGTGTCTTGTTATAATACACAAGACACACAACAGCGTTACTAGTAGAACAGTTATTAATGTCTACACAAGTTGCTAAGGGTCAAAAGATGATTTGATGATTCTTTTCCTTAATTCTTTCAGTATCAGCTTCATAATTTTGTTCACTCTTTCTGACTCATGAGATTTTATTATAACTTGTGTGATTAATTTTTAGCAAGTTGAAATTGGATTTTCGGGGAGTTTTCCTCCAAAGGACAGCTGTGTTCCTAATCGAATATGGAAGGACAAGGTGATTGTGGCCAAGGTAAGTTTCCGCATTTTTATTATTGTATCTAATGTCAGTGGAAGGTACTGTATTGTATTTATTATTAAAAGTGACCAGCAGTAAGTATAGAAATAAATAGCATTGACACTGTCTTTAGCTTACTATAATATTGCCTTATAATTTTACTCAATGGATATTTTGTCATTGGTGAATTACATTTCGATTGTAAAAATTTCTGTCTCAGTTATTTTCATCTTTTATTCAGTTAACATTCTTATATTCAGCATTATTCAGAATATTCAGTTTACGTTTTTATATTCAGCATAAACAGCTTATGGACCTCTCTACTCTTCCTTGTTTACTTTATTAAAAATAAAAATAATGAAAGTATTGCATCACTTCTGCATCACTACGATCATGAAATGTGGCACAAGATTTCCTGTTGCCATTGTGGTAACCTGGGATCTATATATTTTTCTGGATTGCATCAGGTGCATCGCTCTAACTTTGAAAAATGTTTTTATAATTTGAAAAATGTTGGATTTTGTAATAAAGTTTCAAGTTTCAATTTAATTCTTTCTGCAAAGATTTGTAACATATATGTTACATATAAGCAATGTTCAAAATTTAGACATTTTACAAAAATTCCTAGGCACTTCATATGACACCTATGGGTGCATTTTGAGGAAAGTGTGACATAAATGCTTCTGCTGTAGCACTTTCAAAGTTTTTCTAGATGTTTTGTATAATACTTGGAATCTATAGAATGCATGTAAAGTGGCAGAATGTAAAATGAACATAATTCGTGATGAAACTCACTAGGAAAATCAGACTTCCACTAAGAAAAGTATCCAAAATCTAAGAATTACACCCTTTGCCTAAACATTCTTAGGAAAGCCACGGAAGAAATTAGTTTAGGCACTTTACCTAGTTTATTCTGTCAGTCCAAAAAATGTCTAAGCATTCTATAGAATACCCGGCTTTACACTTTCTTTATAACATGTACATTGCTAACCTGTAATTAGGTAACTGCAGTGCTACATTTAAGGATAACTTGGCTAACCAAATTTTTACATTTTGTTAACAGTGCTCGCTTCACGTTGTTGATATTGTCGCCATCATTGTTTTAATTGCTGCTATTGCTGCACTCCTAATGCTGTTCTTGTTGCCAACAAATACAGCTGAAATAATTTTTGAACTATAGCTGCATATTCACAGCATATTGGTTAATGTAGCATTGGTGTTACATATTAACTAATTTATGAAAGCTTTACGACCTTGGGTAAGTGGCAGGCTTTCAGAAGAAAAACACACACAAAGCAAAGCATTTCAACGACTCACTGAAGATCTGAGATCCAAAATTGATTGTAATTGGGAGGGAAAAAACTGTATCTTAGTGTCGCAATGAATTGGCCAACTCTTCCTTTAGCAATTTATATCTGATAAGTGACAAGGAGCAAATAGTTTCCGCCTATTGTCACCCATAAACAGGAGCACTGCATACATGAAGCTACTAAACTGGTATTGAGAATGGTTATCTGCTGTTAACATTGCAGAACATCTTTTCAACTTGTGCACTAAATTCATGTAAAAAATATGTAAAATTTCATTTGAATTTCTGCAATTATCATTTTAACTAGAGATGTCTCAGTAGAGTTAGATGACACAGTTGCCCAATAAGAAGGCATGCATCCTTTGACGCTACCCCAAAGGTGTGTTTACTGTATTAAGCGGTTGACGCCCACTGCAATTAAAATTACACTAAATCTCTGTGAAAAACACACATCATAATAGATCAGTGGTTCCCAATCGGGGGTACGGGTACTCCTGGGGGTACGCAACAGCAAGGCCAGGGGTACGCAGAAGGTGTGTCAGATCGACACATTTTTTTCTTTCTGTAGCCGGTGAAAAGGGTAAAATACACCAAGTTGCAGCATCACGATATTCTTTCTACAGGTTAGGCAATATTTCACAAACAATATCATTCCTGCGCAGTGTGCTAGAAAATACTTTTACTCGCCCACGAAAAGCTTATATTTTGACCCTTTGTTTGTGCTTTATTTGGCTTTCGAGGTGTTGGTTCCATTTGTGACAACATACAAATGTGAGCTAGGCTTCAGTGCAATGCTACATTTGAAGACGAAGGCAAGAAACCGTTTGAATTTTAGGAGCGACATGCGAGTCGCTATATCAACAATTAAGCCTGATATCAAAAAACTTGTTGATAATCATCAGGAACAGCGTGCGCATTAATTATGACTGCTGTGAAGATCGCGTTTCCTTGTATTGATGCTTTCATATTCGAGAAAGTTGTTCAAATTACGTATTTCTTAATAATCAGTGATAAAATTCAAGTTTTCAAAAAAAGTTAAAATAAAAAAATGTCGATAATATTAATCGTTGTTTTCTGGAAACTGGTTTTTCAAACGATTTGTTGAAAAATATCAGGTGGGGGTACGCTGAAGATCGCCACATTTAGAAGGGGTACTTGGCAAGGAAAAGGTTGGGAACCACTGTAATAGATCCAAATGCAGACAGAACTCAACACTTCAATAACATATGTTCTTTATCATTAAAACGTTTGGAACATCGCGCAGTCAGCTGCTTTATCTGCACAATTTAGCTGCAGTTTTTGTGCAAAATTTTTAAACAAATTATTAGTGGTTTTACTGCAGAATAAAATCAAGTAATATGTATGATCTTTGTAAGACAGCAATTTAATGGTGGTTTGAAAACTTGTTTGAAAATCTGTTAAACTCGATTCGGATTCGAATTTGAAAGCCACAACTTCGATTCGAATTCGCTTTCTAGTTCAGAATGCTTACTTCCGGCCTAGCTGGCCTACACATACCTCTGACAGGCGCTCAGCGCAAGCATATCACATTAGTTAATATACCCGGATCAAATTCGAATGAAATTCAAATCTTCAAGGATTGATTTAACAACAAATAGACTCCGAGCTTGAACCATGCTCTATTGCAGTACGAGATATCAACTTCCTAGCTTACTCCAGCACCGAGACAAAGTGGCGACAGACGGGTAAACGGAAAGACAGACGGAACTGATAATTCTGTAGTTGTCCACTTCGCTGGGGCAAGTGTAAAAATCTGATGAGGCAGCTTTGATTAACGTAACAATGTGTAACATTATTATATTTATGAGTTTATGGTTTATATTTATGAGCAAGTGAGCGACTTTAACTACACGTTTTACATTTTTGCTTCACATAACTAACGACTTTACATTTTTGCAAATTGCTATATGATGCATTCATAATAATATAGATGTCACTAGTGTACATGATAGTAGATTGCCTAGTAGCGTCGATGGGCAATAAATATAGTATAGACTATTTTTGAGCAGGTAATGGGGTTGAAGGAAAAATTGTCTTGCCAGGGTCTTTGTTTTTAATAAGGAATTTCAGTAGCTGGATCGGTTATGAGGCATTTAAAACAAATGATCAACCAAATAGATTAATAACAAGCGTTAGATGTACTGCCATTGCGTGTTAATGACATTAGATCAACTATGCAAAATAATGTCTTAATTAGACACAATGTTTATTTTTCCTAAAAATGAAAAATCCCTTTAGAGCAGCAAATTGAGAGTACCCAGCGTGTGACATCAACAATGGTCGACCCTAGTATGGCTTCTTATGTGTACTCAATACAACCCACTTGTTTATCTTGCACCAGTTGCACGGCTTGGAAGAAGATACTATACAGTTTTTGTCTACAGCCTGATTAGCATGTAACTGTTAAAACATATAAGTTTTTGTAAGAAAAGAAATAATTATTTTCGTGAGTACGATCGTGTAAAACTGGAAACAACTGTGCATAGCGTAACTCACTTGGCGCGCGTAAAAACACTGCTGCTGAACGCATAAGGTCATACATTTCACAAAAAATACAGGTGTACAGCAAAAATGTGTACCATTATTGTTAATCTTGGTATTGATCAGCATACATCATTTAATTGGCTTACTAATTGATCTAACTAGTCATTTTCGAGTTGACAGTTAGTACAAACAACTAATGAAACTAAACAACGCGTTCCAGGTCTGTTTCTTCTAACACCCACCAAGTGTTCAACGAGTGTAGTTTTGTGATATATGTTTATTTTTTGCATTAGTTTTACTGACGCTGAATTTTGGTGTGAACAGATTTTTTGTGAATCACATTTTTGTTTGTTTTCGTGATGCACTGGATATTTTTGAAATAAAATGCTGTCATATTTTAAATGTTAATTGTAAATGCCAATGTAGGTTTGTGATATCTTCTTCTGCTTCATTCATTTTAAAAGCTATACTTAAAATGCTGAATTAAGGTGAAAAACCAGAAAGTGCAGTCAGTGGACTGGTTTTAACTGTTATATCATGCATGTTTAAATCATATGCTGCACAAACTATGCTTAATTTAGTGAAGCCATGATTGTTAAAAAATATAGTCAGAGTTAGGAAATTACAGTGAGTCATTAAAAATTTAATGAACAAAAAATAGGTACAACATCAAATTTTATTGATGCCCAAATGTCACATACACCTCATGGAGTCGTCATTTTCAAAAGCTAATCATTCTGAGGAGAAATTGTACTAGGTTCAGCACGAGTCAGAAAATTCTCAAGACGTAGTACTTTGTATAGCTGACCTTTCCAAGGGCATTTATAATAAATCTATGAATATAAAGTGCAAACGAAGAGCTGACTGTATTCCCTGTAAGAGCGATTTGAAAACAATACCCTTACTGACGACATACTTAGGAAGTTAGGATTAAGGTCTCAAATCATATGTACTGTATAATAATAACAATATTCCGCAAACCTGTTTTCGAGTTGTTCAGCCATGATGGTAGATATAGTTTCTCACGTTCTTTGGCGTTCTTGCTTTGGTCTAGGAGTGTGTTGATATTAGTGGCCTTTTGCCAACAGCATTTTTATTACGCCATTCTTTACTGCTTAAATTGTAATGCGTAAACACCGTTTCTTTGCTAGTCAGTGACATTGTGTAGGTTGATGGAGCATACTGAAATTGTAAGTTGTCTTGTTTTGAAAGTTTGTTTGTTGTTACTTGTTAGATTGTTATTATGATGGGTGTTTTCAGTTTTCCGTCGATTCAAATGTTTCATTCACTCCATCAGCTTAGTAGATCAAGAATACTAACTGATATTTATAACCCGATAGCAAAATACTTTAATAAAGAATTTTATTGTCCTGACGTTAAGTTCCTTGTGTTTTGCTGTTTAGGAGGTCTGTCATCTACGGTAAAGAGTTTTGATTGCCCATCTCCGCAGGCGTTTTCATATATATATATATATATATATATATATATATATATATATATATATGAACCACAAATTTGAATTAAGTGAGTTAATTAATTCATTGATTAATGAATTTGAATTAATTAAGCAGTTTTACTTTGTCACACCATGATTATATACATTTTGTGCTTTTGATGGCACACTGAGCAAAATATGAGGAGTGGGACTAAAATGAATAGTTTTCTAGCGTGTCATAATTTAGTAGTTACACATTCATATTGTGTAACGTATGTTGCGACCGACGTATTTGGGATACATTATTTCAAATTTCTATAAAATATGAAATTTGCTATTTTGTAATAGAATAAAAATCGGTAGTTGTAAAGATGATTGCCCACGTTATGTAGGTTTGCTGGGAATAATTTTTGTACCCGTAAAAGACATTTTATACGTATTTTACAATCTTTACTATATCGTAATGCGCACTTGCCACACCCATGCGATGAAAAATTCTTCAGGTATGCATTCCTAAGATAGTAACTACGTGACATACATCATACATGTATTTTTATTTTTTTGCTTTAAGTCGTAATACTTTATTTTGTCATTACATGACATTCATCTTTGGGGTGCAAATAAAATCAAGCTTGAAAGCCTTTGTGAGTCAGTTAGCGAGTGAACAGTTACAGAGTATGCATTCAAATGTGTTTTAGTGTGAATTCGTAGACTTTATCGTCACCATGTTTCAGAGTTTAGGCGAAATTGAAATAAATTTCATATTATTTTGATATTCATCGATGACTTTATTATAGTTTCATTAGAGGGATCGAACTCCTGCTTCATAAGCTATTGGTGTAAATTAGGTACGAACAGATTAACATTTTTTCTGTTTTTTCATGTCGCACTATAAAATGTATTTTGTTTTAGTGAGCAGTAAAACCTAGTATGTATATTGCTATGTAGACCCATGATTATTACTTGAATTTTTTTTCACTTCTGCATTCTTTGGTGTCTTCTTCTGTATGAACCACGAAAATTCGTGGTGATGCTATCAGTAAAGTCCTTGACCCTAAAAATTAAGCTCAGGTGAACTTCATGTGAGTCCTTTTCAGCGCGAAGGCAATGAGCCAAATCATGCATTTCATTGGTTGGCGTGGGTTGGACCATTGAGATTTTGACAAATAATATAATGTCACAGGGTGCTTTATACACACATTCAGGTTGAATTTGTGCAGCTTACACCTTCGTAGCCAAAGAGACGCGTTACTTACCGTGGGATTTCCCACGTTTGAAACTGGTAGACTTGTTTATCATAAGTTATAGTAATACAATGGCACAATAATGAAGGTTGAATTGATTAGTCGTAATTGTGTAACATGCGACCATAATTATTATATCATCGTGTTGACCTTACAATCGTGTTGGGTTTGTGATTTCTCGTGTTATCTGCTGTATTTTGTTTACCTGATCAACGTGGCTGGCTGCACACTTCGTGTTCTAGATATTACTCATACTGCAGTCTCCGAGTGCTAAGTAATAGCGCTTGGAATCATATTTTTGTTTGTTTATTGTTAGAATGTATACTTCTATAGATGAAGTAGTCGGTGATTTTTCTGAGATCCTTATATTCTGTCACTCGTGAAATCTGGCGTCGGTTCGAACTCATGGTTTTTTCCAAGTGAACGCATGCTGAATGTGAATTTGGTATTTTGACTCTCAAATATAATCCTAAGTTGTCTTGTGGTTAACTTTGGCCATTTTCACAGATCATGAATTTTCGCAAAATTGTCTGGAGCCCCAATGTCTGGTACCTATACCTTTGGGCGTCAGAATTGATTTACAGGGAAAAAGTGATTTCAATTTTTTATTCCACTTAAAGCAACAAAGACTGTAGGGGTTGAGCCAGTAGCCAGGTTTGATGATCTGACCACCAAAATATGCTCACAGGGTGCACAAATTCTGTCAAATTTGGTTTAAATTGAAGCATTAAGTGTTACAGAAAATATTTTAACTTTCAAGTGATCACAGTTAAGGACGACAACATGACGAAAAATGTTATGTCACTGCTGCTACAATACGAATTCAAGTTTCTGTTGTTGTTTTTATTTAGTTTAGTGATTCTGTGAATGCAGAACTCGACACGATTGCCGATTAGTTCTGACTTCCGGCTTTGTTCTGTTTCGTGTCTGATTTACGATGAACTTTTGCCTAGTTTTGGTTTTACCGTGGTATATACTGTGTTAGGTGCTGCTTGTCTAAGGTTAGCAGGCAGTGAGAAGTGGCGTGACTGTCTTTCAGATTTTATCATTTGTCAATGTTGTTGTAAGTTGATTAGCTGTAATTGGCAGTCTATGAAGACGCCTGTGAAATCTTAGATCTAAATTACGTGACTATATGAGCTCTCTTGTGCTCTCCTATTTTTCAAATTTACGCACGTGCGAATGTGTAGACCAAAGAATTGACAAACGCGGTTCTTTTTAGTGGCAAAGTGCATGTACATAAGGTTTCCGTAAACTTTACTGCACTTTTCCCAGACGGTTGCATATTTATAGAGCCTAACGAATATTCTTTAGATTGTTACCTTTCGAGTTGAATGCTGTAATGAGAATCTTGATGACTAATGTCTCACTCAAGATCTATAACGAAATGCTGTGGCTTTGTAAACGTCATGTTGAGAACCTCATGATATACATGTATGCAAAGTTGCACAACATTAAGCTGTGGATCCGCTGGCTATCATGCTAGCTAATATTTTTACTCATACATTGAACTAAATCTGATTGCACGTGACTTATATTTTTGTTCAGTACCATAGTCTCCTAAAGTTACAAATCTGCCATATTTTCATCTGTACTTTCAACTTTTTGTGGTATCATTTATCATTAAAGGCTGCGTCCTGAAAATGTGTGCTTTAACTCTCTCTGTAACCGCCGTTGAAAGTTCAGTGAGCTCTGACTGGTTAACATGGTTAACATTAAACTTTTCTGCCTGGTAGCAATGAATGAAAATGTAGGTTGTCCTCTTCACTGATTCGTGTCTCTTTTCCTAGCCAGCCATGTATGCCGTCAGTTATGATTTATTGTAGTCAAATAAAAACTATCGCTACTCGCTAGGTTTCCCTAATCAACTGCACATCAATTTTGCCACTGTAATGTCTCTCATATGTGCTGAATGTTAATAAAGCTGCCAAGTCTGCATGGCTAATTATTCTAACTTTTAAGGAAACTTGTTACTTACGCAATTTCCGCAAGATTTATTTCAGGTTTGATCTGTATTCAAATTTGCACGACTGACTTGTGTGGGAGTTATGATTTCGCTCTAGCTGCATAGTTTCGTAAAAATCAATGGCTTACTGTTAATTAGGTGTTAACGTTACCTGTTGATTAAATTTATAGTTTATAGCACTACAAACTTAGGTGTCCAATTCAGTAAGCGTCATTATCTAAATGTACAGGATTGTCGATGCGAAACAATGAACGTCATGATCTGAACATAGGCGTACAGTGAGCGTCATATCGACAACCCTATATATTCAGATCATGACGTATATGTATCTAGCGGAGTAGATGTGTGAGTACATTACATAGCTACGGTTTTGTGTTCAGTGACAGTGTTTAGTCTCTACCCTGTAGAACATAATTTGGAAATGAAGCCAAGTGAAAAGAAAAGACTAATGGACAGTACAGATAAACTTAACAAGGAGAACGAACAGGAATGTAAGTATTGTGAGAAACGTCTGGTTTAACAGTGTGTTAGAATTAGAAGTTTAATGTAACGTGTTTTTTTGACTTGCACGAGGTATCGGCAACTGAATAGCAGCGACAACATTTTTGCACTGTGAGCGTTTCGTAACTCATGAAGAGATAAGCTGTTCACAGTATTTTTAAAAAATATTTTTCGACATTGATAGGCTAGCTGTGAATAACTGGTGTGATTCAAGATGCAAAATCCTTTTTCTCGCTAAATCTTAAAAATGATATTTTTGATATATGCTTTTCAGACTTCTAATACATTCAAACAACTGTTATGCGTTGGTCTACTATGCTAGAGCTCTGGCAGGTTTCAGGCTTCGATAGATAGGAACATTTTGAACACCTACTCCTTTCCTGCATGTGTCTGAAAGGAATTAACAGACTTTCTGTTAACTTTAATTTATTATGGGCTACGCCGGCCCTTACACCACTCAGCATGATTGATGTAAGGCGATAATACTACGTTACAATGCCTCTACAGTCGTGTTATATTGATCGTTAATTATTATAACACGCCAGCTTAGTATGTTTGACCCCGGTTGCCCACATGGCTTCATTGGTTTGACAGCTTTACCCGTATTATAGAGCTTTTATTACAGCATAGATCTGTGTGTGGATTATGTAGTACTATAATAACTATATACAGATTTTTTGTTTTTAAGATAATTGTGATATTTAGGTATTTGTTTTTTGAAGTTACCTTGGAAATATTTTGTAACAATAGAAACTTGGCTAAAGTTTTCTTCACACTCAGTTTTTCCTTTCTTTTTTTGCTGGCAGTTATTTTTGTCTTAAGAATTTAGTTTTGCCATCACTAATCAGTTTCTTCATTTCAGTTTGGTCTTAGAAATCTAATAAACTGTGGGTTTTCTGTATCATTAGTGGAATTTTTATTTTTTATTCAACTGTATTTGAAGAAAATCTTTCACTAAAGTAAGGCCAGTTCACTTAATTAAGTTCTCACATATTCTTAAATTATGGTGTTTTTTGTATTTTGGTACACTTTTGCTTTTGTAAGTTTTTGTAGCTACTATTGTGCAAAATTGCCCTTGTTCACAATGGATTTCAAAGGAATATTAAGCTGCTAAAATATTCCTGTTTATACGCATATTGTTTTTATTTTTTAATTAACTACTTTATTGGTTATTAAATGCAGGCATGACCGGTTTCCTGCAATGTTTTATATTAAAGAGTTTTAAATGATGGATTATTAAATACGTACAACGTAAATAACTTTGAACAGTTGCTGCATAGTTCTGATTTACTAGGAACTTTCTTAGTTCGATAACTTTCATTAGTTTTTTCGAGTTTAATAAGTTCATCTTCAACTTTACTTACGTTGCAGTTAAAAATTATGTGTTTTGTTGAAGTCAATAAAAGTTATATACAGCTGCTATTCTAGCATTTCAAACGATAGTGCGTAAAATTTTTAAACAACTAAAAATTTCAAGCAGCCAAAGTTTCCATTTTTTCCGCCAGGTGTATTATATGCAACTGTAGTCTCGAAAGCTGCCCCAGGGAGGATTTTAAATGGAGAGTTGCCAACCGGTTGGTTTTGTTGGTTTGCTCTGTTCCACCTCAGTGCCATACCATAATAATAATTTCCAAATGCGCAGGTTTAAATGCTTTAGCGTTGTGGGTTGAATAGTGGGCTAGTGAGTAATGTCGTTGCACTGACGAGCTTTATTAGTTGCAAAATATATCTCCTTTATAAATTGATGTAAGTAATTATTTTTTAGCATGTCTGTGATTTCTAAACCGAATATCTGGTATGTTATTGCATTAGTAATTGTTATATCTGAACGAATTGCATAAATTGACAAGGTGATTGATAAACTGGATATTTAAGCGACTAATAAGTCCTACGGATTAGTGTTAGCAGACGTGAGATTATGTTAACTTGTTGAACGCTGCAAGCGCGGTGGTGGTTGTTCCTGACGCTAAAGTTAAAGTGAAAGCTTGTAGATCTGCATGATAAATACGATTTATATAATAAAGTGCATATGTACGATGTCATAATGGGTTATGGACTCAAGTTTGATTTCTGCTAATAATGGTAATGCACGCACGAAATTAGATTTTCTACAGTTTCATTATAGTCACTGAACAAGAACTGAAAATAACATGGTTGGTTTATAAATATACTTGCAGCTATATTGAAATTCTGAGTCATTTTATCTGCCAAACTCTCTCCAATAACTTCTCTGTCTTTGGGGAATGTCAGACACCTGAACTTTGAGACAACTGATCTGGTTCACTATTAACCTGCTACAACCATCAGGTTTATAAGAAGGCCTTGTCTTAAGTGCTGGGTACCGGCTTCCAGGTCCTATGTGTTATACTGAATTAACCCTTTGCTGATTACTGTAGTGGTCCTAGGAAGTAGACCTGAAGATACCTGAAAACATTTCTCTAAATTGCAAATGACTACAAGTGACCTTCAAGCTATACAGTATATGCCCAATTGAACTTCTCCAAGTGAATGTTTATTTTAGACAGTTCTAGGGATGGCAGCTTTGTTTAGTTAAACCAGTAGTCTGCCTTTGTTAAAGCAAAGCAGTCATATTCTGATTTTGCTAACACCACACGTTTTAGCAGATAAGTAAACATTAATAATTAGGACAATTGGGACAAATTTGTTCTGAATTACGTAAGCCATGTCCTATTGTCCTGGGTTTGGTTCTTTTTTATAATGAGAACTAGAATAGGCTCTGGAGTGAGACAGATCTATAAAGAAGTCTACCTAGCTTAGTTATGTACAGCAGACTTGGTCCCCAAACTAGCAAACGTACAAAAAGGCCTACCCACAATGGTGAATTGTAAGTATTGTTATGTTAGCCATTCCTTTTTGTGTAAGAAGTGATATTTTGGCGTACCTTCTTGTAACTTGTAAATGTGTATGTTTTTCTCGAATATTATGCACAGTCTACACCCAGCTAAGATGGAGAATAAATTCAGCATTCTGCAATGTAAGTTTAGTTTAGTGTCTTTTATTTTGTTTCTAAACTTGTGTCGTAATTCTACTATAGTGATATTATTTTTTCAGTTGCTGTTGAACAAGTAAGAAATCGATTAGAAGATCTCGACAATGACGTTGGTGCACAGCAAACAGACCTCATATTCTTGGGTGCTCTTATGGAGAGCCCTGTCATGCAAAATTTAATCAAGGTACGTGTATACCAGTTGCTTTTGCATCTCTCTGTCACACACTGAGATGATGGGAATATTTTGTTCAACAAGCATCATATTCTGTTAGAGTTTGTTTGCCTCGCAATGAGAAACATCAACTACCACAATTTTGACTACACTTCCCACAATCACGTTTTGCTGAAGGTAGACCAATATACTTTTTCAAGAACTTTCGTATACACGTTTTTGTACATTCATTCATAAGTGCTTCTTGTTTTTTATATTTTTGTCTATAGGCACATGATAAATTAGAAGATCAACCATTGAAACCAGTGCTTGGAGATAACATTCAGTTATTAGAGAATCTCATTAGAGATCTGCAAAATCGTCGCTGGAATACAACACATGCTAAGGAACTTGCTCAACTTTTAAACAGACCTCATTTTAGGTTAGTTTAATGTTACAAAATGCAAGCACGCAGCCATGTGAATGAATTCTATTGGAGTTTAAGAATTTGCAGAAAGATGTTGTGCTATTTGTGGTACAATTAGGTAGGGATGCACCGAATGTTTGGATCACGAATTTTTTTCTCAAATATCAATATAAAAATCCGGTGTGGCAAACTTCAGTTGTAATCATTAAAGGTTCGGTGAACCTTCGGTATACCAATGTTACTTTTTTAATAATTGTCACATTCGGTGAAAATTATACTAAACAAACGGAATATTTCCCTATAATGCTTATAAAAATTTATCTGAAAAAACTGATAGCAAACAATGAACACAGCACAACAGCCGACATTTTGCATTCCGTTTCTATATGATAACTCGAAGAACATGATGCACTGTCGGTACACAAGTCTTGTCAATGCGCAATAGCGTGGCGATGCTATATTCGCTTATACACAACGAAATAAATTATGTCAATGCGCAATAGCGTAGCGATGCTATGTTCGCTTATACGTGAGAACTCGGGCTAGTAAACAATTATACTATCACTGCCTTGCTTTAATACTGTTTTTATTGATTATACAAAGCAGTTTGAATAGATTTTGAAAAACAGCTTGCCAATCACCACTAACTTAAAACAATAAAACATTATAGAGTTTATAATTCTTTTCAATTGGAATTACAAGAAAGTTTGGTTCACTTTTGGAAAAAAATTGGGTCGGCTTGGGTCCGGTATTCCAATTTAACTTGATATTTTACTCGGAATTCGGTTCAGAAGCATGGCCGATCATTCGGTTAAGCTTCGATTCAGTGGCACACAAGCATAAAAAAATCAGTTTCGGTTTGGTTGATGAAAATTTACTTTCTGTGCACCTCTACAATTAGGTTTTAGTATGTTGTGTAGAATGCTGTTTGCACTGATCTTTGATCTTAAACTTATTATACTTAAACTTAAAGTATTGAACTTAAACTTATTAAATTTAAAGTCTGTTAAACTTAAAGTATTTTTATTACTTATAAACAACTAGCTGCTTCAAGATTTGTGGAATCAATTATCAATAAATTGTTGATTTTTCTCAAAATAATTACTAAAATGTTAGTTTTTTCAACCAAGTTTTTTTAACCATTTATGCTGTTGTAACCATAGCTGCTTATCTTAATAAGATAGGAGTGAATTGGGGTTAAAATTGTGCTTTAATTGCAAATGAATAAATTACCTTGATGTAAATCTTTGGCACCAGTTAATGCCAGCAGCCTATTGCCTGACACTGTTAAAGTTTGAAAGAAATCAATACAAGGATGCTTCTTCTGTAGAGAAACCCTTGCAAAGTCCTGTAGGTTTGCAGCAGTTGTATTAATGCAGTGCTTATGTGGGACACATTGTAGACATTTAAACACTTTGCTTGTGATGAGACAAGGATCGTGAATTTGACGACATTTTTGTGATAGTAGTTTCATGAAGATCTCTCTCTGCAACAATTTTGCTAGTTATTACAACTGCTGTTGCATTTTCATATACTTTAAAACTGCTCTTTTTATGTGTTTTTCACCACTGCTACTTTGAAAAAAATACAAAGTGTGTGTGATAACTGTTAAATAGATTTTGATTTTGTCATAGGTGGTTTAATACAGTGAAGATTAAAGTATTTACACCTAGCTGTGACAAAAATTCAGAGTGATTTATTGTAGATGACAAGGCCTTATGTTTGCTTATAAAAATTATCACAGAGCATTGATAGAGGCCCACGACATCATCGCTCAAAAGAAGTACGAAAAAAATCCCACGTCTAACTACACAATGCCTCCGATGAATACTGCTCCACCAATAGATGCCATTCGTATGGTCGGCATTAGAAAGGTATTTGATTTCTACAGATCCATTTCTTGTAGTGATGATACGGCAAATTTAGAAAGAATAAAGGTCTAAAAAGAATGATATGAAATTGCCTTGTATTATTTGTGTTGATGTGTATGAAACGATTAAAAAGAAATGTTCTTAGATACTTAAATTTGTGACTAATTTTGTGATTACAATTTATGTGCTTAATTTCTAGGTTGAAGGTGAACCTTTGGGCATGACAGTTGTGGAAGAACAAGGTGATTTGGTCATTGCAAGAATTCTTCAGGGTGGCCTCATAGACAAACAAGGCAAGGAATTTTTTTTGCAATTGGCTTCTGACTTTTAGTGATATTACCATTATTACTCTTGTCTCGTGTGATGTTTATTTATTTGTACATTTATTTGTTTATGTATTTATTTTCTTGTTTTTTTTTGGTATTGTAGCCATTATTTTGCATCTGTCTTAAAGGGACTCCAGAAAAGCTGAAGCACACTTTCTCTTTCTGTCTTCTTTCTGTCTTTACTATTGTTGTGGAAATCCTAATGTATAGTGCTTAGTGTATATTGTTTGCTGTACCTTCTTTTCATTACTTGTTTGCTTTGTCAATAATGGGTTGCTCTGCTTCGTTTCAGGACAGTTTTGAATCTGAAAGTGTGACATAAGATTCTGTAAGAAATTATACACATAATATACATTGTGCATTTTGCATCATACAACCTTCCAGAAAGAATGAGAATTATGAATTTAATTAATTTCCAGTCAAACCGACATAAGATTTTGTAAAAAAAAACTTGTAGTAAATACATGTCTAATGCAAGTATAGACATTTTGTTTTGCCAAAAATTTGGGCATCAAGCAAAGTTGGCATTATAAAGAAGTGCTGTGACATGTAAGTATTATTTGGAAAATATGTCAGGATTTATTTCGCTAAATCGCAGGAAAAAACAGTTCACACCTGTTGACTATCCACTCAATGATTTTGGTCTAAGCAAAAGAGTTTGATATGTGAAAACTTCTAAACGTATATTGATTGCATAACGCTTCTAATTTGAATCGTTCCTAAGTCTTTTAAAGAACAAACAACGAAAACAATGGAAATAAAACCAGATCTTGCTAGCAATAATAAGTTTATTGTACACAACACATGCTATTACTCAATTGTACAAGAGAGAATAAGAGAAGACCAGTCATGTAATTAAGCTCAGTGGGAGCCTCAACCATGGATCATCACCAATGCTACCTCACTCGGCCTGATGTCTAATGCGTCCCATGCCAACCATCAACGAGTTTGCTGGTTTTGTACTATGTTCACATTCAATTAAGCTAATCAACTTGTAGTAACACCACTACATCTCCTCAGCGTTTCATCTCTTGAGTGTCCAACAAGTTTCGTGTATCTCTAATTCTCTATGCCTGAACGACTCGCAGGTAGCACAGTTTTCACTGGGTTATCACTTGAACAAATTAATTTGCAACATAACTCGGTAAACCATATCATCATCAGGTCAACATCATCAATATCCGTCAGGTTATTTGAAAACTGTAGCAATCTCCACATAATGTTGAGATGTAAAATAAACTTGAAAGTAAGCAACTACAGTAAGAGGTATGATGACAGGGGATGTTCGTCCATCTTGCCAGATTAAAACCAGAATGGGTAAAATTTCCGGTGTAGTGTACATGAATTCTGATCTTATACGAATCGACCAATCAGAAGGTAGAATTCAGAATAATGTCTTCGGTCACATTCAGGTAAAAACTAAGCTATACAGTGCAGGTGATTTAACCACAGTTTTACATGCAGTATTGGGACAGAGCAAGACAAATATGACATTACGTCAGCTAAGAAACAAACGAGCACTTTCATTACATTTTGCACATTTAATTGTTTGTGTGTCATTTCTTTAAACCAAAACACTTTATTGAAGCCAACTACTAACTAACAGGTGTGAAAATATGATTAAGTATTATTGCAGCAAAAGATTATAAAGCTTTTTCACACTAATCTCTCAAAACAAGGTCTTTTAGCCAAAATTATATGAGGGTCCTAGTAGTTTGGTTAAAACTGGGACACAGGCATTTTTTGTGTCTTTGTGTCATTACCTTTCAGAGAAATCAAGGATAAACGGATGTGTAAACTGCCTTTTTTTTAAAAAATGCAGAAATTGTTTAATAGCAAGTTCTAACAAATCAAATTTACATACACTTTGGCATAGTTCTAACGAAACTTACAGTACCCCGACCCAAGTTAGTTAAAGGAGAAGGAAGGATATTTACCAATCTGTGGATCCATGATCAATGCAGCAGACCGTCACATCGAGGTACCGTGAGCCCAACTGTCAGGGTGCATGCGTCGAAACCAAAACTGCACAGAAACTGTTTGTAGTGGCTTATACATTGCAGATTTCTCCACTCTGGTAGGCTAGGCAGAAACAGCGACCCGGCAACTCCAAATGACTCTGTACGCTCCTATACCTCTAGGATTGTCTCGCTGGTAGCAAGAAAATTCTTCGTCTCATCAATACACGAATAATAGTTGAGTGTCGTCACCAAATCAGATTCTGACTATTCCAGATGCCTGCACTCCAGCAATTCCATTAGACATAGATGTGGAACCAACAGCCAAACAAGACGACATTCTCGGAGAAATTTCATTATCATGTTAAATGCTGCAAGAGGACCATCTTGGACTCACCTCTCAAAGAAATAGAGAACGGAAACCGGAAATCACTTTGTTTGAAATGGCAGTTAATAATGAACTGTTTTGCTGCCTATCTGTATCAGCAGATTACAGGATCACAAAAATCTGCTGCTAAATGTCTTTCCTCTATGTAAAACAACATAACCCGTAATGTAAGCAACGTAATGTAATAAAATCATGGTTCAATGAATCCCAGAGGCATGAAAATTTTCCTGTGCATAATTTGAAGTCGAGGCGGCCGAATGTCGCTATCACAACGGAGAAGGGGCAGGTATTGAAGGACCCAACCCCATCACAGAACAAAAGTCAACATTTCGTTATGCTAAAAATTAAATGGTGTACAAAATGAACTCCAGTATAATTTTAATAGGACCGAGGATGACTGAGCCATCACAAACATAGTAATAAGAAGATAATAGTATGGTAATAAAGTAACAAACATTTCAGCTTACAAGTAGTATGTGGACTTCACAGGGGCATTATGATGAGATTTGACTGTATGTCAGTGTTACGTATTTTTTAGGTTTATTACATGTTGGCGATGTTATCAAAGAAGTAAATAATGTTGAGGTAAGGACACCAGAAGAGCTTCAAGCGCAGATAAAGAAAGCTGCCGGTAGTCTCACTTTGAAAATCATACCCAGTTATGAGGACCAAAAACCAGCTGCACAGGTATTTTACTTACAATCTGCCGATATCAGTTAAACAAAATTCATTAGTTGTCGAGTTTGAAAGTGTGTTCAAATAACTGTCTTTAATTTGTTAGGTAGAACCTGTGCTTCTGCACGAGAGCATTTGCTTTTGTATTAACTGCTATTAAAATGTTATCAAATAAATTATTTGTACTGTAGGTTTAGACATATTGTATAGCCATACGTAATATCATTTTGCCATTTTATGCAACGGTATAGTATTATGTTCTTACAGGTGTATGTAAAAGCGCATTTCAATTATGAGCCTTACAGGGATACGTTAATACCTTGTAAGGAAGCAGGTCTCTCTTTTCACAAAGGAGAAATTCTACAAATTGTAAATCAAGAGGATCCTAATTGGTGGCAGGTATGTCTTCATCATTCATCGGTATCTCTCTTGTGTGCCATAACTAAGAACCCACAAACTATCTACAGGAAAGAAATAGTTTACTTTAATGTATTACAAGTGTATGTGCGTACATTTTGGTATAAATTTTAATGGCAAGGCTGTACAGGACTAAATTCTACTCAGAGTTTAATGCTTTTGCAGAACCATGTACTGTGTTCCAGGTTTCTGTCTTTTTGTGCCCAAAATACAATCTTTTTTGCTTGTCTTTCTACAAATTAAAAAAAAACATTGTTTCTTTATAATTTATTGCAGCAGATTACACACAGGCATTTATTACAGTTTTATGCTGATGTGTTTTGTACACCTTTTGTTCACTTCTTTAAGTTTCAGTTGTGATAAATTATATCAGCTATATAATAGCAGCATTATAGAGTTAAATTTGTAGTCTTAATAAGGTATTGTAATTCTTCAGCCTTTTCTAACTAGAACTGGATCCTGCTGAACCATGTATTAGGTTATGATATTTTTTCTTTTACAGGCTAAAAAAGTTGGCGATAACAGACCTGCTGCATTAATTCCTTCTCAAAAATTGGAAGAAAGCAGAAAAGCATTTTGTAAACCGGAACACGATTTTACCAAAACTGTGGGTAAGCTTTACTTTTTTCTTCTACATTTGAAGCCAATCATATTTTGGTACATTACTCTGCTATCAGCTGCTACTGTCTATAATATGGTGTCTCATAATGGTAGCATTGCCATCAGAAATCAGTTGCCTCCCAGTTATTACTTTTGAATTAGTTTTTTTCTTTTTTATGGTCTTACAATATTTAGCTTAGGTATTGTATTACTACACACTCTTTGTAAGCTAATATAAAGTGACAGTTGAAAATAATGCTTACGAAGAGGCATCTGTTACCTTGACCTGGACCCAAATTGCATTTAACATTTTATATGTATTTCACTGAGTTCATCACCAGCATTGTTTGTTAGAAGCAAACTTAAAAGGACAAGAAAAGGGGTACCTGAATTAGGTATCAGAAAAATCGCTTTAAAAATGATATTGCTTTATAGTAATTTTATGCGTATATCGTACTCGCGTTAAAAGGATTTTTTGTTTGTTTTCATTTTTAATCTCCCGCAATACTGTTATGACCGCGCCATTACATGACCTCATATATGCACAATGTAAACCAGGGGAAGAAAAGGCAATGTTGAACTATGTCCCAAAAAGCTTTCCATGCAAATCTATATTACTTAGCATATGTAACTAGGAAAGAAAATTAATTATTTAAAACACTTTCACCAACTGGTAATGTGTTGCTGACTAACCCTCTAGGGTGCGCCACTCACTAACCAGAAAACGTATTTTTAATCTTATTGTCAATATACAGTAATTTAAAATTTCACTTAGTTAGTGATGTGTGAGCTATGAATGTTGTGATTATTTTTTCAAACTTTACATAGTGTTATCTAACCTGTTTCAAATGACTTATCATCAAAATGGCTGCATCTGATGGTCATTACGGGAGTTTAAATTTACGTGTTTTATATAGCATTACCACCAAAGCAAGTCCTGTATGCAAAAAGGCAATATGTAAGTGGTATAAAATTTCAAGACGATTTTTTAAGCTTTATGTAAATGGAGGGTTTTCTTATGTTTTAAACTACCAGGAGAGGTTCCAGTTTTAAAATTCCATGTAGTGGTATCACTAAATGTGGTAAGTTATGTGCATTTTATTACAGGTTGGATATATTGGCTTTTGGTTAAATTACCTATTTCAATTTCATTTTGGATGTTATTTTGTGTTTCATTTATGTTATTCGTTTAGATGTATGCTTATATATATGTGTCATTCATTTTAACAGTAGTTTTTATTATTTCTAGTACTGGGTTCTATAACGGCAAAAAGAAAGAAGAAAGTGTATTATAATCACCAAAAGACTGTAGGTAATGAGCATAATATTGCAGTGTATAAATTAGTCATACTCTACATTAAACATTGGTACTTTTTGAATGATATGTAAAGGGATGTATGATAAACTTTTGTCAAGTGTCAATTAAAAGCGAGTGTTATATGATATTTGGCGACAATTTTTCAAGAGGTATGTAAGGCCATATTCGTGCATGTCTAAGTTTGTTTTCAAACATTTAATCAAATTTCAAAAAGTGCAAAGTTGACACTGAGTATGCGAGTTCACTTGTCTTTCGCATTGTAAGTTGTTTTTTCCTACTTTCATGCTTTTAATAAAGTTTATTGTTTTAAATTTTAGAGCTTGATAGACATGAACTTTTGCTGTATGAAGAGGTTGCACGGATGCCACCATTCCAGCGCAAAACTTTAGTTCTTGTAGCAGCTCAAGGTGTTGGCCGTCGGTCATTAAAAAGCCGTCTGATAAATAGTGATCCAGATCATTATGGTACAACTATTCCCCGTAAGTACAGTCGTAGATGACACTACAAGAGAGTTGCTTTAATACCTGTTAACGTCTTGAACTTTCCGTTCTTTCATTTTCAGTACAGTCATTCTGTGATCAATGTTGCAATGTGTATGATTTTATAAAAAGTCAACTAGAAATATTTTTGCAGTAGGGACTGCAACTTATTTTATTTCGAATACTACATACGTATTGTTATTGTAGACACATCCCGTCCAATGCGAATTGGTGAAGAAGATGGCAAGCGTTATTTCTTCACAGACCGTGCAATTATGGAGAGAGATATTAATGAGGATCAATATTTGGAAAGCGGAGAATTAGATGGAAATCTTTATGGGACCAAGCTTGACACCATTCGACAAGTCATTCGATCTGGAAAAATGTGCATTCTTGACTGCAATCCGACAGTAATTACAATTGTTTAAAAATTATGTACAAATGCATCTAACTTGCAGATGAAGATAGTAGTTTTATATTAGCTGCTTTGTTGCCTTTACATAATTTTAAGTGATGCTGTGGTATGGTTAACACCGTGGCTTTATTTTTTCAGGCTCTTAAGCGGTTGCACACACCTGAATTTATGCCTTATATTGTATTTTTTGCTGCACCTGATGTGATGAGATTGAAGTCTATGCATGATGAAGCAGCCAGGAATGGCTTGGTGCAAAGAAATCTCAGTGTAAGTTAATATTCAAGTTGTTTTGCCATTGTTCATGCAAAGTATCAGCTTTTCACTACTTTTGCAATTGTATGTTTCTGTAATAATCAAATTTCTGTTTCTACAGTACGAAAGGCAGCTCCAAAACAGATCAATGACTATTGATACATTAGACAGCGAGTATTCAGACATGACGGTAAATTTGTACTCGACTCATGTCACACTTGATCACATGCTAACATATATACTAGTGACATTAGAATACTAACTCTAGCTGGAATACTACTATTTTCTAATACTAAAATGTAACTTCACCTTGGTTATGGCTTACAAAATTGCATGCAAGCAGCTTTGAGAAACTGTTGTACCCTAAATTTATAATGTTAACACATGTGGGTCTATTTTGTAAGAAAACTCTGAGTTGACAATGTATCCATAAAGCTGGTAATGCTGTAAATTGTATCCATTATGGTGGCAACTATTAATATTTTGGTAGTTTTTCCAACTAACAGGACTGCATGGGCTGCACCACAACCACTGGCTCTTGTTATATTTACTATAAATACTCCTAATTTAATGAAACATTTTAATATTAATCTTGTCTGTTTCATCTAATGTCTTAATAAAATGTGCAATGTAATTCATTTGAAAAGCTTTTAGATGGAATGTTTAATAGATTGAAAGGAGTGAAAGTCTTGCATTCTGACAAGTGAAAGTGTCAAAGTAGTTTTCTTGTGTGGTAAAATTGCTTTATCATAAATTTGTTCCTAAATGTTCTAATAAAGCACTGAATTAAGAAAAAAATTGGAAAACATTTTAAGTTTGGGTAACAGTATAAAACTGTACTAATAATATGTATTTGAAAATTCTAACTGTATTGTTTGTTAGGAGGAAGACTTCAACAGGACTGTGAATGAAAGCTACAGCATTCAGCGAAATTATGACCGATACTTTGATCTGACAATTGTAAATGATGACTTTGAAAAAACATTTGTTGCATTATGTGATGCAATTCACAACCTAAGCATTGAACCACAATGGGTTCCTATTAGTTGGGTGTACTGAGTTTCAAGGAGACATTTTGTCTAGATGAAGGCGAATGAGTTTCAAGGAGACATTTTGTCTAGATGAAGGCGAATTCTCACTTCTATAAAAGTGAGACATTCTGAACACGTTTTAGTAATTTTTAGACTTTTTGCAGTTGCAAAAACGATACTTGCATTTATATGTTGCTGTCATGGATTGTGCATTCTTGACTACATCATAAATTTCAGAGAAGAGGCTGTATATGCTAGAAGCAGGGGCATATTAACCAAGAGGCTAACTAGGCTATACCTAGGGTGCTGAAGTTTGAGGGACACCACATTTTAGGCGCTCAATTTTGAAAAGTTGTTATTCTCGGAAAATGTGTATCCATTCATATTCGTGTAAAACAAGCATTGTATGACACACCACAGGCAGTTATAGAGGCCTGCTGCTATATAAGTGCCATGTAACGAACAATACAAGGTACTACACATCAAGCAGTTGCCCAGCCTTCTTGTATATAAGAGCAGTTCATATACACTTAATTAACAATGACCATGTAGAAACTAGGTTAATAGTATTACTAATACACTTAATTAATTGTTTCGTCTGTTCTGCACGTTATCATAAATTCAGAATACACTGATAGATGGGTGGGACAGATCTATCAGCCGAGAGCATCGTGAAGTCTTGATACGCCCCTGGCCAGATGCTGTGCACAAGTTTTGTTCTTAGCAGTTTTAGAACTTCAGCAGCATATAACGGTAATCTGCTCAAATGGCAAAAGGATGTATTTATAATCACATCAGTAATTTGTATACCACATTACTTAAACACCTTGCTTGAGTGCAAATTATTTTTGCTTTCTTTTAAGAACATGCAATTATGTGTTGTCAGATTTGCATTTGTAGCAACAGATTATATCATTTTATTATTGAAATAACTATAAAATATCTTTGTTAGCACATTATTTTAATTTGTATGTACATGCACGAGACAGGCAGGCAAAAACAATTCTGTAATTTGAAAATTCATTTTTAATGCTTAATATGAGCTGTGTGTTGAATTTTAACAAGCATAATAATTATCATTTCATGGAATTTGAGTACAGATGTAAATACACGATGATTAGGTATCCTTTAGTATTTCAGTAACATGTATAATGGCATGTTTATAGCCTCAAGCTAGTGTGGTTTGTGTAAACTTTTCTTGAAGTGTGCTTGAATGTGTATTATAAAAAATTATACTTTTTTGTGTGCTTAAATTTACATTGTTTTCAGTTGAATATTTGATTTTCATGTGTTAGCACCATGATTTCTAAATTGCAATTATGTAACCTCTTCTAATGGTCTATTTTTTCATGATGGATTTTTGGTTATGCTTGTGTTGTGTTATTTGTCAACTCCTTTTTCATAGTTTGTCTCTTCTTAAAGAAGCAGGAAACATTAGATAGTTAATGAATTTTAAGAAGTAACACTATTTATTTTGCAGTTTAGGTTACACATTGATTTTATAGTTGGTTAAAATAATTATGGTAGAATTAACATTCCATGTGTTCTGATGCTACTAAATCAGTTAGCAAAATTGCAGAACCAGACTTTATAATTGACTGCTTAACTATTCGATATTATTTTTTGTTGTTCGCTTGATCCATCTTTTGATGTATGTCCATTTGTATAATAAAAATAAAAACTATATAAACAACCTATAGAAACCTAGTCTAGCATATGTAATTGTGAAGAAATATTTATTGGTGACTAGGTGACATGATCTTATGATCTTTGGTTAGTTACCTAGCGGCTACCTTCTTCTATATGGTAGTTCTCCATTTTGTTGTAGATACGGATAGCCATAATATGTTAAAAAACCTTCAGGGTTATATCATGCACACTTCTATTTAAGCACTGTTTTTTGTGGCGCTAGCAACTCTTAAAAAACATGAAATACTATATTTAAATGATATGTTGATTTTAGGACCAAACTATTAGAGCGAAATGGTGATTTCAGCATACAAGACTCCATCAGTGTTTACAAAAAGCTTTCTCTTGTAGCCATTAATAATGTTTACTGGTCCAACCGATGTACATAATATTGAATAGCACCCTTAAATTGATTCACTGTAGATGCATGTACTGCTACCTGAGGAAGCTCTCCTAGCATTTATAATTCTTTGACCAAAAATACTAGATCCAGATTCAGATTAATCCGTTTCTTCTGCATCTGCACGCTGTGGCACCTTGATGACCTATTTGAATTCTGGAACTCGAAGAAGTTTCCACAGTCAGCACGTGCTCTTCTAGTAATAAGCGTTTGTAATTTTAGTTGACGTAAATGATCACAACTATGGCAGGACTTGCATTTCAAACATATCCGCGCGGCTCTTTTCTGGACAGCCTCAATCAAACAAAATGTCTTCTACATAATGCGTGTTCCAAACCGCGCTACCGTATTCCTGGATTGAGCGAACTTTGGATTTGTAGGGTGTAATTATAATGCTTGCGTGCTTGTTACAGAATGTTCTGTGAATAATTCCTAGAATGGCATTTGCTTTTTTGCATAGACTGTGTTTGAAACATACGTTGCAGGTTTCAAATCAGATGAAAATATTATGCCTAAATCGGTTTCCTACGTAACCCCACATGTTACTGGTGTAAGATGAGAAATTTTGTTTCTGACAACTGTATGCTTCGTCCTCTCACACAGCTAGCATTCAATCCATTTCAGTAATTTACTACCTGTGCTATAGATCTTGAGCTTTATAATTAGTCTTTTGTGGGGGACTTTATCAAACGTTTTGCAAAAATCTACGTATATTATATCTACAGGTAATCTTGTGTCAAGATTTGATGTAATATATTCTATTAAATTTAACAAATTTGTAACACAAGATCTACCTTTTACAAGCCCATGTTGCGTATCATTAATTAAATTATTATCAATTAAATGCTGAAGTATTGTACCTTTTATAAAACTTTCAAGAACCTTACCAGCAACTGAGTCTTACTTTAGCGATGTTGGTCTATAGTTATGGTATTTGCATCGTGTTTTCTGTCCCCTTTGCAAAATAGGTACACGTTTGCAATGCTCCATGACATAGATACAATACCAGTATCATGACATGACGTAAGTACACTAGCAGTATTAAGTGATAAGTTAAAAAGACGGAACAAGAGTTCACTAATCTCACTCGACAGTTCCTTAAGAACACATGAATACAACTTGTCTAGCCCTGGCGACTTGTGTTCAATTTCGTTAACTCATTCCTTACTCTGTTAATTGTAATGTCAATGATATTGTCCAGTACAATATTACGCCTGAAAGACATATCTGGTATATTAGTTATTAGCCGCTTCGTAACTTCTCTACGCATCCTTTTGTAGTTACCTTTTATTATATTCCAACAAAGGTTTGTACTACAACATTTTCATTATTGGCAATGCATGTTCTCCAGACCAAAACATTGTGATTGCTTATACCAATTGGAGTCAAAATGTTTAAATCGTCAACCATATTGTAGTCTGAAGTAAATATTAAATGTAATACAGACCTACTTACTAGTAGGCAAAAAATTAACATGGTGTAAGAAAACATCATGTTCAGTTTCAGCGAATGAACTTTCTGATCTAGATAAGGTAGTTAATTTAATCCAGTCTATACTTTCCATAATTGAAGTCACCAAAAATGAAACAATGCTTTGATGCAAAATCATTTGCAAGTGTTCTTTGAAAATTGAAATCAGTTTCAACATCAGTTGAATGAGGTCTGTATACTAGAAGTAGGTGTAGGCTATTACGTGTATTTGGATATAACTGAACATAAAATGTTTCAATAACAGCAGTCTCTAAGCAATTTAGCTGACAAAGAGGAATCTCGTTACTAATGTACAAAATCACACTACCTCCCTTCTTGTCCACAGACCTATCCTTACGACAATTCATAACCTGTAATAGTAAGCTCACTATCAAATACATCTTCATTAGTCCCTGTTTCTGTTATACCAATAATACCAGGTTTATGTACTTGTACCGAAATTAGCAACTCATCACGTTTGTTTAAAATACTTCTTATATTTGTGTAAAAATATTTCTAACTCCAATTTTTACTTTCTGATAGTGTATTTACAATTTTATATGACTGTATCACCCTTTACGTTTTTCTATCCCTATGAGATACTGGGGTCGTCGATTCTGCTCTAAGTTGCCGAGGTGAAGAATGTTTTGGTCTTGTACTTAAATTTGCAGTCTTCTACTGTTGGCCGATTCCTGCTATGAATATCATCTTGACCTATAAGCAACTGTAATTTAGTAAATTAGCTCTTCAGGCCTTGACTGAGGTCTGTGCTTTATTATGTTCATTTGAATTATTCTCTTTTAGAATGTTACCGATTGCTAACCCCATTCTTTTACAAACAGCGCGTCAGACACTCTCACTGCATCTCAGTAGTCAAATGCAAGTTTTGTTATAGTCGTAGAAGAGAGAGGTAAAAACTCCTACTGTGCCTCCATCATTACAGTTTTTGCAGCTTCCTAACTTTCTTTGTGACCGTACTAGCTTTTCCGACATTTTGTTTTCAGTATTTTGAGATTCATTAAAGACAAGGATTTAATTTTGTTTCCGTAATACAGCTTTCGTTTGTACTTTGTTTCGAGAATTTCGTTTAATGAAATACATGGCTATCAATAGACCAGGCTTCGGTATTTGTAACGAATATACGTTTGTAAATATCACGTTTATGTCGGTGATCCTGCTTGACTTCAGACTCGGTTACTGAGTGAGAGTAATGATAATGATTTCTTTCGGTATAATTGCAACAAACTCGTTTAGAGCTATTAGCTTGTTACTTCTCTTAGCCGAGGTCTATTGTTGAGCTTGCGTTATGGTTTATGTAAATAATTATTATATAACTTATACTAGTTATAGAAATTTTAGAATATAGTATTAATTATTATATTACTTTAGTTACAATGGCTATCATGTAAAGCTGGTATAGCAAGGTTTTCTGGGCTACGAGAAGCAGAGCTTTTCCAGGTATTTTCGCCTGGGGGTGAGTGTTTCTGGAAAAAAGGCTGCTACATTAGTTCACCGAATCATTTAGTGATTGCAGTCGAAGTTTAATATATCAAATTTTTATACTGATGTTCAGGGAAAAAATTCAGCGATCTGAGTATTCGGTGCATCTCTAATGATGTCAGTGAAGTACAGATTAAAATAGTCAGATACATGTGACCAACTGATGGTGATAATTCACGTCAGATCTACATTAAAAATTGCTGAAGCTGTTCAGGAAGTGGAATTGCATTAATGGTGTAGCTAGAGGAGGTGGCCTGCTCAAAGCGCCACTTTTGATTTAAAGGTCTGAAAGTTGTTTTTCTATCGGGACCGTAGAACTCTTGAAGATGCCTAACGTAATTGACAAAAATGCCTATTTAGGCTTTTAGTTGTTCTTAATCGATATTGGCATTGTCTCAATACATGTATTTTATTTAAAAAAATTATGAATCCATAAAATTCTGTAAATACAACTTATGTGCATGAATATACGTTAGTTAGAACTGTATCTGATTCTTGGTACTGAGACAAACTTCTGAGAATGCCTCGCGGTGCAACATAATAATATGATATATACGTATAATATTTTTTATGTTGTTATTTTATATTATGTGTTTGTGAGTGAACAAATTCAAGTACTGTCCTGGGTGACACAAACTTTGGCTATCACGGAATAATGTCTTTACATGATAATTCTAATTTTAAAAGTTATTGTTTGTTTTTTAATATTTTAATGCAGTGTGAACAAACTGTCAGATAAAGTGTATGTACGAATGACTTAAAAGTTAACTATGCAAATATCTGCTTAAAGCATAAAAGATGTGTTGCATGAAAAAAAATTTCAACTTTATTTAATTTTTGTTAAACTTCACAGTTCACACTAGTTGTTGCTGTATATTTAGACGCTTTTACAGTGATAAATGAGGCAGTGTAGTACCTAATGACAGGGAGTGACTAAATTACAATAATTTTGTCAAATTGCCATCTTTTCTGTCTTCTGTTCTTCAGCATTTTTTCTTTGCCTGAAGTTTCTGAGAATCGTGTTATTGCCATTACCTTTATTCCATCTTAAATCATGTATTAAAAATTAAGGCTGGTGTACGTAATTCTATTCGGTCATGCAACTGTAACAGACAGCTTTATGAAAACCAGATATTGTTTCTTTGGATATACTATATTATTTCTATACTGGTAAACAGTTCAGGTTGTTTTTTGCTACTATTTGAACTGCCCTGCTGATTTCTTCGTGCTTGCATTTTAAGATTATAGACTTAACTGCACGATTTATTTTCGTTCCACCTTTGACAATGACATAGACCAATATTACCCATGCCTTGTGAATTTTTACTTTAGCTGTGTTGTTAGACCATTATGCACATACAGCACATATACCTGTTACCATTGGTATACATGTGTAGTTCTGGCATCATTTCATCGATTAGTCGTTATATTTGAGTTGGGTAGTCCCCGCGCATACTGCTCGAGTTGTATTAAATAGTTTATCATCTGTGGTTAGTTGGTTACAGCTCTTAGCAGAGTGCTTTCACTGCTTATTCTTGTGAAAATGTTCACGGCAGGATGTATAAGAAACTTGAATTCTTAATCACTTATACTTTTCTGGCATATTAATTCTTTCCAGATACTGGAACAATGTCATTTGTTTTTTTAGAAGATACTATTTGCATGCATTTACACTTTGGTGTCATTTTGCAGTGCATTGACGGGAGCTAGCGAGCGCTGCAGGAATCTGAACAACAGTCTACTTTCAAAGCGAGCGCAGCAGAATCATCAGCAGCTCTTCTACCGGTCAAGCGAGCGCAGCACAAGCACTAGTTTTAAAACAAGCGCAACGAAGCAGCGTCACATTATCCCAGTTCGTGAGTTCTCTTAATCTGAAAAATGGCAGAAGATAATGGAGCTAATGAAAATAATGAATACAAGGGTGAGGATGATGACATTTGCCGTGATTTCTTGCGAAACGTATGCACTAGAGGAAAGCGTTGCAAATATCGCCATCCTCAAGAAGATGAGGTAGGTAAAATCCAAAAGACTGTTGAGTTTTGTCACGATTTTCAAAATAGTCAGTGTCGCCGTTCTAACTGTAAGTTTGTACATTGCACAAGAGAAGAGGAAGAGGTGTACAAGCAAACTGGAGAGTTACCTGACATCGTTCAGAGGCGTATTGCATCAGGAATACAACCAACATCAGCAACAGGTGAAATTCCAGTTTGTAAGGATTTTCAAAAGGGTGAGTGCCATCGTGGATCAAGGTGCAAATATCGCCATATAGATGAGGAATATGCTTTATCTCGAGGTCTCCCTCGTAGAGTTCCTGTTTACGATAGATACAGTGATCGTTATGAAGCTCTACGACGTGATCCATATTATGACCTCCCACCACCCGATGTATATGGTCTGAAGCGACGTCGATATGATGATTATGATGATCGTTACCTTTCTCCAAGCGAGGAATGGCAACAGTTAAAAGATGAAAATGCCGTGTGGCGAAGTAAATGTCAGCAGTTGGAAAAACAGATTACGGAATTGAAGGCTAAAAATGAAATCTTAATGGAGCAGAATGCACAGCTTACTTTGCAGCGTCAAGCGCAGCTATTTAATGCCGCTGCAGCTGCGTCTGTGCAAAATCAGGCTATTGCGCAGATGGCGCATAGGACCTTAACTGGAGGTCCGCTTAAAGCTGATATGTCTATTGTATCTTCTCTTGCTCCACAAGGAACGCCTGCTCTGTCTGCTGCAGCAAACGCCTCTCTTGCCCAACCCATTGGACAGGATATTATGTCATTCAGTCATGCTGATTCTCCTTCTTTAGTGTCCTATCCTATGGCTGCAGCTGCGCAAGGGCTTCGCCCTACCCGTTAAGTTGCATTGTAACTAGTATGAATGTGTAGAGTCCTGCAAACTTCAAGATAGTAAGACTATTTAACTAAATGAGAACTATCAAAATATTTAATAGCTTATATTGTTACACATGGCCTAAGAGAACCAAGTGTCTTTGAAGGCAGTATTTTTTTAATTTTTGGGGAATTTACACAATCACAAGTTGCTGTCATTGTAATTGATTCCAAGCATTACATAACAAGTGTTAATAAATATTAGTATTTATTAAAAGTTTGGTTAAGTAAAAGTGAACATAGAGGCATTTGTATAGAGCTTTTGAGGATTTTTTGGCATGGAGGAGTCTAAAGAAGTATCTTTGTAAAGGCAATTTTCAAGGACAAAAAAGATAACCTCATAAAGTCGTAAATTTTGGTCCTGAAATACAGTATAACATCATTATAGCGAACCTGCTGGGAAGCTAAAATGTACTCTATGAGCACATGCAGCTAATAATATGTGTATGATTGCTAGATAGACCTGCAAGCATGTATTAATAATAAAATTGTATAAATAATGTACAATATGTTGCTTCACAGAGGATGTAAAGTACTTTTAGAAGATGCTATTAAGTATCACTGTCTTTACAGTATATTCAAATTCAGTGAAATGTATTTTTTGTAACTTCAATAAACCAAAAATTGATAACTGTTTCATATTAAATAATATGTACATGTTCAGTTGTAAATTTACGTGATGTGAAAGTCAATGACATCCAAAAATGTCAGTCAATTTTGTTTGCACAAAGTTTCTGTTTGTCACTTGTAAAAAAGTTTTTGTAGTAGGGTTTTCATCACTTGATGAAACATCTCAGGAGTGAGCTGCTAGTGTGCATACATAAAACAGCAACAGCTGGTTGCCAAGCCGCTGAGTGACTCGTTGTTTTTAGTGTATGCTGCTAGACCGAGGTTGTAGACAAAATGACCTTTCGGCATGACATGTTAACAATTTCGTATGCTGCAGTGCGCGCCCAACAACTTTTTTGCAACACCAAAAATGACTGGTTAAGTTTAGCTGCAAATTAATTTGCGAATGGGTCGTAAATGTAAAGTACTCAATAAAAACTTACAAATACATAGTAATGCAAGCAAAGGGCCCAACAAAAAGTCCGCTGTAAGCAACAACCCAGTATGCTGTATTCAAAGCTATTATAAATTACTTAAATGTGTGCTTACAAGCCAAAACCATCCAGAAGTTGATGCAGTTAAAACTGCGTTATTATGCCTCAAACGAGAATACATAAAAATGCTAAATATGTTGGACTTTTATGTTCTAGCATCAAAATGTCAGGAAATTGTTTAGAAAATACTAGTTATTTAATTTTTGTAGCTCCTTGCCCATTTCTCTGCCTAAAAATCAGTATTGCATTTGTCAAAAGCTTGTATTTTCAAACTTCATTAGTAGCTCGTGTTCGTGTAAGCATTTATTTTGCTTGCAGTTTTTTATGTTGCCTAGCTCACATCTTCATTTGGAAGATCCATCTGCAGGATTTAAATATAATTTCAATGTACTCTTGCAAATTTCTTAGCAACCACCCGTTCGTACGGTTGCTAAGTGTTTTTGTAGAAGGGCAACAAAAACAATGGCAGAGTTTTACAGCTGTTTTCTCAAGATTTTTTCCTGTGTGCAGCATGCATCTCATCTTTAATGCAGATTATCTCCAGTTAGAAATAACAAAGAGCATTGAACTTGGTATCAAAATGATCCTCATGAACAGAGGTTCAGGATATAAGAATGACTAAAAAGCTTAACTGCCAACTTTTGGACGTTTTTGCTGTGCAAGCACACTAACGATGAAAGTTCCTCCTTTTTTGTGAGTTCACATTATCGATGTGTACTCAATAAACCATGTTCGCTATAATGGTGTGATAGTGTAATAACCTATGGTATTGATTACATCCAGACAAATTTCAAAATTAATTTAATAGGCAAGTGCTGACTATATTCTAGCATAGAGTTTTAAGCGGTTTTGGGGTGCCCTGTCTTAACGCGCAGATTTTGAAATTTTTAGGCAATTTCATACGTAAAGGCTACTTTGTATACTTTTCTACTTAACTCTGACAAAGAGTCGCTATCTGAATGGCCCCTTTCAGCATGATGCATGCATTCTTTTAGACACCACGATCGACCTGTGAAGCTGATGCTTAGATTGGCTGTTTAGAAAAGGCAGTTATCTATCCAGTGATAAATTAAGAAAAATGTTTATCTTGCAGTTTTAAAAAAGTTGCATTTCAATACAAAAATTTGTGCAGGTTTTGGGGCCAGACGTTAGACGTGTCAGACGAGAAATCAGGTCAAGTAGATTGTCCACGGACTCTATACATTTATGTACAGTGAAACTTTTTTATAGAATATACAATTACCTTAAATTCTTTTTAAAATTTTTAAAATGGTTTTTGTAAACATTGTTACATTAGTTGTTAGTTTGGCATTTATGTACATTGGGCAAAAATTTTGATTTTGCATTTAAAAACGGAAAAAAAATCTGTGCACAAATTTGAGATTTTGTAGGCCCATTACCAGTTCACCAAATGTGCCCTTCATGTCTGACATCCTGTTGTTCATAATAACTGTAAGTAGTTGCCCAGAGCCATTCAATTGTCATGCATATCCTGGATTTTCCAAGATTTTACTAATGTCTCCGTTAGCAGTTGTGCTTTTGCTAGTTTAAAGAACATACAGAGATAATGCGATGTGCAAAAGTATGATCAAAGTTTAATTATTTTATTTACATTTGAGCAACATAAATAAATTCATTTATTTAGGTTTTTTATCCTGTCAAGAATCACATGGGGGGTTGAAGTGGTGGTTAAACTTCATTAAGTTGTGCAAGATAATTCAAACTTTCATTGTAAGAATTCACAACTTCCTTCTAACGTAGATCTGTTATTACAACTAATGTTCTTGTTTTCTTTTATTCGTGATTATAACAGATTTTCTGAATTTCTTATATGGCTTTAAAATGAGTTAGTGGTTATTCCAGTGTTCTGTATCTATTTTAATTATTTTGTATTAAAAGATTTGACGGACAATTATTTTGTTGTAAAGATCGGGTTTTCGTGAATGCTATAATGATTTGATCTTATTTCAGCCTAATTCTTTTTAGATTATAAAAGCTGTGTGAAACAGCTACCTAGAATATAGACTTCAATAGACTTCCTTAGAGCAGCTTTTGATATGTATGCGTATGCATGCGTGTGCGCTACAAAAGGGAGTAAATGGAATTCCGGCAAGTTATCATTTCTGTCGAAACACCATCTGATCTGGTTCTTTATTTTCTGTACACGGTGTTTCTGTTAAATAACTGGGCGCTAATTTGTGGATAACTCTGAAAGGGTGATAGAAATTGAAAAACCAGACATTGCAATAGTGTATCACCCTATTTTATGTGCTTAATAGTGTGGTTTGATTTGAGGTCTGCTTGTAAGATATTTCTGTCTAATAATCATTAGATAACATTCTTGTAATTATCTAAATGTCTAACATTAATGTTTAAGCTTATTTTGCTACTAAATTCATAACTTTAACAATGGAATTATGTCTAATGACAAAACATTCTTGCCTCCTTTTTTGTCATTTATACTCAAGTTCTAATATACATTCTGGCCATACATTCATTGTATCAAATTTATTTGTACACTTATTTATTAGTATTACATAATTTATATTGAACAGCTAATTAGCTACTACATTTTATTAAAGCAAAACAATTATTTTATCTCACGATAATGAGCATTTTTTCACTATTAACTTCGTTTTATTTGTATACATGTCTGTTCTGAAATTTATTATGTAATATAATTTAATGTGTTTCAAATTAAAATAAGTAAGACCTGTAGCAGTTAGCCTCAGTCGAGTACATCATTTTTTAGCATGTTGAAATAAAATAATTAAAGTAATTGATCTTTCAAGAATGGAATTAACTGTGTGTGACATTCTATTTTGATTTACATGAGTTGTCCAGAGTTTTGGTATATTATACAAAATATACAACTTTTGCGATGTGGTCAAGAACATATGAACATTTAATATTTAAACAAATAAATAATATAAAGGTAACACATGCATATTAAAAATATAGCTTTTTGTAAAACCTTGAGTGGACCTAGTGTACATGTGGTATTGTACTGCTTGTCAAAGTATTACACATCAGTAACTTGAATTTGGCTACATTTACATGTATTTTAGTATACAAATTATGCATAGAAGCAAAAAAATGCTTATTTTTGTGCTTGAAGGAAGCATAATTAAATTTATGCAGGAAAACGAAGACTTACCGAAACCCGTGCATTCCGTTGTGTGACACTCACACGTTGTGTGAGCAATAGGCATAATTTGCAATTGCACAAAACATTAATCAAGTTACCAGTCAAAAATTCTAACAGGATTCAAAAAGAAGTAAATGGTGAAATACTGAAGTGGTGCCCCTGTATATTTTGTTTTAATATGAAGCTTGCTTTAATCACATCCAGGTGGCACCCTCATCCATCGAGTAGTATTTAATGCGTAGGGACTATCATAAAACCACATCTATGCATAAAACAGTCTGCACGTTTACCCGAAGCGACTTTCACGATACGGAGAATTGTTTATTTTGCCAAGTACCAAGGGAATTTTTGAAATTTTAGTTAAATGGCATATTATTTGTGAAGTGCATCAAAAAATATACAGTAATAGAAAGGTGCGCTACAAATAATTTACTGACACCAAAATTTAGTGTCAGTACAACTAGTGTTACTGTCACAATACTGTGTTTAGAAGAAACCCACCAAGAATGCGTTGTTTAGTAAGCCAATTAAATGTACAATACACTACAATTGTAAGCGTTTTATATATATATATATAAAACACTGCAGCTAAACACAATAATATCACGCATTTCGCAAGTATATATAAACTTGGTATTATATATAAACTTGCAAAATGTGTAATATTATTATGTGTTTACCTGCAGTGTTTTAGATGCTAAGTGAGTTATATTTCAGCTTAGCCGATTCCAGTTTACACGATTGTACTCGCGAAAATAATGACTTGTTTTCGTACAAAAACTTTTTAGATGTTTTCAAAGTTACAAGGTATTCAGGTAGTGGACAAGGATTCTGACAACAATTTTAGACTGTTGTGCAGTGTGATTTTTAGCTCAAAACAGAAATAAAGTATTTTTGCGTGGTCGAGTCATGTTGTCAGTTTGTAACGCCACTTGTGCGCGGTCCTGGCGCCCAAACGGTCGCACCCAGTTTTCCACCGCACAAACGTCTTCTTCCCTTATCAATGCACACCATGGATAAATAAGCAACTCTGGCATTCATAGGACCCCACAGGAAAACCATTAAGCTGTTTATAAATGGTATTATGCATAAAATAAGTATTGGACGACACAAGCTTTGAACACGAATAACGTCGTCAAGCAAGTTCTAGAATGTAAAGTCATGTCATACTCCAAATTCGATCTGACAGATATGGAATATGAGCTATGTCCATTGGTAAAAGCAAAGAAACATCATCATCAAATGACACCATGGCCTCGTTCTCATCTATTTGAACTCTGTAGCAGACTTAATTGAAGCTTTTTGTAGATCTACTTATAAAATTGATGTACGTGGCGCCATCTGTGGTAGTAATGTAAACCTTTTATTTTCAAACCAGCGTTCATTGGTTACGGGTGAGCCACCTGTCTATTAGGGGTGAGCATTCTCTGCCAGAAAGCGAATTCGAATCGAACCGAACTTCAGTGTTTTGAATTTGAATTGAGATCGAAAGATTTTCGAACAAGTTTTCGAACCACCAGCAAAAATTAGTCTTACAAAGATCATGCATATCACTAGATTTTGTTCTGCAATGAAACGACTAGTGTTTCAATCGTTTTAGTGATAAAGGATATGTGTGATTGAAGTGCTGAATTATTCGAATCTATAGTTTTGGATTCGAATCGAGTTCGAACTAAAAAAAACTCGTTCGAATTCGATTCGAACTCGAACGTTCGATGCTCACCCCTACTGTCTATGTTGTAAATAGCCAGCTTATAATATGAGACAATTTTGTGCTGATTTTCGTCCCAGTAAAGTATTTCAGTGGTATTAACTTCTGTTGGAAACGTTTCTATCATTACATTCTCTGTCTATGTGTCTGGAAAATGCTAAAGATCTGGGCACGCGAAATCTAATTTTCCCCATATAGCAACAACAGCAAAATCGACAAAAACTTCATGCAGGTGAAGTCTTCTAGAGGCATTCACAACCTAATTTTGTTTATTAATTATTTTTAATTTATTGCAATGATATTTTACGTAAAGTTTTTAATGGAATAACAAAGCAAATAATATAATCTTATCAGATAACCTTTAATTAGCATGATGCAAAATAATACCAAAATACCTTCACTGTGCTGTAAAGTTAAGCGAATATGTATCTAGCTACTTAAGCATTTTTCTCGTTAGTCCTTCAAGAAACTGATCCAGAACATTGTTCAAATTTATGTCGGGCTTTCCTGGACTGTGCGTCAAAATTTTACATAAATTGAACAAACATTTCTTTTTTGTATGGTTTAATGCACGCTTAGCGTCTCTCGTATCAAAGAGGATCCCTACAAATTAATTTCTGTGTCGCGCAGTGTACGTTTACATTATCCATTGTATTAACATTAAAAACTAAAAGAAAAATGTTGCACCTGCTCTTGAAGGGCCCAAAGGCTTCAGCCTAGTCAGTTTTGTGGTAATGCGGCACTGATGCTTGTCTATGATGGCTTCAGGGACAGAAGTAGTGCGTCTATTAATGAACTTCTTGAAAAAACGACCTGACTATGTACTAACGAACGAATACAAAACTGACCTGTCAAGTTGGTTGTCTAATGTCTCCTCTGAACAATGGAATCCTGTTGTCACACACTTGATTCCTGAATTTTGAAGACTGGGAAGATTCGTTAATTCTCTGACAATCTAAGGTTAAAATTTTAGAGAAAGAGGAAGCCTTAGAAGTTTCCTTAAGACCTCGCAAAAACACCTGGCAAACCAAAAACAACTTAAGCTCAGACAAATAAAAAAATTCAACAACTTCAACCAAATCTAACTTTATGAGCAGAAGAACATATAAAAAATGGGTCACACTGTTATTAAAAAAATGTCGTTCTCAAGTTTGTCTGTGTTGAAGGATGGTGTAGAGGCCGAGAATAACAGTGAAAGAAAGAATGTCATTCAAGTTTAACGATATCAAACTTGTCTTGATTTTCGTTAGTGTCGGTCCTTATTCTCAGAGTGAACAGCCAATACAAATATGAAGAAGAGCCGATACTTGCTAGAAGAGCCCAGTTGCAGCGGTTGGCAACTGGCAAGGCAGCCCTGCAAAAACGTGTGGAATTCCCGAAAAACCAAATGAAAAGCGCATATTGTTTTATAAATTAAGTACAAGTGCCACTGAATGAAGAAACTGTTGTGTGCAATTGTATGAAGAATTGCAGATTGAGCGCATAGAGTGGAGCAGGGAATTCACACTAGGGTTTATAGACATGTAAGATAGAATGCTTATGGAAAGTTTCTTCAGATGCTTGTAAAGATGGAAAACCTCTCAGAGGACGATCAACTATCTCATCTGTTCATCATATATTCATCTCAAATTTAGCGCAAGGATAGGCTTGGATAAGCGCGGTGAAAATTTGTGTTCGAAAAGTCAAGGGTCAAGGTCATGAGATCAAGAAATGCCTATAAAATCCAAACGGATGAAGCTAGAGTTTTTGTGCAAAGACCTAACTTGGTGCAGAGACTGGTCTAGCGGCAAGATCCTTGCCAAGACCTGGGAAACGGTCCGGAAACCCACTACTTAAAAAGTCAAAGATTAAAAGGTCATAAGGTCAAAAATGTCAAAATAAATTTTTGTGAATAATGACGGCATGTCAAGGCGTGTCTGGATTTGCATTTTACACCTCTATTGAGTGCACTCATAATTATTATAAGCTTCATTGCACTGCTAACTACATTTTTTAATCTTTATACATGTAAATGAATAGGTGTCTATCCTGCAAGTGTCATGGTTCCAGCCGCTATACTCACGGAGTTATTGACATGACCCCATTTTAACATTTTAATTTGCCTACTTCATTTGATCTAGTCATGCCAACTTTTTGAAGCATACTTAATGCACATCTTATAAATAGTCGCTCCTTGTCAAATACTGGAAGTTAAAAGAAGTTCACTGACAAAGCCATTTGCTCTGATTTTCGCATTATGGCTCTTATCTCGGATCCTTAAGCTTGAGAAGTCCAGCGTCTTAAAACCCTAGGTTCACATCTACTCCCGGCTGTCTAAATACTTGTAAAAAGCTGTTTCCAAATTTTCCGTTGTTTTGTATATCTCAGCAATCTCCAGTTTACTGAGATTTGTGGAAAACAACACAGAGGAATTTCCCTTGTTTTGTTTTCGGCAAATCTCAGTAAGCCTTTTAAACACATTTTAGTAAAGACCTGCGTGCTCCCGAAGTGGCTATATTTGTGAAAATATAATTCCACAAAATTAACTATACTGTACATGCAACCAAATAGCAGCTAATCCTGGAAAATTTGAAGGCATAGTTTTTTCGAAATTCCCCTTAGATGAAAGTGAAAAATATCTTCTTCTCAATGGTGTAGCAATTATTGCAGGATGCAAAATACATAAAATTACTAGGAGTCAACATAGATGCCAAATTAAACTTTACGGACCATACCCTCAGCTTACATGTATAAACACATCTAACAAATTAAAATACGTACTGAACAAGCTCAAAAATCTCTTGACTTAAAGAACAAGTTAATATTACATCATGCATATTTCAAATAGCAGTTTAATTGTTGCTTCTTAGCATATCACTTTGTGGAATAGTTAACAATAGAAGAACTGAAAGTGAATTTACGGAAGTTTAAATTGCTCACAACGATTACGGTATGCAACATTACTCATGCAAACAGGTTCTCGTTCTTTGCATGAGATTAGGTTACATTGTTTAGTTGCTAAAACATTAGTATTTATAAATGCCTCATTATAGTGCCGTTAGTTAGTTATGACAAAAAGCTCTATTAAATATGTAGGAATTAACTTGTGGAACAAGTTGCCTGGGGAAATTAAAATCAATGTTTAAAAATCAGCTATATCGAATATCAGCTAATATGTAATATTAGCTATTTGCTTAACGAATTATGTAGATATAACTGCAATGTCTGCAACATTATTTTGTCGAATTTTACAGGTTTGAGTAAGTTAAAAATGTGGTTGTATTGAAAACAACAATTAACAACACGTTTGACTACTGTGAAACTATGGCCATTTACATGTATTTTATCACATTCATCATCGTTATTTATTGTACATATCATCATAAAATTTTTATCCTTTGTCGGCAAATAGCTATTTTAGCTAATGTTTTTATTGTACAACTAATCAGACTAAAACAACATTTTATTACTACTACTAGACTCACAACTTTTATACAAATAAAAAGTGGAGCTGAATCACTGGAAACAGTTGTTTCGGCTAACAGAAACTTTTGGTTAACTGCGTCTACAGTTTTAAGACATCATATTTTTACTGCTTGAGGAAAAATAATGTTTGCTTACCGAGATGTTAGAAATTTTGTGTCTGGTGTGTGCTTTAAGCTTATAAAAACAAAATTCCGCAAAAACGTTTGCTTCTGTTTATCCAACAGTTGTAGTAATTCAGCTTTGGCAGATAGGCTTGCAAGGCCATTTTTATAAATGAAGGATTCAATGTATCACAGCGTAGACTGTACATTTGCTTGATTCGCACCCGACAAAGCCTCCTGTATTAGGTTTTTAAGCCGTTTGCAACTATAAGGAAACTTGTTCCAGTTTTGTAAACGTACTGTCAAAGTCCTGGGTAAACAGAGCCCTACCAATAGTCGTGTGGCTCGTATTATGATAATGTACTTAGCTACCAGCTGTCAAAAAATCATCTGCAAACTAACTTACCCGTACATGGATCCAACGGCTTAATGTTCGACCGTAATTTTTCTTAGGATGGCGTCTACAATTACTTAACTGGCGTCTACTTAACTGTGATTTTATATCAGTCTACTTATATTTATTTACTAAGTTATTTAATTACTTAGCTAACTTATCTATTAAATACAAGTTATGCCAAAAATGTTAATTATTGTTACTACTAACAGTGAAAATAACCTTTTGGAAAAAGCTTTTATGAATTAACTTTATATGTATGCACTATTTGACATGTATGTATTGTATTGTGTTTTGCCAATGTACATTATAATTATGTATTTGATCATTGAAATTGAATTGAAAATATAGACGCTGTTCTTATTGTGCCTGCTTGCGTTGGGCGGTTTTTAAAATAAAGCCTCTAAAGGTTCTGTAGCGTATTTTTCTTAACAAATTGTTTCTGTTCTGTGTGGTAATAGTTTTTGCCAGTTTAACGCACTCGTTAGATATTTAATGGTTTTCTTTGTTAGACTCTGACGCCGAAACTTTAACGTATCGGTTGATTTATGATTACGTTAAGAAATAAAGACAGTTTGCGAATAATTCATTGTCATAGAGAATTTATTGAAAGATTTGGTAAGGCATATTCTCTGGATGGTTTATTGTACTATATACTGCTGTGTTAGCATATTGCTGTAATGTGGAAATCTCCGTGGAACTTAAAGGTTGTCTAGCCTCTCTTATTTCAAAAATGACCCGCATATGGCTGTAAACAGTTTCTAATGCACACATTGTCTCACGGGTAATTAGTGTCAAATACGTGAAGTAATCACGTTTGCTTTTACAAGTTTCAAACATTTTTTGGCAATTTCGTTGGTGTGAAAATTTTTTGAAACTACTTGCCTCGTTTGTGAAAACACTTGTCGTTTTCTCGCAACTTCACTGGTGAAAAAAAGGCACAGTACTGTCATTTAAGGTACGTATCTTAACTCCACCTTCATTTTCCCGACTCCTCTTTTCGAGAAAGCACGTGTGCATCCAAAAACAACAGCTTTATGTGACACACGCCACTTTGTCGCAATTTGACTGGCTGCAAATGACACGTTGTTTCGAAAAGCAGCATACATTAGAAAGAAACATTTGTCATGTGCTGTTTCCATGACATAGCGAAAAAAGATCTTTTCGAAACCGGAAGACTGGAAGCATGTGCTTTCCAAAAGCTCGCGTCGTTTCTGGAAAGCATGCATGGTGTCTTTTTCTAGAATAGGCCTCGTCTTTCAGGAAGACAGAACAGGAAAATGAAAGTGGATGTTTCTTATTCAATAACACTTTGAGAAAAACGTTGTTTGTTCATGTTCTTTAAAAAGGACGCGTGTTTTACAGAAAACTCCAATAAACTTTGTTTGTCCAAGTAAAGGGACGCGTTGTTTTGCACACTAAGTGCTCGCCGTTACTTTTAGTGGGAGAGAATAGTAAATGTGGAAGTCGCACGCGTAAATGGCATTAGTGCAAATTGTAAAACAGCTGAATAACGGGTTTTATGCTGCTGCTTGACTATATAGATGTGAATGCATCTTAAGGTAGGCTTTAACTTGATTTAGGATTTTCTTCTGTCCTGCAAAGGATTTTAAATTAATGACTCATTCTGCTTATCGATTTCACTAAAAATTACTAAAGTTTTTCCTCGCGGTTTGAGTGAAAACTGCTAAACAAATATTTTTGTTGAAGCAAATTTAAAGCGCGTTTGCGTACAAGACAGCTGCATGTGTTTCATATGAGCTGCTTGAAGGGAAGTTTTGATATGGATGTCGTATATACATGATACAGTTATAAATAAAAATAAGATACAGTTATAAATAAAATTTTAGCTTTGGTATCCAATCGCAGTAATATAAAAGGATGTTTTACATTTAAGATGTGACGTTGATGCAATGTTCTAATTAAAATTTTGTTGCACTGGAAGCGTTCCCAAATCTGCCTTAGCGACATAATTGTAGGATGTTAAATATTTCCCATTTGAGATTTTAAACACCGAACGTACACATCGAATAAGAATTGGAAATTTATATTCCACACATCGACGAAATTTCAACGTCAGCAAACCAAGGCGTTATACATTTATTCTTGAATCTTTTTTCAGTATAATTATGTGGAATAAAACAACATTACGCACAAACTTATTAGGTGATTTACTCATTCGCCAGGCTGACTATTTGGTTTACTGATTAACTGATGCAAAAGAACAAAATGTATGCAAACAAGCAAATGAATGAACAATGAATACATGCACGCACATATCGACTGACTGACTGTCTAACTCACTGACTGACTGGCTGTCTAAGTAGGTATCTAGCTATGATTTGGTTAGCTAGTTAGTTTGTTTTTTTATTAGTTAGTTTGTAAGCTAATTAATTGGTTAGCTAGTTTAAGCTAGTCAGTTACTTTTGACGAGTATGGCGGGTTTGGCAGTATGGCATGTTTGGCAGGTTTGTTAGTAGTGCAGTGATGAGAAGGCGTGTGAAACATTTAGAGAAAGTCCTTGTGAGGCTCCTGTGGGTGTTATACGTAGCATGTTGGAAGTTTTCCGACATTTCGTGATGCTTTTACATGGAACATCTACCATAATCTATCGTATATTTCATTTCACAGAATGTTAAGTCGAGAATTAGGACATAACAAAACACTTGACTGACGAGTCTGTCAACAATACCTATGCCCTGCTACTGAATAAATTATACTGTAGAGAAGAAGCCTTCCATCCAAACCTTCAAAAGGTACTTTTTGATGATTAACTTTAAATAACTGTAGGGGTGCATTTAAATTTGCCGTGGGAGACAGTTAAAATAAACACACCACTGTTTTGTTTATTTTGGGCTTTATTTCAAAACAGCTACTCCCGGTAGTATCACCTAGCTATCGAATCCTTGACGTAATAAAGAATCCTTAACGCACTAAAAATGCTCGCAGTTGGCTTCGTTGTGTTAGCAGTAATGCAAACTCTGTTGTTAAGATATTAACCGCATTTTATTACCAATGCATCTGTTCATCTTCCAGGTTGCTTGTTTCAAGTTTGCGGAAGCTCTTTTGGTCTCAATAAGATCTTAACTAAAGTACAACCTAAAATGCGTCGAAATGTGGATGCTGACTAACCTTCAGAACAACCTTCTCCACTAGTTAGGCCATTTAGTTTTTATATGCGAAAACTTGTTTTCTTCACCATGAGATATGTTTCTTTCACACTGATAAGGATATCTTGAGTGGTTTCGCATGAAAAAAAGTCACGAAAAATCGTTTTTCGATCAACCCAGCAATCTGAAAGTTGTAATAGTTTCTGCTTTCAAAGCAGGAACTCCCACAAACTGAACAACAAGTAATTCGTTGGAGAGCAGGTCTGTTCTAATTTTTTATGAAACCGCGTTTTTCAACATTTCCAGTTATACCAATGACTTCCAACCTCAGAAAAATGACTTTTCACAGAACATAGTTGTAAGTTAGAAAATCTTACTAAAATCTAGAGCCAACAGACAAACATATTGTGGATAAATCATCAATATGATTTTTTCTTATATTTCTATTAAATACTTGGTTGCAGGCTTAATAAGGCCTTGCACGGCTAGCACACCCTGAAGCATGGTGATACACCAGCTTTGTGTATAAAGAAAGCTCAGTTGTGGATTGTTTCAGCCTTTAGGCTTACAATTCAAAAGTCTATGAAAAATTAGTACATAGACTATACAGAAAGTACGGATGACAGCCGGTAAACAAAGACGCTTGCGAACGAGCCGCAGACAACCAGTTGCCGTATGCGAAGGCAGATAACAATTCCATGAAGAATTCAGCGCAATGTATACCGTGCAGTTTGTAAGCAATCAGTCGAAACTTCAAATTTCCACACATTTTTGTGTGACGGATGTGACAAGTAAATTGCTTATAGGACGTGAAATCCATGTGCACATCCTCAGCAAAGTGAAAAACAACTGTTTAGTTTATCTATCAAACTGAGTCCAATTGCACAGGCTTCAGACGACGTGCGCTAAGTTGTAATACATACAGCTTTTCTGGTTAAGCGAGGGTATGTCATACTGCTTTTCAAACCTGACTCGCCTCTCACTTTCCCATTTCAAAATAAATTTATGAAAAAAATAGTGCCACATCAAATTCGCAAACATGTTGAAGGATGGAGATGTGAAATCAAAAACTTTTTGGGGCCTTTAGGAGACGGATGATGGGCGTGAAGAAAGAGGAAAAATGTGTAATAAAAGAATAAGACGGAAAAAATGTGAGTGAGAAGAAATAAAAGATAAATATATAAATTACTTCAAAGAGTTACTTACCATAGAAGAAGAAAATAATGAAGTCGAAGAAATAGTAAATAAAATTTTTACACAAATAGTTGAAGTAAGAAAACAACGAAAAATTAGAGAAATCACAATTAGTGAAATGAAGCAAGCAATTAGGAGTCCAAATAGGTAAGCAGCTGATCTACAAGGATGTACAAAATGAGATGATGATATATGCAGGGCTGGATTTAAAACAGAGTAAACTAAAAACGCATAATGAAGTAACGAAATAGCGTGCTCCATTACATTGGAAAAAAATTAAAATAAAATCACTATCCAGAAAAGGTGGCAGGGACATGATATAAATAACTGGAGAGGTATATTCTTAACAAATGGGTTAATGAAAGTTGTAAGAAAACCTTTTATTGAAAAGAAGTGAAAGTATAGCAGAAACTAGAATTACAGCAAGTCAATGTGGAGGAAGGAGCATTATGCTTTCGAGCCTCCTCCAGATAAGTGGAACAATTGACAATTAACATTACATATTATTTTCATCAGTTATAATGTACATTAGAACAAAATAAATTTTGTTTGTGACTTAAGATCAGGATGAGTAAAATTGTGAGTTAACAATCAACATGATCATTACTCAACATATTCAGTCGGAACTATGTACTCCCTCTTCCATAATGAAAACAGTCATCAAAATATAATGCTATTAAAATATGGTTATCGATTCAGCGTGAAATGAAAACTCTTAGTCTTTATCAATTTAAAAAAGCATCAAAGAATTACTTACTACAACGGTATAATTGTAATTATTATTATATAATTATAATTATACCGTTATAGTATAATTATAATTATAACGTTGTAATCTTACTGCATTTTGTCCGGTACAGCTAATTGATTTTTCCCTATGTGTGTGTAGAGCGGCAAAACGAATAAGGGAAAAGCTTTGACATTAGCTTAATTCATTATAAAGACCGAGCCGCGCGGTTAAAGTAAATAGCCTATCAGGCCCGAGTCAACACACAAAGTCCAGCAAAAATAATGGCTAGTCTACTGGGTAATCCAATGTTAACGGTAAATATCTGACATCAGTATATCGAGCAGCATTTGCGTTAAGTTTACTAGACCTTGGAGGAAACTAATGGACGCAAGGAGAGATTTTAACAGCTAAGAGCCTCTGAACTTAGAGAAAAGCCATTAATATTGAAAAAGATGATGTTGACGCTAAATGGCTTAATAGGAGTTTTCTCTATATATTTATTTCAAATACTGCCTGCCTCTTGCATTTATTTTGAAACATATCGGGTGCATTGTTGGCTGTTAGGCTCATTTGTGAGGAGCTAAGTTTTGTGTTTTAATATGTAAGTCAGTTTTTTCTATTCACGCCCATTAATCATACTCGTACAACTTAGCATTCACCTAGCAAAAACAATTGCCATACATAATGTGGTGCGTTGTATGTTGTAAAACCGTTTTATGCATCTAAATATATTATTATAAATACAAATTAAACTAAATTTTTATTCTGCGCATACAAGCGTATAAACACATATCCACCAGAGTTGAGATGAGACCCAGAACTGTCACAGGTGTCTTAGCGACACTCGGACTGAGAACATGTCTTCCTTCTACCAGGTAAACAGCCAGAATCAACAGAAACCGCCCAAAGTGAGTATCAAACTCGGTAGTGGCTATCCATTCTACACTTCGTCACCACGCACACACCGTGACTACTAGGTTATTTTTCTCGCTTTACACTTATTAGCGCCATGTATAAAAAAGTATACTACACACCACCGAGATATTATACTATTATCCTATGCAGTAATACTACCGGTTTATTTTTTCTTAAATTTTACTCTGATAGCCGGCATCTTTTTCATATAATATGAACGTATTGTAGTAGCTTCACTAGTTTGTGATTTTACACAGTACACAAAAGAAGCCTTTACACGGCTATTGTCGTATGTTGACTGTTTTTACGACCAATATTATTCCACAAACCACAATATTGATCTGCACTCGAGATTCTTCATGGATGTCAACAACACTTTTTGTAACTGGCGTGTATATTTTTGCGCTATTAATTTCTGTGAAAAGATTTTTAGGGTCCCCTGCTGCTACAGCTTATTATTGGATCTCGCAGCACCAGCATGCTTGGATTAAATTCTCTTAACCTGTTAAGCTACTTTACATGTTTTATATCTTTGCCACCAACCTCGAAGCTCGAGCTCATCTTTCTGTCCTTACATCACGAGACGCAGGTATCATTTACGATGCATCCAAATCACCAAATGCGTCCGTTTAAGATTTTATTTGCATAAGAAGCAAGGGATTGGACAATTTGTGGTGTTTGCCCAATTGATTAGAGTTGGAATATTAGATGTGACCATCATCATATGGCGAATCTGCATGCAGGATTGTCGCGGCGTATGTCATTGCAAGAATGGAATTACACACTGCATTAAACACGCATATTTTATTATAATTTATATTTCCATTTGACAGGTTGTGGTGGTTATAATTAGCTGGGTATAGTTAGGGTATAGTTAAACTCACGCAATTGGCAGCACTTGAATTAGTTTAAACATGTAAATCCATATCATCTCACAATTTTATTTCGTGGTCGTTCATAGGAATGGTAGTTTCAAGAGAATGTCGACGAGAACTTTTCCTAGAGATGGAAATTGCTGGAAAACATTGGAAAATTAAAAATTATGTACTCAGTATTAGCAAAATAAACGATAAATTCAATAGAAAGCAAATTTCGTTTAAATTACACCATAATCAAGAAATACATATTTGAAATACAATGAATAATTATTCGCTTCAGTCGATCATCTATATGAAAAAATCAGTTCCACTGCCCATGTTTAATAAGCTTAATCACTTCCTTTATCTAATTTTGAAAGATTTGGTCACTACAAAGGAAGCAACTATTTTGAAATGTTTCCACAGTGTTTATGGCAATACTTTATGTAGGTAAATCCCCGTTAATTGATACTGCCGACCGCGGGACACTTTGAAACTGAACCCTTGTTTGTATTAACAGATTTTCAACGCTTACAAAAATGAACAGCAAAACAACAGAAAAGCAAAACTTTGCAGCTGTCTGTAAATTTGGCAAAACTGGACTTGCATTCCATGTTTTCCGAAAATTACCATACACTTGCTCCAGCGCGTTTATAATTTGGAGCCGAATCTTCGCCATCAAATGCAATCCAATCTGACGGATCAGCGACTATTTAGCTTAACGAGGCTTAATGTTTTAATACCTGCGTTAACATAAGCTGAAGGCAAGTCCACAATACGGCACTGATTGTTAATTTTTCCTAACCAAACGTTGGTACTTAACAAGAGCATCTAAGTTACTTGGTTTGCGCTTATCTGATTCTGCATACATTTTGGGTCGCAGAAATTTATAGAAGACTTTTTGGAATATGGGCATACTGTGAATCTCCTTGAACTGCTTAGTAGTTATGGAATAGGGACAAAAATCTTTCATCCGCTGACAGTCCCAGTTTTCAAGATACACTCTGTGGGGCTATAAGTGTTCATTGGCTTTCTGCATCCATTCGTCAGTAGGTCGCGTCTTGTATAATTGGAGACTGATGTAGTGACTTAATTTTAACCCTTTGCTGCAGATGTACCAAAACTTGTTTGATCTAAATGGAAGCCACAAAATTGGTTCCGAATGAGTGACAGAATGGCAGGGTGCGCGTAAATGCCAAAATTATCATTCGATCAGCGATAACTTACTTCGCCAGTATTACATATTGCCAGTGAATCATATCGCCAGTGTATCACTTTGCCACTTTAACATTTTGTCAGTCTATCATTTCTCTTACCCTGTATCCTATCATTTCGCTAGTGCATCATTTCTGCAGTCTGGCATTTCGCCAGTACATCACTTCGACAGTTTACATTTCACCAGTTAATGATTGTGCAATAAACATTAAAGCAGTGGCATACTTCGCCAGGGTAAGATTTCACCAGTGCATAATCAACCTGGAGAAATTAGGTGTCAAAGTTACCCTGTTTTGTGACTTTTGCCAATGCGACTCTGTGTCGCATTTACTTAATTCAAAATACCTGAAGATTAAACAGACAGCTTATAAATCAGCAGTCTTACGACTTTTTTTCTAAAAATCAGAAGAACTTGATAGAGAAGAAGACGGTCTTATTTCATGCAATTGTATTATGTGTAGTACCTTTACGCATTTTCAGGTGCAATCCCGTGGATTAAAGTTGTAAGCATAAGCACGATATGCGAAGTACTTTAATCAGCTAGAATAGCGGAATTTCTTAGTGAACTGCAGAAGTTTTGTTACACGTGCCTTCGTACTGTCCACAAGCTTAGGTGTTTTTTTTCCAAATATCTATGCAGCGAGGTGGCGGAGATAAGAATGGCATAAATTTCTTTTGCACTTTAATCAAAACATTTTATACGCGTATATTATGCGGTAATTTCACCATTTCTAAGTGTATATTACAATGAATGTTACTCAAAGGTTGGTTTTTCGTTTAAAGATCGGATATATTTTTGGTTAAAATTGAATCGAAATAACTTCCTGAGCCGATTGTTTTATCAAATGAAGTGTAACATTAGTTGCAATGCCTATTATATTGTTATTAGCACTTTGCACTTAGCACTTGCATTTAGCATTCGTGGAGATACCTGTATTAATTTAAAGTGGATTTACAATACAGACTATGTCTGATACAGGTATCTCCACGAATGCTAAATGCAAGTGCTAAGTGCAAAGTAAATCTGGATCTTATAATATATATATATATATATATATATATATATATATATATATATATATATATATATATATATATACTTATATATATATATATATATATGACTTACCTTCCAGAACCAGAAGGCACCAAAGAATTACATAAAAATTAATGGCCTTATCAGGTCGATATATACCGCTAGTGCCAGTTAACTAGTTGTGACAGGGTCACGTGGCACTTAGCCCCTACTGCAAGCATGCCAGATTTGGTCAACTGCGCCTTTATTTTGGGGTTAAAAAACCTATATCTGGTAACAGTGCGTCGTGGCGCCTCAAACATGGCATTTTTTGAATGCTTATATTTTGTATGCGTGAAATTTCTAGCCAAACATAATCGACTCGCAATTTTAGCCTGGCGCATTGAATTCTATACGTTTCACGAGGAATCCAATGATGTGCCACTTGCCTCTGTATGGTTCAAAATTGGCTTTGCACAGTCGTTTCAAAGACCCGATATGTCCACTCAATTCTGCCAAATTTCAATGGATGCAAAGATCCAATCAAATGTGTATCATAGTATTTCTAATACGTACTGGTAAATTTTGGACTGACAAAATGCCATCCATTCTTAAAATAACATTGAAAATTTTATCTCAACATTATCTCAAGAAACTGACAAGAATAGTTACCAGTAAACATGAACAAGTTGTACACAGATATTGTTAGTTAGACTATTTTTGTAGCATAGTATAGTATTCTATATCATAGTATAGTTAGTATTCGGAAAAAACACACCACTTTCATGAATAATACGATATTTGCTCATTTATCGTTCAGTTTTCCACAGGGTAATTGGAACCTTATTAAGTGGACTACTAAATTTAATATCTTGCACAGTTTTATGAATTTCAGACATTGATATTCTTTCTAATCACTTTACAGTTTATAGCTCTAACAGATTTTCATGTATATGATATTTTCTAGTTCTCCATATACCGGTACGTGACACGAATGTTTGTGTGTCCATCCATTAATTTTGTTAAGTTGCAATTAATTAATCAACTAGAATATTGTTGATTAATGCTAGCATTTGATATCATATTGACAATTAAGACGATACGGCAGTACGACAATCGTACAATTACTTATAATCGCACGTTGTCGTAATTGGACTAATGTAATTCGTCCCGCATGTTGTATTATGATTTACATTAAAAATATATTAATGATTCAAACTATTATTGATTTTTTACTTTCTTCGAATAACAATCGTAACAATTATTAGGCAATAAGCGCAATTCATTTGCCAAATATTAAGTACCTACACACTGAAGCGTCACGACTCTGTAAACCGGTGTCTTAGGGTTATGCAGAAATATTTCTATAGTACAATATAAGTTATATAATTTCTGTGTAATTTGACATTGTACTTGTAATGCATAATTTCCGACAATTAACCAATGTATCAAACGCACTCATTGAATATTTGTTCTGTGTCTCGCTCCATACTTATTTACATATTATAAGGCAGTGATTTTCAACCTTTTTTGAGCCACGGCACATTTTTTACATTTCCAAAATCCTCGGGCACCACCACCATTTACAGACACGTGCGTGTTGAAACAATAGGCGGTCACGTGACAATTCTGACTGATGCGTCGCACAGAAAGTGGTGAAATCTTGAAGTCTCACGTAGCAGGCTAGTCACATAATCGTTCACGTCTCATGCCTCCAAATTGTGGAATTCTTTGGCCCTACAAGTACGCCTGATCAAGTCGATTGATAGTTCTAAAGAAGCCTGAAAACTTACTATATTAATGAAGCCGTCTGTGGTTGATTGCCCGCAACAAATTTACATTTGTATATATAGCAAACCTAAACTATGGTATATCTAAACCAGTTATGTGCTCGAAGTAAACTGTATACGAATTTACTAAGCAAACATACAACAGCGATAATTCTCTTGTTTATCATTCAATCCCGCAGTGTTTTGAGAGTCAAGTATATTTTAAGTATTGATGCTGTACATAAACACTAACTCTATTGACTTTACAGGCATTTATCGCTTTCTGCTGCCACCCACTGAAATAAAAGAGTTTTACATTATCGGCCACAGTTTATTACAGCACAGACAATGGTTACAGACACAGTACAGACACCCGACAATGGTTAATTAGGTGATATTAGATAATTTCCCACGGCACATCTGATGATCTCTCACGGCACATCAGTGTGCCGCGGCACACTGGTTGAAAAAGACTGTTATAAGGTAACAGTTCTATAAAAAACTAGGACTTGAACAGTGACTGTAGCATACACATACTTGTGTGGGCGGTTGCGTCCTGCGACTGAAGCCTAGAGATGTTCTGGAACTAATCTGTCATGACCAGCATTGATAGTAACCATAATGATGCTTTCGTTATTAGTGCAGGCTCGAGTGCTAAAATAGTTCATAATAGACAGATTGGAATGCATGTAATCTCATTAATAATGATCTATATAACTAGGGCCTCTCTCGAGAACCGTTACTCAACTGTATTGGATTTAACAGCAAGCTCCTATATTAGTGCATGTAATAGTCTTTGATGTGCTGGTTGAACCAATTTGCTTGATAAATTAGAGGATAAAACTTGCATTACGAATAAACCCGTTTTTATGTGTGTGCGTAGAAGCCCACAAAATCGCAGCTTAGTTTGTTTGCGCGTGTAGGCTAGCTGGGCTTCACAGTGATTAGTGCCGATGCATCACATTCGCGGAAACATTCGCCAGTCTGTCAATAGCTAGTTTGGCTGAAGAAGTTTTAAGCGCACAAGAAGATTTTTTGTTTATAAAACGTGTATTACTTTTGAACCCGCTTTAAACTCTGAAGAGACAGTTGATTGCATTGAAAGTTTCTAAAGTTTATTATCAGGTCTACAACATAATAAGCTAATGTGAAATATTTACTATCAAGTTCAGCAACTATAACGTCAGGTTCGTCATAATGAGAAGTAGCGTGTCGCTATAAAATTTTTAATGAAGAGTTTCACAAACCGTAGCCGTGAAGAGACGAAAATATATGCGTGAAGTGGGCGAGACAGTTACAGTTTCATGTCGTATCGATCTTTGTCTCGACCTCTTAATTTTTGGAGATTCAACAGCCAATCAAATACGTCGGTCAGTAACGATTTTAATGACACCGATGAAAGCCAATCTTGGTTTCTTCTATCAGACTCAAAAAATGGTACGCGTAGTGTACTTGGTAACTTTACCAATAATTGCACGGACAGCAACGACGTCAACTGTGGTCCACTCGACTGGAACAACAAAACCGAGATTGAATACGAGGACGATGTTGGCTTCTTTGGATTTACAGAATTTCAGGTGATCAAGGCCGTGGTGTTGGCTGTTGTTATGACCGTGTTGCTACTTTCCACGTGCAAAGTGCTGTTCAAAGTGTTTCATAAATGGGATGATCATTCCAGCCGCGAACGGGATGGTGATTTTAGTATGAGCAGATTAGAGTGAAGAATGAAGACTAATGCTGATGATATGTATATATATACAGGTTGTACGACACGCCTCCATACACTATCATAAACGTAACATGTATTTCTAATTGTAAAAATATGTTGATATTATTACCATTATTATTATTATTATATTATTATTATTATTACTTTGTTAACCTTTTTTGGCGTACCAGTCTCTATAATATATTCGAACAAAGGAATCGATTAATTACCAACGTATAAGAGAAAACGTAATTTTATGTCTTCCGTTAAAATCAATGATTGTTTTATTATTTTCTCAAAGCTGCATATAACATTTGTATCTAGTCGCGATGCCCAAATTTTGTCAGCAATTATGATTTCCTTCGAAATTATTATTGGAACTGTTAGTCTGTTATAATATAATGTGATGTTAGGATCGGCTTAGACCATGTTTTCAACTTCACTATAAAATTCACTATTAAAATTCACTATAAACGAAAGCGTTTTACTGGAAATTTTTGTTAGGAGTTGTTCGGACTTTAGATGCTCGTATGCCAGCGCTCTAAAACGTCGTTTTCATATGGAAGAAGCCTAGCTTTAATTTCTTTCCACTATGATACCGGACTTCATAAAAGGCTTCCCTGAAAACATCTGTAAATGAACATAAACGAAGAATGTATAAATAACAGTAAACACGCAGAGTCCGGAGGGATAAATATAAAACGACTACTTTACTTAGCATGCGTGGTAGCATACTGCGTCATACGCTTCATGTTTATGACTATAGCTAGGCATATTAATATTCGCCAGCTCACTTTTTTAATATTAAAAGCATGACAAAATTTTATTGTTAGTGAATAATAAATGGATTCTCACATTTTAGTACGTTCATTAAAGTCAACGGTTCCGTTGGGGAATGTGAGTCTGAGAAGAAAAAAAGATACGTACATAATAAACAAGGAATAATAACTGTTAAAATATTAATGTTTTAACTGTTAAAATGAATGGTTAACACAAATTACGAAGTTGTGGATTACTAAAACTGAAAATACTACAGCAGTAGCATATATCGCACGTCGTTAGTATTTCGTTGCGCCTAAACAGTACATGGTTTTCCCACTTGTTTATCTCTGCCCGCTAATTGTGCTAGTTTTTTTTTAACAAATACCAAGCAAGTCAAGGCAACTGGACTAGCTTTGTTCCTGAAATCCATTATTTTGCTCATACTTGAATGTGCTACCAGAAGAAAATCTTCTCTGCCCTTTAATTTGTTATGCCCTTGTTGGCAAATATTAAATTCAGTTTGTGGTTTTATTCATTGTGGCCTGGAAATGGCTTGATCTAAGAGAAATTGTTTCATTGTGAGCTTTCATTTCATGTAATTGCATCATACATAATTACGGTACTTTAGAAGCATTACAAATGAGTTTAAATAAGAAGCATTTCCTTTAACCTTGCGGTCTTTTATCATGCCCATTTGCTTATCAAATTTGCCTTTTGACTTTTCACCATTGCTTTTTATGTATTATGTAAATATATGTGTCTTTGTTTTTGTTTACCTCCTTTTTTTGCTTGACTTATTTACCTTTAATACTTTCATGTGGTGTTTTTTATTACCTTTGACTCTTTATCCATCAACTTTTTACCTAAAGATGTACACCTCTACCTTTGTCTCATTTGTATCTTTATACCTTTTCCCGTGTTATCGTCTTATCAAATGTCTGTTTCATTATCATTCATTATTTTAATCATAGCTGGGAAAGGTCAGGGTCGGTATAGTGACGGTGCGTGTTCTAAACAGTGTTTGTCATTTATAATTGACGTCTAATATAATGTCAATCATTTTCGTTGACTGGCCAATCAGCATGCAAGTTATTTCACACACTCTTGCAGCAGGTACGTTCGGGATATTTAGTACAGCTCCGACTAACACTGTTATGAAAAATGCTCAACTTTTCATTAGTTAGCGGGAGAAATATCAGCCTGGTTCTAGATTTTATTATTGTCAATTGAAATTGTAAGTGAATTAGTGGAAATATATAGTCTAGTTTCTTTTATAGAAAGAAATGCACAACGCTTACGTCTATAAGTTGCTGATTAAACCATTTTGCAATCAAGAAAATACGCAGTTTGTTTAGTTTATGGCTTTGCAAGTTTAGATAAGAACAACTATTTGATTAACTTATATAAGGACAAAACAAAATGTTTTCTTTTCTGGCCAGTGAGATCTACACAGTCAAAATTAATTCAAATGTGGTCAAAACCTATATTATACATACATCCATACACACGCACGCACGCACAACCAACCGCCCGCCCGCCCGCCCGCCCACACTCACGCACGCACGCACGCACGCACGCACACACACACACACACACACACACACTCACAAATATATGTATGTATGTATAATATATATACACGATTTATTTCGAATTATTGTAAATACAATACATTCATTCGGTTAGCTGTGTAAATAAACAAATAAATAAACAATGGTTAGTAGTTAAAAAAAACTCATACCTTGACACAAACAAAATTTGTCATTAACTAACATACACATACGATATTGAGTTTGATTTTACATCACAGAATCACAAATTATTCGCAACATAAATTTTGTAGAATGTCATGAATTTGCAGATTGTCTAAAAAGGAAAAGTCGCTTCTGATCAAGTCATTTAAAACATCTTTAACAAATGAAAGAGTGAGGCCTTGAGTCCGTAAATTCTCTAGCTTTCTTACATATGAATCTTTTAATTTTTAAATAATCACATTTGTTGTAATTATCATTATATTTACATTTAATAAATTGCAGATTGTAATCCAATGTTGACTGCACAGAGTATTCTGTATTTCTTGCAAAAAAGTTCACAAGCGTATTACTGCTATTAATACACAAGACAAGTAATTTTACAAATCTGATTTCAAGCTGGGTACTCGAACGAAGCACACCCGATAAATGAGGTACAAAAAACGTATGAGTTTGGTATGGCAAATGCCAAAATGTAATATATTATGCATCAAAGTAATATTAGTTAATTTTACGCTATTACTATTTCTGGTTATAATCGTGCTTAAAACCTGCCATTGGGACTTATGTAACTCGGGCATTCAATATAAGGGTCGTCTATTGAATGGAACAATCAAAAGAGAGTTAATATTTTTGTTGTTCATTTATTGTAAAGCAAGGCTAACTGGCTTAGTTTCTTTATTATATTTTTATGTCTTTGCATTTTGTAGTGCTTTGAAACTTTGTCTCTACATTCTGTTTAAACTGAAAAGTCATTTCTTGGCTATTTGAAATGTTAATTTCGTGTTAAAATAACTGCTGCTTTACAAATTTGTGTTTATGAAAAAGAGCAATCAGTTTATCTGCTGATTAGACATTAGTTTTAGTGTCATGTTGTTTGCTTTAGTTTAGTTTAGCTTAGACAGTTGTTGTCCGAATGCTGCTGAGCGTGCTAGCGTGCTTACATTGCAGCGGGGGCGGAGCGATATATGTTTGACGTCAATTGCAATCGTACTACAAAACATAATTGCATAAAAATTGCGTAAACAATTAAAATAAGCAGCTTTATCATTGTTTTCCCCTCTCGTTGTCGTAATTGTCATCCTCCTTGTCCATCTGTTTCTCCTTATCACAAACATCATCATTGTCATCTGTCATCACCGTCACGTCATGATCGTCATCATCAAACTCATCATCAGTACTGCCATTACTTATCATTATTATGCTGTATCCAGTTCGATTTCCAATTTAATTTATTTGCTTGAGAAGGATGTGTGTGCGCGTGTGTGTATGTGTGCGTGTGCGTGTGTGTGCACATGTGTGCGCGTGTATGTGTGCGTGTGCGTGCGTGCGTGCGCATGTGTGTGTATGTGTGCGTGTGTGTGCGCACGTGTGTGTGTGTGCACGTGTGTGCATGTGTGTGCCTAGAAGACTATAATTTAATAGTAATACCCATTTTGGTCAAATGGCGACCATCTTTTTTGACGTCATAATTAGGCTCTTTGCAGTGCTCAAATTTCGGCCTAATTTGAATTGTTATTCACTAGCCCAAAAACTACAAGATACCACCCCCCAAAAATGTTTTCTTGCACTTTTTTTAGAAGTAAGGCTATTATTTCCATTATATTGACCCTACTTTACCATGACAACTGGGTGTTATATTCAGTTTTATAAATATGTACAGCATTATTAATTATAATATGAGAACTCAGACACTATAGCTATTATCATACATATTTGACGCCTCCGTTTTAAATTCACATACCAAAATGTTTTTATGAATACGTAATATATATATGTGTGTGTGTGTGTGTGTGTGTGTGTGTGTGTGTGTGTGTGTGTGTGTGTGTGTGTGTGTGTGTGTGTGTGTGTGTGTGTGTGTGTGTGTGTGTGTGTGTGTGTGTGTGTGTGTGTGTGTGTGTGTGTGTGTGTGTGTGTGTGTGTGTGTGTGTGTGTGTGTGTGTGTGTGTGTGTGTGTGTGTGTGTGTGTGTGTGTGTGTGTGTGTGTGTGTGTGTGTGTGTGTGTGTGTGTGTATAAATATGCATGTATATACGTAAAAATTAATTTAGTACTATTGTTGTTATTGTTATTGATTGTTATTGCTGTTATTGTAGTTATAAACCTTTCCAATGACAATCCGTTTCGCCATTGTTTGCTCTGATAATTATCAATTAAAATAAGCAGCTTTATCATTGTTTTCCCCTCTCGTTGTCGTAATTGTCATCCTCCTTGTCCATCTGTTTCTCCTTATCACAAACATCATCATTGTCATCTGTCATCACCGTCACGTCATGATCGTCATCATCAAACTCATCATCAGTACTGCCATTACTTATCATTATTATGCTGTATCCAGTTCGATTTCCAATTTAATTTATTTGCTTGAGAAGGATGTGTGTGCGCGTGTGTGTATGTGTGCGTGTGCGTGTGTGTGCGCGTGTATGTGTGTGTGTGCGTGCGTGCGTGCGCATGTGTGTGTATGTGTGCGTGTGTGTGCGCACGTGTGTGTGTGTGCACGTGTGTGCATGTGTGTGCCTAGAAGACTATAATTTAATAGTAATACCCATTTTGGTCAAATGGCGACCATCTTTTTTGACGTCATAATTAGGCTCTTTGCAGTGCTCAAATTTCGGCCTAATTTGAATTGTTATTCACTAGCCCAAAAACTACAAGATACCACCCCCCAAAAATGTTTTCTTGCACTTTTTTTAGAAGTAAGGCTATTATTTCCATTATATTGACCCTACTTTACCATGACAACTGGGTGTTATATTCAGTTTTATAAATATGTACAGCATTATTAATTATAATATGAGAACTCAGACACTATAGCTATTATCATACATATTTGACGCCTCCGTTTTAAATTCACATACCAAAATGTTTTTATGAATACGTAATATATATATGTGTGTGTGTGTGTGTGTGTGTGTGTGTGTGTGTGTGTGTGTGTGTGTGTGTGTGTGTGTGTGTGTATAAATATGCATGTATATACGTAAAAATTAATTTAGTACTATTGTTGTTATTGTTATTGATTGTTATTGCTGTTATTGTAGTTATAAACCTTTCCAATGACAATCCGTTTCGCCATTGTTTGCTCTGATAATTATTGTTCTTCAATTTTCAAAATTCATTATGTTGCAAGTAGTTGGTGATCACTTTGTTGGCGCTGTTAAATGAATTTATACAACAGATACTAGTGCATCTACAATACCTTAGTAAAGTCAATTAATTTCATTAATAATGGTTCAACCCACCAAATTAATAATTAAATTTTGAACCAAACTCGAAAGGCAGGTAATGTGAAAAGCTGGAACACAGCTGGAAATGAACTGTACCCAGCTAAAAATAAATATTCCAAGCTTTGCCCGTGACATGGTGCGTTGTATTGTGACCGATCTAACATTCAAAATAATGAAATGGTTGACTAGGTACAGGGATGAACTTTGGACTGTCGCAATCACCAAGAAAGACGAGTGGCCTATACTGGTTAAACTAGTCATAGCGCTGGCCTTGTAAGCCGAAGATTCTTGGTTTCAACCTTTCACCTTTCCTGTCATTTGAGTTTGATTAAAAATTTAATTATAATATTATGTAATTGTGGGCTTACTTTATTTTAATATCGTGCTATGATTGTAACTTAATAGAATGCAGTTCGTGTCGGGCGTTACGGTGGCAACCCTGTCGATTCACAGTGGCTACACTAATTATGATTATTTCTTTCAGGCTTTTGTACATCCACATCATAAAGGAGCCAGCCAAAAAAAACTGTACGCTGTCACGCTGTTGTTCTTTAAATTTCTCTAAATTTTATCACTTGTCTTATCCAAGCATTGACTTTTACTAGGGTGCTCGTGTTTACTTGAACAAAGATGTGTCTATTTCGTGTGTGTCAGTTCATTGCAATGGCCCGGTCGTTGATGAAAATTTTTTTGATGCGTCGCTTTCCTAAAATAGCTTTACACTGTCAAGTGCCAACATGGCAGCGTCTGTGAAAGTTTTAGCTGGCGTTTTATATTGCAGGGCATCACATAATTGTGGGAAAAAGTTGAAAGATATTATACCGGCTTGTTGTAGAGTGCATAAACGACATAAATGTGGGTTTACTGACAATATCTTCATTGTATTTTTGCACTTTAAGCTCTGATGTGCGTACGGTAAATCCCAGTTTCGACCACGTTATAATAACCTGGCAGGCATTGTTAATGTAGTTAGCAATAATATGTTCTACTTTCGAGAAGTTTCTGGGGAAATTTCTCGAGTTTTGTAACTACAACAATTTTCGAGTGAACGTAATGTTGTACTTGTACTGCCATGATATTACTTTTTATTACTATTAGTATTACGTATATTAGTAATAACTTTTTAAGTATTACTTAGTCTGTATTATACAGATTTTGCACAGTTAAAATGCACAGTACAGTACAGTTCTTAGCCCTATAAACATATTTTTTAGTTTCTTGTAAGCTACCAAATGTTGTGAATAACCATGGTTCTTTGTGATGTGTTTGTGTTAATAAAACTAAATGTGTATTAAGTATAAACAGAATACAAAGTTTGTCTAATTGCAGTATTCGTAACAAAATATGTACCAGGTCTTTCGGTGCCTTCATGTGATCATGATTGACACTTATATTAGTCTAATATGAAGCTTTAGGCATGAAAATTAAAACAAGACAAAGTTTTTGTACCTACATGGACCTACAGTACAACTAGCAGGACTTTGTTCTAATACTCCAATTTCAACTTGAACACTCCAGCCCAGTGTGAATACACAATAAGAAAACGTAGTTAAGTTAGCTAAAGTATGAATATTAGGCATCTGAGCAAGAGGTGATTGGTGAGTGTAAAAGTAAAGATTGTAATGTGCAATAAGCTCTTCAATGTGTGGGTGCTGTTGCCTGCACCAGGGAAGATACCACAGTGGAGTACCAGTAAGATTCCCGACCTTTTCTAGTACAGTTTTTGTGGTTTTGGGTGACAAGATCTAGATTTAATGCGCCACTTTTTAAAGAGATCTTGAGAACATGCTGCTCGTGAGTTTAACTTCAACTCTCGGATTTAAATTTTATTAAAATACCATAATTTACTTTTGAGTTGTATTAATATAAATTGAATAAGTTCATAACTGTAAGTGTCATTTCCTGACAGGTGTAGGTCTATTCAGTAATTTTTGCTTGGCACTTTTTCGTGTTGTAACTAAATAGTCTAGTGTGCTACCTTAGGCTAAACTCATTGGCCCTACCAATAGAGATAAGCATGTGAGCAGTCCCTTCTAAAAATATTTTTAGACTTTTAAGTTGATGGTGTATGTACAGTGCGAGCCTAAAGCCAATATAGACCGCAATGGTTTCATGATTAAACACTTAGCAAATAATGTTTTGCATTTAATAGTAATACATGAGGTCCAAAAAATGTAATAATATAAACAGAAATACACAGAGTATTAAAAATCTCCAGCATATATGTTCTAGTATTAGGTATTTGCTCAACAATGACCTTGCAGTTCAAAGATTGTTTCATTTTCACTCGTTTCTGGGCATATTTTGTGCAGCTAGCATGTAGAACAAGAAAAAACCTGTTCTAATAGCAATGAAATTATTCATTCAGTAACAGTTTGCTGTCAGAGACACATCAGCAATGCTCGGTCAACTGTGAGTGAAGTCACAACAGTGTATAAACTTAAAGGAAGCCGAATGATTGTTTAGGTTCAATCTCATTTTAATTTACTGTCCAAAAATATATTTTCTTGCCTATAAAAGTCAGCAGTTGTTTCTTATATTTGAATAATTAGCTTAGAAAGTTAATCAATGGCAACCCGAATACAGCTATCGCTTACATCAGAAACTAACCACAGTTTGTGCAATGGCAGGCATCTTCCCTTGCGGACTCGTTTACTGTTTACACAATCGTCCAGTTTTCCTTTAAGAAATTGAAAAAGTGTTGCACTGGTGTGAAATATTCGAACGCCTGTGAAATATTTTCTTCGTGAGATGGTATTTCACTGAAAGAGAGGACTTCATTATTTCTCTATCATTAGAGAGGACTTGATATGGCAAATATGTTATTGTAAATTGATGTAAATATACTAAAAGCGCCATAGGGAAGGTGTGCTTGAAGGTAGCCAAGCTGCTGTCTTATTATGCACTACTTCAAGTATAGGCCTGTCCTGGTCCTGTCCTGGCATACTCTTAAAATATTGATTTCGCAGGACAGGCTATCAATCTGTTTCTTGTGCATGTGCAGTATTTCAAAATCTGTGATTTCAACTCGTGCTGCTTTTAATTTTTTTCCTGTTTTCATTTCAGCTTCAGAGATTCGTCATGGTACAGAAGACGTTAGAAGTCCATTGGCTGGTATTCGCATATTAGATTTAACGAGGTGCGTTTTTGGTTTCTGTCTATGTAATCTTGTCAGATTATATGTTTGTCATTACTGCTTTTTCCTCAACTTTCTTGTTATTGGATATTGCAATTATTATTCAGATTCCTGAGAATTTTTTTAAATAAGCCTTTCTCACAAATATTTTGAAAGCAGTGATTTACAAAATGTGCAAGTTCTAAATCTCTTTAAAAATACATAATTTGTTATTTACAATTAGTCATATATGTAATTTACATATGCCTCTATCCAAAACCTGCCTACTGCTGCTATTTTATGACCTTTTTGATTCATAATTTCATGATTGTGATTTTGATTGTTATTGTAGAATACTAGCTGGGCCATATTGCACAATGATTCTAGGTGACTTGGGAGCAGAAGTCATAAAAGTTGAAAAGCCAGGTAATTGAGAAATCAAGAAATTTTATGCTTAGTTTTATAAACGAAATTCTAATGTCCCGATTTATACTTAATTTTGGCCTAGTCCAGCATTTATTTAGGGTACAGTTTTAGTGTAGTTTCAGACTTTGGATGTAGTGACAATATTCTCAGTCATGTTCTAGCAAACAATAAAATTTTTTTTTACCTGAAACAAGAAGATAGACACTTATGACTTTTGTGAAATGAATGCTTAATATAGCTCTGTAAATTCAGCCCTTGTACAGTGTATGATTGACTGCAAATGGCACTGCTGTTGTCTTTTTTTGCATTTCATAACAAACAAATGCAATCTGGACTTGAGTCTAAAACATTCCCATTTTTTCTATTTTCATAGTGTTAACCTACAGAAAAGCACTTTCATCATAACTTATTGTTAGCAATAATTATTTAAATTGATTTAGCTTACAAAGTGAACATCGTGTAAACTGTGTAATGGACATTGTACCTTGATTGTCCAATCTTTTCGTAAAACTAATTGCCCCTTTGTTTTAAGCTATTGAGCAGTTGATTCCCAAACACTATTTTTAAGCACATTGAAATACAAATGCTCACAACTTCGGAATATTTTACTTTTAACTTTGTAGTGTGCATGATCCCAATTTTTTAACATTTTATAAGTTGTAAAGATGTAAGAATAAAATGGTGACACTACTTTAGTATTGCGAACCACATGTTGTATTGCTAAAGCGTGACTCTCAAATAATTTTATTTCCATTATTAAATCTGTGAAAACTGTTACTATTTTTTTTGTATTGTTAGGAGAGGGCGATGATACTAGACGTTGGGGGCCTCCATTTATTGGCACAGAAAGTGCTTACTTCCTGAGCGTAAACAGAAATAAAAAGGTGTATGTCATTTGATTTTATACAATTTTTATTTGGTTCTATATCAAGAGTTTCAAATCCATAGCTATATCACATTAAAATTGTGCATTTACAAATATATTTTAATTTTAGAACATATTTAGCATGATATCATAAGTATGTGTGAACCATTATTGCAATTAAGGAGTAATTATATCCTTATATAATAATTATCACAGAGAAAGATCATGCTGTTAACATATAAGTTATTTGTGTGTTTTTTAATATTAGCACATTTGTTTTAAGAAGCAATAATTTAAGAACTTCAGAAATTTGTAGAAGCTTTTCTTTACAAGGTATTACCTTCAGGCGTAATTTTTTCTGCTTTTCAATAATTTTTTATATTAAGTCGGGAAAACAACCAAAAAACTGGACATACTTTGGCTGTAATGGGTAGTATAACATTGTGCAATTCTCCTGTTTATATCTTATTTGCATCTTATTCACCTATTCGTGAATCTAATCTTCATTCAGTTCAAATAACTAAACACATTTTGCTTAGCAAAGGATTACATTCTAATGATAGCCTCCATATCCCCCACCATGTCGTCCATAACCTCCATGGCCTCCATAGTTCCCATATCCATAACCGTGTCCACTCCCATATCCGCCACCATAGCCTCCGTAGCCCCCATATCCTCCATGGCCTCCACTATGACCTCCGTATCCACCACCGTATCCCTTACCATAACCACCGCCATATCCTCCATGATGGCCTCTGTATCCTTTGCCATAACCTCCTCCGTAGCCGCCATAACCACCGTGTCTACGAGATCCAGATACCACAGCCTAAGAAGCATGAAAGTATGAATTATCAATATTTATTTAGAGTAGTGCGTTTTGCTGGTAGTCATAGACTTACGACCTATGCAACTTGTAATTGTTTGACTTTACAACTCAAAAGCACAACTTGACTAATTTATTATATGAAACTAACTATAACTCATATTTCCTTCTAATTTTTTAAACAAATTAATTGTGAATTGCTATGTGTTTCGATATTTCATCTGTAGGCACCACCATGCTTAGTGCGCATACACACACAATGTCTTACGTGTAGGACTGAACCACTTTCATGAACGGGTCCGACTTTCCTCAAATTTGCCTTATGACCAATCTGCCAGAACCGATTGTGATCGTAACTGTATGGCAATTTTAAGTGAATTTTAAATTTGCAGTTTTTGTTGAAGTTTCTTCAAAATCCACATATTCACAAAATCTACTTGACAGTAATTATTTTTGTGAATCAGTGAAGCAAATATTAAATTACGCACCTGTTAATAAGTATTATTAAGTTATATTTGCTGGAAATTTTAACACTACTTATTTTGGTGCATACGTAGACTTCCTCAATGAAGATGAACAAAAATTTTAAGTTGAGGATGATGATGAGTATCAGTTTGTGGATTAATTTCAGTTCTGGAATTTCTATTTATGTTTGCCACTTTAGAGATTATTTTTTAATACCTTGAATAATGTAGGCATTACCAAAGTAAGTGTGATTGCAAGCTACCTAAGTCGCATTTCAATAGTTAGACTGAGAAATTTTCCTTTCTAAGAGTTGGTAGTTCAAGTCCTAATTTGTTTTCTTTGTTACATTTTTTTATTATGTTGGTGCATGAAAACCAGTGTTGTAGTAAAGTTTTTGTGTTCAAGTACAAGTCGAGTACCAAGTCCTTGAGATTCACGTCCAAATCAAGCCTCGAGTCATTATGTCCAAGTCTGAGTCAAGTTGCGAGTCACAGAGCCTTTTTAACATGTTGGCTGGGTACGTGTACTTAGCGATCCTGGCCTGGCCCTGAGGGAACGACTGTCAAAAATGTAATTGTATTGCGATAGAGAATTCGAATGTTACGAGCTTGTCTTAGAGATCTTGTTCATATGTTATGTGGAGTGGAGTTGTCGATTTGGTAGATATGTGCTTGTATTTCTCATAATTTTTCGACTGTTTATGGAATCATATCATAGGTTTAATGTGGCTCGCTTTATTGAAATGTCGCGCACAGAATAGGTCAGAAATAGCAGTTTCTGAAGAAAAATTGTACCTTAAAAGCGGTTCTGTCGAGTCCTTATGTCCAAGTCTGAGTCAAGTCTCGAGTTATTATACTGATGTCTGAGTCAAGTCTCAAGTCCTTATATCCAAGTCCGAGTCAAGTCATTATGTGTTTTATTTGTCTACATCTGAGTAGTGTCCTAAGTAGTGTTCATGTAGTCACTGTCAACTTCAAATCAAGTTTGAAAGTTTGACGTCAAAGTAATTCAAGATTTAATCAATTATCAAGTTCCTGTTTAATGGTAATAAACTATTCTTGTCAATTTGGTGTTGTTTTTCTTATTACTGCACTAAATTTGTTGAGTGATAATATGGTTTACATTTTTTCTATACATCAAGCTATCTGTGCAAGACGAATTCTTTTACAAATGATTTTATATTTGAATAGCAATTTTGCTGTTGTGTTATCTTGGGTATTTATGACGCTATGTGTTTTTACTAACAGACCAATTTGACTGAAGGCCCAGTCAATAAATAGCCACACTAGCAGGTTATAAGGCCTGCTGTTAAAATGGCTGGTATGATGAATTTTGAATTTTTTCTGCTGCTTGGTCAAGTGCATATTTAACATAGTAGTAAAACAGAAAGGTTTTTAGCTGAGCGTAGAACATCCGGTGAATGTAGAGAGTTTTAGAGTTACAATTAAGGTATCTATTTTTGCATGTAAAATTGTCATTAGCAATGCCAGTTAATACTAATTGTGCTAGTTAAAATTAATTCTTGCAAACAAAAGCGTTTGAGTCTTCTCTGTATAGACTTTTAAGTTTTAATTTTCTAAAAGAATTAAGCTCTATGATACATTTGCTTTTGGCTTATTAATTATTATTTCATTTATTAATTTTTAGCTTTTTTAGCTAATACAGATATGAAAAAATATGAATATGTTAACATACAATAATAAGTCCAAGGACTCCGATTGTAAGCAAAATGTATGAGGCTGGCTTCATATTTTCTGTAAAAATAAACAAACTTATATTTTATCTTTTTAGTGTAAAACTTAGAGTTTTGCAAGAGTAAAACTACTGTTACTTTTTATAAGAATTTAGTAAAGTGACAAACTTGGCAACTTGCTAAAACTCACAAAAACTCATTTTCTATAATTACTAATACTAATAACACAACTTTTTAACATTAGTTTTAAAACATAAAAAATTTTTACAACCTTTTAATGCTTTTACTTGCCACCCTGCATCACTTGTAGCAAATAATTGATAATCAGTTTATTTGACTTAAAAAGTGCTTACCTGGTACCTGTACCAACACTTTTCCTGCAACACTGGAAAAACAAAGTTTAATACTGTGTATATTCAGCAAAAGCTTTATATAATCACTAACATTGGTTTTGACCTACATTGCTAAATCACTTGTTTTCTGTTCGTAGACCTAATTAACTTTATGAAGAAATGGAAAGTTACATTTACACTGTGTAAACATTGTACAATTTTGCTAATGGCCAAGTGGCTATCTTTTTCTAAATTGCACTGTAACCAGTTTTGGGATTGGCTTATTGCTTATTCGAGCATTAATTACACCATTTCAGAATAATTAGTTGGGGTAGTCAACCTGACATTGATTTGGTATTGATTAATTGTTATCGAAGCCTTGACTCCTTATTATTAGGTCATATAACGATGTATTTCAATCAGTTCTGTTTTTTAAAGTTAATGATTTTGGTTTGAAGGAGATTGGATATACTGCCTCAAGAACTTTGGTCAAATTGCCATGTTGTTTATAGTCTCGCTAATGAATTTATTTAACTGATTAGATGCTTCACTACATGCAACATTCAAATCTAATAATGGCACTGTTCTTTATTATTTTAAAGAATGAACTTAAATTGTTTTCTTTATTTTTTGCAGAGCGTCGGTATAGACCTGAAAAGCAAAGAAGGACGAAGAATATTAATACAAGTATGAAAGCATTCAGCAAGTACATTAATACTTAGTTTTCTATTTTTTTATCTTGACAGGTTAGGCCCCAGTGATGCGAGACATTACCACCTGTTTTTTTTTACATTAATTTTTTTGTGATGCACTGATGTCACCTACTGAGTTTGTTTCTGATACTAGTGCCTGTTCAAATCACAGCAATTAGCTTAAGAATTTACTGATGTTTCTTTTCTGGGTAAGTATGATGCAATTTTTGATTATAACACAGTTTACAAAAGTTTAATATATTACCGTTTTGATTTCGTATTTAGCAACTGTTGCTGGGTTTTTCTTTTTATGCGTCTACTATTTTCTCTACAGCCTATTAGTTTAATGTTCAATTGGGCTGTTTTGTGGACAATACTTTTTGCATAGCAGTTGTCTGTTTTGTTAGTAATTTTACAGCTGATACAAGTACATGTTTTATTTGTTTAGCTGGCCAGAAAAAGTGATGTTTTAGTGGAAAATTATGTGCCAGGAAAATTAGAGGAAATGCGTTTGAGTTACAATCATTTACGTGAGATGGCTCCTCAGCTTATCTACTGCTCTATCACAGGTACGTGAAGAACTGTTAGGAAATTTTGTCTTAAATATTTATTTTCTTTTCTTTCATAATTTGATTTGCAGTCGAAGTGAGAAAGACACCGTTTAGTAAGCGAAAATAAAGGTATCTGTTGGTTGTGATTGATCATCTTTGAAATCATTGGCCTGAAGTTTTCTAATGACTTCATGTGTTTAACTCATTAAAATGACTGTAAATAAATGACAAAATAAGATTAGTTGTTTTGAGAAAATAGCAGGGGAATGGTGTAACATTTCAATAAAATAAATAAAAACTCTATAAACAAAAATTTAAAAAAATTAACAAATGACCTTGGCCACAAATGCACAAGTCTTCCATTTTCTGTAACAGCTATTACACATAAATGTTTGACTGTTTTTATAGGTAATTGTATTTGTCAATATTACAGAAGAATTACAACCAACCATCTTTGTTTTCTAGTTAATCATTTGGCTGGTGTTTTGATAGATTGATCAGTGGGCTTGGTTGTACACATGCGATTTTGTATTTACAGCCATTAGAAAAGAAACTGATTGTTTGGTTAGCTAATCAGTTGGTTTTAAACTCTTGCTTGCATTAGCTAGACAAAACACCTAAAGAATAATTATGATATTTTTTCTTGTTTCTAACAATTTTAGTATTATCTACTACCATGCTTTTTGTGTCATGTTAATAATACCATCAATTACTAATTGATTTAGTGCTATTTTCAAACTTCTTTCTCAGCTTTTGCTATACAAGAAATAACTTACTAGCATTTTTGAAATTTCTTAGGTTATGGTAATACTGGCCCATATCGTGACAGAGCAGGATATGATGTTATTGCTGCAGCAGTGGGTGGATTACTGCATATTACTGGCCCTGAGGTAAACACAAAAATATTTTTAAAACCACATTTCCAATATGTTAAACAGTAATTTTGAATTCATAATTATACTGTATTAGATCTGTTTTATACTGATAATTTCAATAAAATCGTAAAAAGAAAAATTATTACAAAGTCTGTGTTCCAAGCCAACGTATCTATGTAACTTTTTTCGTATTCTTTTTGTTGCGATAACATCTTCTATCTTTTTCAAAATAGTGCAATTGTACTGAAGGCAAGATATGACATGGGTAGACATATCCTGAAGCATCTTTTTGGCCAGTCAAATTTTGGACTGATTCTTTTGACTATACTGCTAATTTATTAATTTTGTTGCCTTTGAAACATTTTTAGTATTAACATTATTGTGGTAGTTTTGTCAGGCAGTTTTTAGAGTTTGTCATGGCCTGCTCTAGGTAGTTTGTTGCCCTAGGCAAAGTATTTTTAGCCCCCTGCTCAATGGTTATCCCCTTCCACACAGTCCCTGTGTAACTCACCTACAAAATTGAGTTTTTGTTGCATATAATAAACTATAACGGACTTGTGTGTTAGGCTTACACAACCTTGTATTATAGTGTCCTAATTAACTGCAGTTAATTACCTATCTGTAGCTATGTTTGAAATTGACCTCACTGTACATCCTGGGTCTATGGGGGTCTTCAAGAGCAAACAAATTTTCTACAATCTCTGCTGCACACTCTTCATGTACATACTTTTAGCTAGATTTTCACTTCATCTGAAAATATTTGAAACACTGACTGAGTTTTAAAAGACAAGAAAAGGGGCACCTGAAGTAGGTTTCAGAAAAATTGCCTTAAAAAATCATACTACTTTACAGCAATTTTATGCACATATCGTGTTCTCGTTGAAAGGAATTTTCGTTTGTTTTCAGTTTAAATCTCCTGCAATACTGTGATGGTGTCATTACATAACGTCACTACATCACATAAATCAGGAGAAAGGCAATGTTAAATTATGACCCAAAAGACTTTCCGTGCAAATCTATATTACTTAGCATTTCACTTACCTGCTAGAAAGTCTTATGTAACTAGACTAATAATTTAAAATGTTTGTGCCAATTGGTAAAATGTCGCTGACTTACCCTCCAGGGTGCGCCACTCACTAGCCAAAAACATATTCTTAATCTTATTGACAAGATACAGTAATTTAAAATTTTACTTAATTAGCAACATGTATGCTACGAATGCTCTGATTATTTTTTCAAACTTTACTTAATGTTATCAAAACTTGTTTCAAACAACCTACCATTAAATGGCTGTGCCTAATGGTCATCGCGGGAGTTTAAATTTACACGTTTTATACATAGTTACGGCCGATGCAATCCATGCATACGAAAATGTAGTATATAAGTGGTATAAAATTTCGACACAAATTTTTTAAGCTTTATGTAAGTGGAGGATTTTCTTGTGCTTTAACTCCTCTTTTTCACGAACATTCATTTCACTAGTATCATCATTTTCAGAGCCATATAACTTTGGTCTTGTTGGTGATTCTTTTTGCTCTTCAATGTATGTCAACATGCTATCTTTCGTTTCTTGTATTATGCTTGTGAAGGTTTTTATTCTTATAGGTTTATCTGTCATAATTAGACATGCTATTGCAAGCAATTTTTCATTAATAGAGTTGTTGTATGCATGCAATATAAATTATGAACGAGAATTTGATAATGTGCCCATATATGCGTAAAATGCCGTAATCTTGAGAAGCCAGGTAAAGCAAAAGTAGAAAGTATTTTGTTAAGAGAAGAGAGCTCCATGTTAGCATCTATGATTTATATATTTTGACAGGAAAATAATGCAAGTAGTTCATTTATTTTAAGTAAAGTGTTGTGCACTTAAGCAATTACACATACATTATGTTATTAACTATACGAAACTTAAAAATTAAGGAACCATTTCCAGAATTTGGCGCTCCCAAAAACTTGGCACCCTAGGCAACTGCCTAGTTTGCTTAGTGGTTGAGCCGGCCATGTGGTTTGTGAATGTTATGACCAGCAAAACCTGGCGAGCTGCTCACTATGCTCTCAGGCTCATTTCACTCATAGCTGGAGTTTTTCTCTACCCTTCTCTGTCTTCTCTCTCTCTCTCTCTCTCTCTCTCTCTCTCTCTCTCTCTCTCTTCTCTCTCTCTTTCTCTCCCTCCCTCTCCCTCCCTCCCTCCCTCCCTCCCTCCCTCCCTCTCTGCCTCTGTCTCTGCTTCCCTTTCTCTCATTCTAGTCATTTAGCCTTGTTTTGTGAAATTTATTATTAAACTATTTAGCCATTAAATGCCTCTGAATCTAATCTGAATACGCAATTGTTGCCATTGTTGACATCACTCTTAAGTAATTTTTCCCATTGAAACAATAGTTAAATCGACCAAACGGAAATAAATATTTTAGAAACACCTGATAGCCACCCTTCAGAGCTTGTCGATTAAGATGATAGAAAAAACTCTGACTACGTAAAGTATGAATGTTGAGATTTAGCATGCATATGTAACACACTTGCCTTTTTTGCTCTATTATTAATGGATTTATCAATTCAATACAGAATGGACAGCCGTGTAAGGTTGGGGTGGCTATGACAGATTTGGCTACTGGTTTATATGCCCATGGTGCTATAATGGCAGCTCTAATACAGCGTCAGATGACTGGTATTGGGCAACATATTCATTGTAATCTTTTGTCTACTCAGGTAAGCTGATAGTTTAGGCAAGCTACACAAACCTTTTTGTTATTATGTTGTGTAATTTTTTTTACATAGAAAGAAGGTGATTATATATAGCCTCACCTGACTTATCACCCACTGGCTTACTATTACGTATTGACCTATTAACTGGCATAATCAAATTTAATTTGTTGTGGATAACAGAAGTTTATGTAATCTGGGTATGGTAACCTTTTGTATCTCCAAATTGCTGAAGCAAATCTGTATGTATTGTGTTGCAGGTATCGAGTTTAGTGAATCTTGGTTCAAATTATTTAAATGCAAAACAAGAAGCTAAAAGATGGGGCACTGCACATGAAAGCATTGTTCCTTATCAGGTAATTATCTCAGTGTGTCGGACATTGTTTTTGCACTAAAGTATTTTAGTTTAGGTTGCACATCATAAGCATGTGATGCGGGATATTGTGTTTACCTGGGAAATCTTCCAACTTTTTTTGAATTTTGTGTATACTAATTATTTACTACAGTTTTTTGCACCTTTAATATAACTTTTATTTCTAAGGTGTTTGTATCCAGAACTCCCAAACTTAATAAAAATTATGCCATTTGGGCCAACTGTAATGGTCATAAGTCATGAAGATCAATTTGAGACTGTTATTTTGCAGATGTTGACAATCTGCCATAAAATGATAACAATAAATTCCGATTTTTTGGCATCTTTATGCAAAAATTAATGCGTGCTATAAATATCAGTGGTTACTGGTGAGCTTAAGGGCATTTCTTGCTGTTGCAAAAATGAGTTACTGCTTGAAATTCTTGAAATTTCAATTTTGCAGTTTTGTTGTAACGTGGAAAGTGTCAAGTAATTTCTTCTCATTGTTCAAAACTTTGTAAGAAGGCTTTGTGCAAAACTTTGACAAAAACAAATTGAGCCTGTTAATATAATCTGGAATGAGGTCCTGCTGAGATTAGCGAACGGGAATATAATAACAGCATTCGAATAAGATGGTTAAAATTAAAGCACAGGTAAGCTTAGCTTATTGGTTAGCATTGGTGGGGTGGTACTTTCAAAGTCAAAATGATTTCTGGAAAACAAAAAAAAAACAAAGTATTATGTTCTCTCAAGTAAAGTTGTTAGTTTTAAAATAATAATAAGTAATAAGTTTATTAAAATTTTGTAGTCAATGATTAAATTAGCTTACATTGAATTACATGTTTGCCTACTAAATGTTAAAAATGCAGTCTAGGAATTAAAAGCCAACGAACCTTCTTAAATTTATTCTTTAAGCAGAACAAAAAATATTTGCATTTGGAAATTGTGGCATTGATAAATTTTGTCCCATTTGCAAGCTTTTCCATTATTGCAGATCATCTAAATAAAACATAGTAATGTGCTGAATTAAGGATTGAAACTCATCAATGTTAAATTAATAAGTAACATAACAATAATAATTATAACATATTTAAGAAGAATGTAAATTTCAGACTTAATTTGCATTTTGAATTAATGAAAATACATCTGGATGTAAGAGAATGTGTTGGTGTGCACCTCACCTGCATTCTAGCGATTGAGTTTACAGTATTCCTAAAAACCTCTTACTGAACTGTGAAGTCTTGCTCATTTCATTCTTTACCCTTGGCAGCTCTATGTTTTGATAAATGCATTTGTCTCAGTTAGACAGTTTTACAGATACAGTAAGCCTTTTTTTGATTAGACAAGTAATTCATAGTTCATATTACATAATGGCACTGATGAAGCAGTTTAAATTGTACAATTGATCTTACACATATTAGTTGTGAGGTGCTTTCCAAATTATTGCAGTCTTCTGTATAATAGAGCTCTCTTTTATAGCGGTGGTTTACTTATGCCAATATTGTGTTGTAGGCATTTGAAACCAGTGATGGATATATTGTACTAGGTGGTGGAAATGACAAACAGTTCAAAATCTTATGTGAGGTGGGTTGTAATTCCTGTAATTTTGTATACAGCTGTAAGCTTCTACACATCATAAGTATTTGCATTCTGCAGCATTCATAATTTACCATTTGTTTATTATAACTAAGTATTGAATATTCCGAGCACTATTTTCAATATGAAGCTGAATATTATAAGAAAATAATTAAAATTACAGTTAAAACATGAACTATAATTTTCGTCACCGTTGGATTATAATGTAAAACATTGACAGTCACATTTGACTTCATTGTTTCTCTTTAGCATTAACTGATAAAAACGATTCTTAAATACAGTATTAAAAAGGAGAATACATCTTCCAAAATTTAATTAAAAACCAGATTACAATAATGGCCCTAATGGTGTTAAAGTAAGTTACATGTTTTCAATGTAGAAGACTTCTTATCTCAGTTAATCATTTTTAAATTCTGCTTCGTTTATAACTTCAAAATCTATGCCAAACAAGATTCCTTGTGCAGAGTTGACTGTTGGGATGTAAGTGTTAATGGTTACTGTCCTGCTGGTTTAAACAATGTATTTAAAGCTATAATTGCTACATGAAAACATATAAGAAACACTGATTCCACCCAGGCTATTTGGAAGTCTCGCTTTGAATCTTGGAACAGTTTTTTATGCAATTTTGTACTCTTACCCTTGTGTTTATGTAAAAGTTGTTGATATTATTAATACTACCATTGTTTGTATATCATTAATTTAACATAATGGTATGTAACATTAGAAGTAACATTTTCTTCAGAATTCAGAACACTGCTCAACCAAATCATAATATTTACTTGGGCAAATGTCTATTAAGAATCTTTGTGTTTTTTAATGCTCTAGATCACATGTGGTTAATAGATGTAAATGTGCAATTGTTAATGTCCTCGCCTTGTGGCATGCTTCATTGGAGGCAGGGTCTGAATCCCAAGGAAAGTATTACTTTTTCATTGTCACCAGAGATATGTTATACATTGCACCCCAAAGTAAAATATGACTGTAGCAAGCATTTCGTGAGCTGACAATGATTTTAGTTATGTTTTTATACTGAAAATGGTACTAGAGTCGTAAAATTTTAGTGCGTTAATAAACCAGTTTTGCAGGGTGGAAAGCAAGGTTTTGCAGTGTAAAAGCAGTGATTATCGGTGGTTTAAACATTTTAAGTCTAAATGATTTGAAAATTTGAATAGTAGTGTTTTGAAAATATATCATGCAAAGTTGTGTTCTTATGTACCTTCCTAGCATTATTTAATAGCTTATGGTTTTGAATTTGTAGCGAATTGGCTTGCCAGATCTTGTAGACAATCCAGACTATGCTATGAACGAGGATCGTGTAAAGAATCGACTTTCGCTGTTGTCCGTCATTCAGCAAAGAATTTCCACAAAGTCAACAAATGAATGGTTAAGGATATTTGATGGTTGTGGAATACCATACGGCCCTATTAACAACATGGAACAAGTATTTACTGACCCACAGGTGACGATAATTTATTAGTAGCCTTTTTTATGTACTCGAACCCATTGTGAATGGCTATTTATTGTTTTTTGTCAGTGGATCCTACGGAATTAGCTTGTGCCATGTTACTTGCTTTGACATTCTTTCAAAATTTTGCTGTGTAACTATGTAACTTGTGCTGCTACTTGTCTATCTCAGCACCAGGAACAACTAAATCTAATATAGGTTTTTCTCTGTGTTCAATTACATTAATAATGTGCTGACGTGTCAACCTAATTTAATAAATTTTATTTATTAGTGTAAGGTACTGGCAACCCAATTAAATGTAGTCTCCACAAGTCCACATGTAATAAGTTGACAACACCAATTCACAGCTGTTTTAACACAGTACCTGTGTATGAACAGCTAATGTACAAATAAATATTAATTATGTACTTGTTTATTGCGTCTTCGTCTTTTTGATCAGCGATTAGCTGTCTGAATTACTGTAGTAATTTTAATGTAGATCCGATGTTAATTAATGGCTAGTGACCTTTTACATTTGGCCTTAAAGCACAATTCTAAAAAAATTTTTATCTAACTGCTCGCCAAGCTTTTGAGTTACAATGACCGTAATGCTGTTTGGTATGTGGTCGGTCGCAGATGAACTTTGTCAGGTTAAACAACTGGTTAAAGATTATGTGAAGGTCGCAAAAGTGACTGTGGCTGAAGACAAAACCACAAAGTTGGTCAGGTGCCAAATTTCTTAGCTTTTTTTTGCTTCTGACATGCATTCCCATATTTTATGACGAACTGTTTGTGGTGTGTTAGCATAAAATGGTAGCTAATGAACACTTGAAGTCAACGATGCTCCTTCGTTTTCTCATGATTATGATAATTGCATTTTAGGAAGACATGTTAATCATCGATAATATTCCACTTCAGTGTACTCGTTAGCGTACTCGTTAGACATTTTAATAAGTTGTTGATTTCTTATTTACTTTCGGCACTTTCGTGATCGAATGTCAAAAACTATCTAAACTGTGTATTTTTTTTATTTTTTAGGTTTTACACAACAATATGATAGTAGAAATGAATCATTCAACAGCAGGAAGAATTAAACTAGCAGGTAAAAAGATTTGGTCAAATTTGTTTTCATGTTTTTCTTTTCAAAGAAGTTGCTGATGTTCGAAATGAGGAAAACTGTTTGCGATTTGTATCATTCCCCAAGTTCTATTTAGAAACATGTACTGAACTAGAATTAAAAAATTTATAGCTGTTTAGAAAGCTGTTGAATTTAGAGATTAATTCGTTTTGTAATAATTTTTATAGAGTCATTGTTTGAACTGCAGTTTGAAGCAGCTTTTTCTAGTCATGATGCATGGGTTCAGTCAAATCTCTCCTAGAATTTGAGTTAGGTGTTTTAAATCATAGCAGGTAGTAGGGGAGGCATTAGCATCTAGGCAACCTAAGGGATCGAAGCCATGTCTGTGCCTAGTTAGGGGGATGGTAATTGGTGTCTAAAATTTAGTTTGACACGAACTGTCTTCTTGCGCTAAGCTTGACAGACTTGGTTGATCTTTTCCGTTAGTCATATTTTTCTGCACTTTCGATTTTGAGGTTCAAATTTGTGTCAGCTGCTAGTTTGGGGGAGGGTATTTAGCTTATTCAGCTTAACATTTTCTAGGGGTGAGGCCAGGATTGGGGATGTTTCTATTACTTTGGGTTAGTTTTTCTCTAAAAGTCTTTATTTTAACGGTTCAATGCCTGCCAGCAGCTAGTTGGGGCAGATTGGTCAGCCTTTGAAATTTGGCGAAACCCATCTAGTAGTAATTGAGTAAGAAATACTTTACTTTAGAAAATTGCAGGTTAGTGCTTTTTTACCTGAAACTCTTAGTTTATTAATCTCAACTTTCTTATTTTAAAAATTCAAGGGACTGAAGTCTTGAGGAAAGTGCTTGTGTATTGAAATTTGTACAGCAGTATTCATTTCAGAAAGTCTCCCAGTTTGTGCTTCTAAACAGGCTATGTTTGTTCCAGGGCCACCAGTGACATTTAGTGCAAGCAGAAATTCTCCGATTTTGCCACCACCCTTACTAGGGGAACACACAGATGAGATCATGGGTGAAATTCTGGGATATGAAAAAAGGGAAGTGTATCGATATAGAGAAGAGAAGGTGATATCATGATGGTAAAACTGCCTGTTTTTTGTTTGTTGATTGTTATTGGATTGTTATTAGTTATTATAGACATTTATTGTTTTGTTATACTACTAAATAAAGAAAATTTAATAATTGTTCAATTGATGGTAAGAACAAGAAATATGGCACACTTATAGTTCAAAATATGCTATTTCAGATAGGCATTATTACCAACATAAAATTTATAATGATGGCCGTGATCCATAGTGGCAACTAATGTGTAAACAGATTGATCATTGCAAAAAGCAGGAATTACATTTTATTTTGGACACATAATGTAAACTACTGCATGTTTTATCAATTAATGTTGATAAACACACAATTTAACATGATATTTCAATGCGAAAATTTAAAATGGCACCCAAAATCCAATATGGTGGCAAACATTACAGATCACTCATTAAGATGAACAGAAGTTTTATTCTGTAATCAGTGTTCTAGTTTACAGAAGTCTGCAATCACTCCACTATAGTAACATGATCAGCGTACAATTAAAAATCCTTTCTGGGCATTAAAAATCAGCATTTTGTTGTGGACTTCTGCCCTTTTGTCCTTACTAAGGGACCATTCTAAAGAAGTATAAACTATCGAGCATCGGGGCTGTCTTAACGCATGGGCCCGGGGGCTCCAGAAGCATAAGAACCCATTGCTAATCTATGTGTATTGTTTTTCAAGATTCATGTCAAAGTTATGCTGCTCAAACGTTTGTGTTGGTTAATCTTTGCTGTTCGGCATGTTTTTAGCGCTTAAACACTCATTAAAGTACCAAATACCAATATAATAAATATATGTTCAATTTTACCAACCATTTACGTTTTTATTCCCTGTGAGTGGTGTTGTAGGTAGTTGGGTAAGTAGTGTAGGTGGTTTGCCCGGGGCCTATAATGCTGTTAAGACAGCCCTGTTGAACATGCCATAGATAAAACAGATGAAATTCAGTTCAGTTATAGCTGTAGATCAACCACTCTTTGCACTGGCCAAGTAGATTCAATAGAAGTAGCCAGAAACATTCATTACACATTGAAATTACTGTTTAAAAGTAGCAGATACTTTGCTGGGCAGACAAATATGACTGAAGAAGCCTGTCCTATGTCACATTTATTTATTCTGTATAGAGTTTTCTATCTGGGTGCAACTTGCTCAATTTCACGGATGTTTTTTGCCCTGCTTGTTTAACAGCTCCCACTGTAGTGTATATTTTTTCCATTTCTCAACAATCTCTTTTGGAAATTGCTCAGAAATGCCATATTTAATCCCCTTCAGTAGCAGCATAAATTGACACACAGCCTCTCTGTCCCTAAAAAGGCAATTTACCTGTTTGAGATACAACTCCAAAATAAAACAGTTTCTGCTTATTGCAATGATCAGTTTGTAGCATCTTAGCTGCCATTTGAATTTAAATAGGGTATACAGTAGGCACCACTTAATAGACTCACAGTTAATAGACTTAATCGCTTAATTGACTCAAAAATGCCTGGTATGGACCGCTTCTATTCATATGTACATAAAAACTGTTGGTAATTGACTCAAATAACTCTGCGTAATTGATTCAATATTTTTCCTTCACATGCTTCAATAAGACACTTTCGTGTGACTAATAAGCTTTTATGACTTTTATACCATCTTAGTTGGCTTTTGTCCTATAATATACATAGAAACAATCATGTTAAGTACCGTTTTGTTTGTAAGCAGCAACGTTTAGCATACCCTAATTATGCTAGCCTAATGGTTTGCTTTGACCCGCTGATCCACTGCAATTAACCTCCTTACCCAAGAATTCCTGGAAGCTAAACATTTAATCACTAGTTTAGCAGTTTGCTTTTGAAGCTCTGGCAGTCTTTGCCAGAAAGTTTAACACAGTTGGATGTTGCTGTTATGCCAGGGACACAGATACAGTACAGTAAGTACGTCACAATTATAGCAAGCTGGAGCTTGGGCGAAGCTACAGACGAAACTGCGGGGAAACACAGGCACCACCAACAGTTTAAGCATGCCAGGCAATAAGTATTTTAAGAGAATTTGTGCATCATACAACAACAGATTTCAACGTTTTTATAATTATAAGAACTTTGTGAGCCAACTTCTTCGCGATAAAACGAAGTAGCCGACTTTCAAAGTAATTTTTGCAAATAAACAGACTCATGTGATTTAGAAAAGTATACTTTTTAATTTATTGCTAATTCACTTATATAAATTAAATATTTTAAAATATTTTTTCTAATTTTTAGCTGCACAAAGGAATTTAGGCATTACTTCGTTTCTAAAATCCATTAAAAACCTTTGCAGTGCATACTAAGCTGATGACTATACTACATCCATCTTTTAATGGGTTCAGTTGGTTAAATGGGTCAAAACACTTCAGTCCCAAAGTGAGTCTATTAAGCGGCACCTATTGTAGTTATTTTTTGTTGTTGGGACATGTAGGCTAAGCATCAAGCATCATTCAAGACTGCCAAAATATTAAATATTGAAGTAGTTCAGGATAACTGACCTAAACTCCCCCCCCTCGACTGTCTATACCAAAGATGTCAGGGAAAATCACTTTCACAAGGTGGTCACCTTATTTTGACGATCTGAATTTTTCAAATATTGTTATCTTGACTTCTTCGTTTTCCAAGTGCAGTTCAACTTTCCAAATAACAATTTTTCGTACTGATAGTGCCTTGACGATTTTTGCCATTTGTTCAAAAATCCTTAATATATACCAAGCAAATCACTTTGGGCCATCTTTGCTGAATTATTGATAGTCATTCATGCTGTGTAAATGGTGAGTACAAAATATGACAACATTCTGCAGAATGTGGCTCAAAGTTCTTCATTTGGCTTAATTTTTTATTCTATCATAGCATATCAAAAAGTTGTCTGCGCTTATTAAAGATCGTGATTCGTAGCGAATCACACAAGTATGATGATCATAACTGAGACTTCCTTTTACGAAATATGGTCGTGAGGTTGATTTTTTGTTAACTTTTTTCAGCACGAATTACATTATGTATTTAGATAATCCAAATTCTAATAGTGTCAGATTCCTTCAATCCAATTACTCACATATTTTTTTGGACTGCTTTATTTCTGTAGTACATTAAATTTGATATGCTGTATAGCAAAAGTATCATAATGTTGTGCAGCATTACAATAATTAGAAATATTGTACTTACTGTACTTAGGAGATTTTTAGTACAAGTTTTGATTGTTGTTGCAGAATAATTTTATAATCAAGTAAATATAAATTGTTGTTGATATTTGTATAATGAGCGTGATTTGCATTCGGTGTTTATAGTACCATAGCTGCAACTCTGTTCGATTAATATTTGTTATGCAAGTGCCAAAACTGGTGCAACTAGAAGGGACACCTTAAATCAAACTTCTAAAAAGTTAATGTCAGTAAGTAAAATTAATACTTTTGCATGTTTCACATACACTATGAAAACAAAGTTGATTAAATACACATTATTTATAACAGAGATTTTATTGTAAGTTACACTGTCACTTTAACAACTTAAAAATACAAAATGACAATCCATTTAATAATAAAACCATTAATAGTATTTAGTTGTTCCTGTACGTACAGTTACTCGACAAATTTGCCATTGAGTGTTTTCCATGCGCATATAAACATTGGTCTAAGCTTGCATAGCATTTATAGATTTACATGCATCTTCAATTACATGCATTTTGATCGCATTATTAATCATCACAAAGCACTGTAAAATTTGCTAACCTGAGTTGATTTTAACAAAAAAGTAATTAATTGCCATTCGAATTCTTAGCTTGAAGACTTAAACCAACTTAGCAAACATACCCACAATTGATTTACGTTAGGTATTAAGTCTTGGAAGATAAAATGTGCAATCCACTGAGTCCAATTACCAAAAAGAAGTTATGAAGTCAAGTTAAGAACTAAACCGACTTGCGTGACCTATGACATTTCAAATTAATACAGCTAAATCATGTGCATTTGCCACTATGAAGCAAGGCTCATCATCACGTTTAACAAATGGGAATTTTAATTAGCTGACAATTACATATCAAACAAGCTGTTACTTTTTTGGCAGTGGACCCTAAATTTGTACTGTATTGTTTCAACTGACACAATTTCAGTCAGATTATTACCATTGTCCATTTTACAGTACCTGCACATGAGGAATAAAACGGTCAAAATACACTGGATGAGGAAAGGAATGGTGTTTATTGATGTTAGGGGTAACTGTAACAGAAACAATTTGGGGATATCATTTGCAGGAGTATTTTACATAATACTTATGAGGCCACATGCGCACACAAAAATATATAACTCTATGGACATTCACTAGAGTGATGAAAAGAAGTAAAAATGCATGCCAGCAGTTGCTATAAGAAAAGCATATATCAAGGTTGCACGTGACTAACCACAATTCACCAGATCAGATTTGCAGTATTCATGTATCTGAACATAACGACAGTAACAGTCCTTCAACTAAAGGTAGATTTACCCTGTTTTTTTACATAAAATTTGCCATGATGTATTAGCTGCAGGTGGAATGTATATTTTTCCAGAGTGTCAGGTGCATAAATTGTTCGAACGGTAATGGGGTAGCTGAGTGCTCACGGTGTGCTCTCAGAGATCAAACAAGTCTAACAATGCTTAGACAAGTGGGTAAAAGGATGGGTGACCACTGAGGAAACTGGTGGGTAGTTTCTTCTGCCATACTTCTGTTTTTTACAGTATAATTTACCATGCATTCCAGATTGCAGAAAGCTAGCTGCATAAAAAATTATAAATGGCGTTATAACCATATGAAGCAGGGTTATTTGTGTGCCTTTATTGAAAATATATATCAAATATACAGGATGAATCTATTTGAGTTACCTCTTGAAATTTATTACTTTGGCCCATTCTAGCATACTTGGTTTCAAAATAAGGTGAAAGAAGCACATGTATGCACTGTGCAGGTGTGCGTCTTAAAATTTCGTAAAGGCTGTAATAAAATTTCCTGAAGGGTTTGCATGAAATTTAAGCCCAGTACTATTTAAGCCACTCTAAGTAGTTTTGTCCAAATTTAGTTTAGAAAATCAATGAAAACTTGGTGAAAACAAAAAGCTGGCTCATACAACATTCCGACTGCAAAAACAACTACGAGAGGACGCACAAAATGCAAGAAAGTGAGAAAATGAACTAAAAATGCTGAGCAAAAACTTTCTGTTACATAAGCTTGTGACAGAAAACAGGTAAAGGCCTGAGGCACAGTGGCAGCTTCAGATCTTACTCAGATTACACACAACATAGATATATAATATACCATATTATGATATATTATAGTCAAATAGAACTCGTACACACATCCAAAAAAAGTAGGAGAGACACTGTCACATAAGGCTATGTAAAAATAACACTAAAACCAACCATCCAATACTGACATTAATTTTGATGAAAATTCTATTACGTGTACCTTACCATCACATTTATGGGTTCCGTAAACATGCATGTAGATATGTGTCATTTTCCTAAATAAATGCAACTGCACACATGCGTGCAATGAAATGCATGCTGCCTTAACACTATCTACATCATTTATATGTACAAACAATTTTCCATTCATTGATTAGTGTTGCATGCAAAACAAAGTTTTCATATCAAAACTTTTTTATCGTGCATGAATAAACTAAGCTCATGTTTATATAAGTGTAAGACAGAGAACCGGGTAAAATTGCCATTGTGCACAGATTAAAGGTTCTTATCTACATCAAATAATTATTATGTTAAGTACGCCAAATCAAATATTGCAGAATTTCTTTCACAGCATTGGGGTAGGCAAATGCACCACATATGTAACTGTACTACGTCTAAGGGAAGTTGATGATGCCATAACTAATGTAGAAGGTCTGTAATATCATTATTAAAATTTTTTTCCAAAAGTTCCCACAAATACTAATTTACAGTTTTGCAGTCTAAACAAGAAAATTGATTTAGTCTGCATAGAGTATTTCGTTTGCAGTTATTAATGTATTCACTTTCCAAAACCATAAATCAAAAAGATTGTTTAATTTACTGTTAATCATTTTACATGTATTTTTGCTTCAACACTGTGCAACAGAAAAACACATTTTAGAGTTATGCAATAATGCGACTGTCATGACCACCTTTTAATATTTGCCAAGTTGTCAATGTAGGAAACGCGATCATATGAGTGGTTACATTATTTCATTCACTGCAAAGTAACAAAGATTACCTAAAATATAGCTAATCACATACAAGTTATTTTGAATTAGATGCACAATACACACCAGATAATGTTTGGTCTGCTCATGTGATATTACAGACATAGCAATTTCACACTTAGACAAATAAATTTCTATAGCACCAGGTTACAACTTGTGTGCATACACTGTGTTTTGCACCCATACAAGTGTTGAAAAGCATAATATAGCAATCACAGCTGTCAGCAGACATGTGATACATTGTCAGGTTTTAAAAATTAAAAAGTGGCTCATACTTTTAATTAAAACAATACACTGTTCAATACCTATTGTCTTACGATAACCATATAAGCGATTTTAGAGAAGTACTTCTGCTTATTAGCATCAAAATATTTCTTCTACGTTTACAGCAGTGCAAATGCCAATATCATCAGTGGACCTGCTCAAAATTTCCTAACCGGCAAACTTACTAACACTAACAGTTCTAATACTATGTTTCCAGTTAATTTTGTCACAATTTTTGTCATCGTACCCGTTTTTGTGCAGTTCTATGATGACAAGAATTGTAAGAAATAAATGCAGTGTGCTACAGACAAGTGAAAACTTGGGTAAGATGAGGAGGTTCAACAAAAGTGAGCTACATTGTAGTTGTAATTAATAAAAGAGTGAAGAGTCTTTCTGAGTCATAGTCTATCTGAAGAGTAAAGACCACGTCTTGTTTCAAAACCTAACCTGAGACAATCCAGACTTGTGTTTGAAGTTAGAGATGTAGTTATATTTCTAACCACAAAGGCTCCACTGTTTATTTGGGAGGACTTGAAACTACAAACAGTAAACAAAAAGAACAAAAAAACCAGTGTATGAAAAAAGTTCATGAAACGTTTCAAGTGCATAGCACAGAGCTCAAAAATATCCAAGTGACTAGATCAAGTATGTGTGGCTAGAAAAAAGAAAAGGTACCAAACAGCACTAAAAATGGTGCTGCAAAACATACTGAGATTAAAACAAAAGTTTCCGTTCATCAATGAACAAGTGTTCAGTTTATTATCTTACTTGACTAAATTTAAACAATAATGCAGTTCTGAATGTAACCATAACACATAACACCACCTCCAAATTCAAGAATGACCTATAAAAAGAAAATTATGACATCTTTCTCGAAGAATGACAAAGATTTTGCCAACCTAAAGTGCATTTGATGCAGCGAAAATTTTTAAATAATTTGGCGGCAGGTCTAGCATGCAGACAAATTAGTATTGGCACCAAGTTGACTTGTCTACTGTATAATACACTTCTTATCTACACCATTCTTAACCTTCAGCCGAGATTTAGGACGGTATTTTTCAAGATAGGTAAGCTGCTTTGCATTGATAGCTCCTCTTCGCCTCCTGGAAATACAAATGCTTGAACTGAATATAAAGCATTTTGTTTGAAGCAAATGTCCATAAAAAAGAACAAAACAAAATACATCTAATACCACTAAAACACAGTAACGTAAACATACTAAAGTCAACAATAACCGTTAAGTTCAGCCATAGTCAAATAATTTTAAGGCTAGATAAATGACTCTGACCTGCTTGTATGTACTGTAAGTGCTTACATTCAGATTAATGTCACCCAAAGTTAATATACAATTATCAGTGTGGTCAGCATGAACTTATTGTGTAAATTAATTACAATGCCAGTCTGCTTAGTAAGTCACAGTATGATGTGTACACGAAGGTCTGCCAACGCAAGGAAGTTAATACAAACTGCAGTGTCTGGTAAGGAGTTTATTCATAATGTGCAAGCTTGCTAGATGAATGAACCATTATAATCAGTTCTGATCATATTTAAGCACCAGTAAGCTGTTCCCAACGTGCTCACAGTTTTTGTTCACGTCTTACATGCTCAAAGTTCAAATTAAACCAGGATGCAGCAAATAAGATAAAGAGATTGGTATATGCAATAAAACATACATAAAGTGCATGTTTGTTGAAGTTTCAAATATATGTATGGATGCTTTATCTGCTCTGTACAATATACTTAAAAACAGTGCTAGTATTATAAATACAATGTTGTCTAATAAAAATTCTGTTAAGCTTAATATACTCTAACAAAGTGAAATCATAAAAGAGTTGTAATACACATGCGAGATAAAATCGACATTAACCGTCTTGTTAAGCTATTTATGCCAGAAATACAGTGTAATAAATTTTATAACGTTGGATTATTTCATTCCTTTCACTAGACTAGCTACAATACCCATGGTTATAACTACATTGAATAGAGAAACATAGCAAAGTGGTCACAGTGTACACCTAGCAATGCAAAGTTATATGTGATGCCTTAGCTGGTCAGTGAATGGTTTGCTATTCATTATTTGTTGTGGGAAGCTTTATTTGTCGTACTGATTCTGCCTGTTTACCTCACTCAGGAGGTATGTATATCATCTAAATATGGATATGATACCTCTGTCAGGTCAGTATCTCATCTCAAAGGGTTATCCTTGATAATGAGCAAGGTTTCGGTTTAGTCACAAATACAAATGTATCAACAGTAAATAAACCCATTTGTGACTTGAGGGTACTAGATTTCAGTTTGCAGTGTGCCAAAGTGCATATAAAAAAACTGCACATTAGCTTTGTACCAAAAAAGTCATGTGTATGAAATTTCACAAAATTATGCTTTCCCACTGCTGTTCTGTGAATAATAGACTAGTAATGTATTTGCAATTACATTAATCTACAACCAGCTGTAATTATAATCTAATTTAACAAACTTTGTAAAATTACATCAAACATTTCATTTGGTACTAGTAATGAATATTACAGGCAACCATTGTAGCACATGCAAAGATTCATCTATAAGACATTAACTAATCAATAACGTGATAAACAAGATTTTAAGAAATTCTGCATTAATTAGAAAATAGTGGAAACGTGAAATGTATGCGTACGTTTAACTGGAAAAAACCTGTTTTATAAGATACATAAAAACTGTATAGACTATCAGTTACCCATAATGTAATAGAATTTTTAACCAAGTAATTAAATTTTATAATATTCCTAGTCAGTCAAGGCAGTCAGTAAACTGCAAGAGGCATAAGGGCAGTATGGCTTCCCATAGTATTCTGTATGATTTTCCATTTTCGATTGCTTTAAGCCATTTTAAATGGTACAGTTTATACACTGCAAGCCATCAAAAACTGTACAGATTACTTCTTCAGGAAATACTTTTCAAAGAGCTTCATAACTTTGTTCTAACAATCAATTATAGTGAAAACAATATTTTGTAAAAACGATATGCTGGTAGGAAGATCTTGATAATAATTATGAACAGAACCTATAACCATAATTATAAAGTTTGTAATTCATTTAGAGTGTTGGGAATTTTGGAATTATTTTTTTATTTTGAAAATAAAACTCATATTTAGTAAACAACTGTAGGTTTTACATGGCAGCCATTGCAACAACATTATCAGCTCATGAACTAATAACAGCCGGGATTTTTATTCCACAGAGATAATAAATTCTGCATCAATTCTACACAACCAAGGAATTAATTTATGATGCAGCTGAATTTACTCAGTGCGTAATGATGATACATGCTATAAACTCACAAACACACATAGCACAAGTTGCATAGCTAATATAGCAGGCAGCAAAACTAGATATTCGCTTTGTGGATTCTGACATCAATATTTAGTCTGCTGCCAACAAGGCATTTCATTTCATGAGGCAGTAATGATAATTTCATGTACACATCACAACATTCTATTCGTGATAATTGCTATTATTAGACATGCACAGCTAAACTTGATAAACAGCTATAATGCAGCATATTATTTATGTAAAGTGGTTATAAAGAACATGTGAGGACTAATTAAGCTCACTAATGCACACTGGAATATATTCAACAGTAAAGGTCATGTCAGTAGTTGTTGAATCTGTTGACTAAACATTGACATTTTGTTAACAGTAGGCGTGCTTGCAAGCATGCAATACCTGTGCACTCAATTTCTATACAATCAAAGGGGCATGAAATGTAATGGAAGGTAAAATGTGATGACGAATGTCACAGACACTTTCTAAAAGGAAAGCACTAATTTAATTACATAGTGCAATAAAGCACATACAATTAGAACATCTACAGAGAGATGATTCCTTATGTAGAGTACGTTCCTATTTAAAGTCAAATAAATGCCATGAAGTCCATTTGGATTCATTTCATCACTTCCTGTCCAGATTTAACACAGCGATGCAGGCTCATTACAACATAATGCAAATTTAGTATAACAGACAACTGAGAATTGAATTGAATAACATTTGAAAAACTTAAAATCTAAAAAAAGGCTAAGGCACTAAAAGTTGGACTAGCTACAAGTGTTCTGGATTAGAAACATTACAATGAATAAGTTGTCTTACTTATCTAACATATAGATAATTAGTGACCCAAAACAAAAACGAAACTTACTGTCTAATCATCTCAACTGCATCTTCATACTTTTGTCCAGCTTCTATGAGTGCTAGTGCTACTAATACTGGCGCCCTTGACAAAAAAAAACCAACAGGTATTAAAACAATTGCGAAAATTTTAAGCATACTAAATGATCAATAAATTGCTATACAGATATGAGATATCACGCATAACAATAGTGAACTGCTAAAAAAGTAATACTATGCTTATCTAACACAAGAAAAACATTGATGAATTATAAAATGTGTACAAAATGTAAAAGTGAAAAGCATTTGAGAAAAATCACATGGTAGAACATGCTTAAAATATAATTACTTGCTCTTTCACACATATTTCTCTTAACAAACACACAAGCAAAGTGCTTTTGTGTACTACTGATTTCAGTATAACACTGCCAAGTAAGACCTAGCATTTTATTACAAATATGTGAATATAAAGTTAGTTTGCCTGAGCTATACATATAGTACTTTACAAATTACAATAACAACAATGAAGGACAGTCAGAGATAGCTCAGCGGTTTCATGCAGTGTCATTCAAGGCAAACTGGATACTTTCCATATGGGTCGCAGTAAGAGCGCTATTTCATGCTTTCTAGGTCACACAAAAAGTAACTTGAAAAACATCCCAACGTCAACCTAAACAACCGACAATACTATTGAAAAATGGTTCACAATTGTAAATCCAATTATCCTCACTTCAAGAGATACACACTTACTAAGTTAAAAATGCTTAGAGCTCATCTTTACGAATGGCAAGTTATGAAAGATCACTACCATCTAAGTGATTGTTGATGAATGGCACCACAGACAGTTCACTAACAATGCGTACTTTTAATGAAAAGTATTTTTGATGACCAAAATGCTAAATTAGAGTCCAATTTTAAGAACAAGATAATTGGTCACTTAATGAAAGTAGCAAGATTGTACCTTCCTAATCCAGCAACGCAGTGTACTGCAATACAACAACCAGGATCTTCGCGAAATCTTTTCTTCAAAAGTAAGATCCAATCTTCAACAATATTCTCAGGTGGAGGACTACCATCATCAAAGCACCAATCCTGCGAAATTAAAAGACAAAGCTTTTTAAGTATTAAACTACTACAAGATACAGTTTTAACAGCTCCGCTGTAGAAATTGCATTGCAAAATAATGCAAGCTCTATAGGAGGAATGTAATGACTGGTTTACAACTTTTAACATTCTTACTGAAATCAGGGAAATGCTGAATTAAATTGTCAAAATCTTGTTCAGTGGTCTAGATACATCTTAAAAACGAACTTTCGTGCCTTACAGATTGCTTTTTTGTCCAAAAGTGTGCTTATTATGTTTTGGGATGCCTAAAATCAACAAAAATAAGTTTTTAAGACTGCCTGTGCAAAATTTTGAAAAATTTGTTGGGTGCCCTTTGAAAAACAGTCACAGTGCGATACCCCAGTCACCCGAGAAAACTATAACAGTTAAGTTGTAACATCCATGGGGGTGAGCAAATTTATGAATTACCTGAACAGAGACCACTTTTTAATTATGAAATACCAACTTTTGCAAAAAAGGCCAAAAGGAGGCCCAAAAGTTTTTAGCTTTCTATTTCTTGCAAACATCCTGAAATCAAGAATAACCATGAATGAGGTGGCACAGTGACACTAAAATCGAGATGACTTATTGTACATCTACGTATACAAATCATACATAGGCCTACCAACACAATTAATATATGCTAGCAGCATCATACGTATTTTAACACTGAGATTTCAACTTAAATTGACAACTAAGGGCTTATTTTGAGGTAAACAGAGTTGCAGTGAAACAGAAAGTTAAAACTATTAAAGCCAACAACACTTACATTTAAATGATCTCGAATTTTTTGAAATTTCCAAAACAGTTTATCTTGAAAAAATGCTCACAATTGGTAAAAATTCTATTGCTCCCACATGCCTAGTGCAAATGCTGTTTTCACGTAATTTAATATTGGCATTACTCATCAATAATGAAGCATCCGTTGCAATCTCAAGCATGCTATGCGACAAATTACCTTGCCACGCCATTTTAGCAATATCCTGCTGATCTAATGTCTATTGATTGTGCCATTAAGATTTCTTCCACAACTCAAAATAATTTCAAAAGTAAAATGCAGCCAGGCACTTATCAATTTATGAAAATTCATGTAAGACAGAAGACAGAAGAATATTGGGTATTACCAGGCAAACCAAGGTTATTTCCTTAATTTCAAAACTACCAAAAACAGATGCAAAAAAAATAGGACATTATTTAATCTCTTGCCAACTACAATAATACAGAATGGGGCAAATTGATAGAAAGACAACATATGAACTGAGATTTCATACTGTAGGGGAGCACAAGCTATATAAGTTATACTTTCATGTACAATTCTATATAAAACAACATGGAACCATTAAAAAATACGAAAGTTAGCAATTTAAAGTACTGCTCACAGATTAACTTATAAGTGTCAGGGTACAAATAGTAAACCTGTACGTGGTCAATTAGCAGAAATTCAAAAAACAGTTTGAATGAAATTTTTAAAAAAAATAAACACAGTATAAAATCATAGAAACAAGAAAATCTATTCAATGATTTCATTACCCACCATAAAAAATACTTTTAGCGATAAAGTATCAATCTGGGGAAGTCTATATTGTGAATATAAATTACATGGTTTTATTTTAGGCTGGGAGTGATGTTAAGGCGTAGACATGCTGATCTCTTGGGAAAAAAACATAAAAAAGCTATGACTATGCAAGTAAGCTAGCAGTTAATCAAAGTGACATTTACACCATCAATGAGGATTTCATTTTCTTAATTACAGTCACAGGAAGGTCAGAAACGAAAACAAATTCCTGGAGAATGATTAAGCAAATCTAATAAATTCAAAAGCAAGCATTGATGTCAGTTATCAACAGTCAAGCCAAACCATGACAAGTGAAAGTAGCACGAGTCTAGAAATATGTTAGCACATATTTTAAATATTAGCTGGGTTGATTTTAGTTAAATAAACTTACGAGTACTCGAATTCCAGCTTCTTCCAGACTCTGAGTTTTGTATGTTGGTTCGCAAACTCTCACCACATCAACTACTCCCTTGTTTTTCAGTTGCTAAAAAACATTATTTATTATTTTAAATGCTGAAACTTAAAAACACAACTTTGACTGAAAGAAAAACCTTACAAAATTCTGTGATTCCCGTAAAAGGAAAAAAAGAATTTGACCTACTCAGTATTGTCAAAACCTGTATTGCCTAATAATTGCTTTCAGTTTGAAACAGTGATGAGTGGACCATGATACTGCAGACCGGATCGGACAAAGATCCGCAAGATTTATTGCAGATCAGATTGTGATCAACTATTGAAGATATATGTGGACCAGATGCGGATCAAAAATTTTTGCGGATTGGATCTTTGCACATTTTAATTTTCATTAACGTTAATCCGTGCAAGATAACAATGTGCGCATTGTGGGAAGAAAATGACAGACTGACACTCATCACAAGCTACCAGGTTGAATAACAATGAAATGAAAATAACAATTAGCTTCATTAATTATTAAATGAATGTATTACTGTACTAACAGTAGCAAGAGCAGCAGCAGTAGTAAATCTTTTATTTGCTATTAAAAATACTAATGTGAAATAATAACATCAGATGGAGAATATTCTAATATTCCTTTTTACAGTTACAATTATTTAAACCGAAGTCAGCTAAAAATGCAGATTATTATGCAGATTTGAATTAAAAAAGCCAAGTAAGCAGCATCAGGATCCGACACTTTGCAGACCATGACGCATTGCGGATTTAAATTTATTCAGTAGGGCGGTCCGGATCGTTATTAATAGCAAAACGCAGATTATTAGCAGACTGCAGATTTCATCTTTGCGGTCCAAATTTTTTGCGGATTGGGAAACTAGTAGATCCGCTAATCCATGGTTTGAAACTTAATGCCCGCGATTCTGCCTCAGTGTTTTTGTTTTATGGAAAACTTTTTTATAATAGATATAATTCGAAGATGACACAATCTGTCACAAAATTTACAGCATCAACTTATAAAACACATGACTGAACAAGACTGGTAACATCCAGAAAAATGCCATTAATTTGAATCAATATCCTGATTTCTGACAGAGGAAAAAGTTGTTAGCTGACTGGATATGTCGCCACATTCACAAATGTAACACAGTTTAATAACAATCATGTAGTTAAATAACTGTCATAACATCTCACCTAATTTTAAAAAAATCCCAAGGAATACCAGCTACAACTAGAATAGCAGTGGCTGGCCTTGAAAAAAAAATGAAAATAGGTCTCGTTTTACAAAACTCTAATTTGAAAAAATAACTGTATCCAACTTTTAAGATGATTTCCAGACCACTGCCCAAACGAGATATTGAAATAATTACTGGATGGATGCTAGATTGCTGGTGTATATTTAGTAAATGGGAAAGCAATATGAGCCACTTGCTGCGGAAAACAACTTTGTATTAGTAATGTATAAACTTTCCGGGACACGACACATGTAACAAGCTCTCAGCTAAACATAGCACATACAGCTGCTATCCTTCACCTTATCCAAACACGTTCTTGAGAAAAAAATCACTGTTTGGTTTCAAGTGAATGTTAAAGTCATGGGTTCACTTTCTCCTTGATGTTATGCTAATTCAGTTAAATGGGGCACAAAAAATCAACGAGTTCTGATGAAACAAAATGGAGTCTCAAATGGAAGTTTACGACACTCGTAAATCAGTCGTTACAGTTACACCATCAGTTGTTTATGAAGACAGAAGCATTAACTAAAGTTACATGGTGACACTAGTTTCAAAGTTGATAGCTTACCTAAAATTAATACAAAATATTAAACAAACAAACAAACAAACAAACAAAAATGCCTAACAGAATGAAAATTGAAAACTAATTCATCATTGATTTCAAAATAGAGAAATACTATTCACTAATCATCTAATTCATAGCTGATTTAATACTGGTTGAATAATAACCTGGGATGCCATTTATAATTTGTAGATGTAGAAATGACACCCAGATTTTTACTTTTTCAGTAGATGTAATGCCAACCTAACAAACAACGTAATTGTTAATTGAGGAATAATTAAAAAAGGATGGAATGCAAATTTACAGAATTTACAAGTTGCTAATTTTTGCAGAAATGAAACTGGAAAATATGTGCAAGACAACCAGAAAAAACACCAAACTTATACAAACTATTATAAATTTTGAAACAAGCACATGAATGTCACTGTGAATTAACATTCACTTTTTCAAACTTTAAAATGCTAAGTCAATTTGATTAAAAAAAGTAAAATTACCTCAATGTACTGGGGCATATTGAGATCAGTTGGTCGGTCAGTAATTAGAAAGCGCATGTTCTTAAATGTGATTTCAGCAGGTGCAGGACGCACATTAGATCTGTTTGATGATGTCATCATGGAAATTTGGATGTTTTGTTGTTGTATCAGTAGGTCAAGAATGTATCCCCTCTTTTTCTCCACACAGAAGACGACGAAACACTATCAGTTCAGCAAACGGCTTACCCCATCCGAAACTTTGTCAGATTTCTTTACAATGTCTTTATTAGTTAAAAATTTCCTAAATAATTGTCTAAAATTCGGCTACTTATATGTGCTGAGCCTGGCAGTATTCTCCGCTTGCCTTTACAAACTCACTGAACGTATGGCCTAGTTCTCCAAAGAACTAAAATAAAAATATAATAATTAGTCTCAGCCACGCAGAGTTGAAATATCATACAAATGTCATTACGTAAATAAATAAAAACATTAACTGCATGAAAAAGACCCACTAAACATGTTAAAACATTACCATTCTGGTATCAGCTGTTTCGTAGCATGTACACATGCAAGTTTCAATGGCTATTATAGAAATGTATATATGACTTACACTGTTACACATTGTACATTTTCCCTCCATAGGCTGGTTGGACATGTGGAGTGAAAGCCAGTGGATTTGTGGAGTAAAATGTAAAAAAGAAGAGAGCACTTTTTACTGCATGCTATAAAAGCATGCTAGGCTGCTGTTCAAAGACCGAAGAGTTAAGTCAAGACATTCCACAGAAAGACCATTTTTTTATTTTTTCAAGTTCTAGCTTTGATTCTTCTTAACTGATGCAATACTGGCCTTTATGCATAACAGGAACACGTGCATTACTCAAACAAACACAATTACATAACTTAAGATTGCATCTTTCATTACAAATGTTAACTACCCTGGTTTGCATTTTGACTTTTTATTTTATCTCAAATAATGTGTCTCGAAATTAAAAGAAAAATTAAGCTGGTTTAACAAATTTCTTTATGCAATAAGATCAGCAAAATGTTTTAGAATAAATGAAAATGCAAGTGTGTGAAGACAGTTCAATAGACCAACTAAAACACAATATGTGTCAATTTCTTGTAATAAGCTATACATATTTAATTATCATCACAAGCTAAAATTTTTGATTTGTTTTGAATTGGATAATTAATAATGTAAAAGTTCGTCCGGATTTTTATGGTGATCGAGATACCTGTTTGACCGATTTTCTATTACAACCTGCAAAGCCACCTGTTTCAGGGGTATTATTGAACAGATTTACAGAAGACTTCAATGAAAGCGGTGCTTTACAATTTTCAATTTTAAGTGCAGCTGCTAGCTAAAAATGAAACATCCAAAACTTTCGGAGGAAATGAGAAGATGCACGCATACAGTTATGCATAATTTACACAAACAGTAAACACAAATCTGTTTACTGCTAGCCAGCTGAAACATGAGAGGCCTGCATAAGTAGCATTGCATGCAATAAGACAAACAATTTGACGACTTAGAACTAAAATATATAGAAAAAATGGTACGGTTAAGCTAAAACTAGTAGTTTTTCTTAAAAGCTGCTTCAGTCCATTCTTGTTAATATTTTTTTACTGTTTTCATGCACTGCAATCAGATTGGCAGAAGTTAATTGTTCAACAGTAAACACAACTATAGATTTAGCAACCTTAAAAGGCAGTACAAAAAAGAAATACACAAGCCTTTGTTTAGGCTGGTCGAAATTCACAACAACAAATTTTAAATCATTATTATAACGATAGTCATTGTCATCATCATCATCACCCTTAAATATAAATGTATTGTTTACGTTAAATGGCTTACAAGATTTAATGTCATGTTTTTAATTTGTAGGCACTATTTTGGCTGCACTATGATAGCGGTCCGAGCAAAAATAGACCAACTAATCCAGATTCCGGTTTCGTCTGGTTTATTCTGGTGTACAGTGTTGGCCCAGTTTATACTGACAGCATATATTCAGCTTGTTCCTATATCCTAGAACGTTTTACAAATGATTCAGCACAGGCATACCAAACTGCAAAATATCAAAACATGAAGGAACTGTTCTTCTATTTTTTATGTTTGTAATTTTAATTATGTAATCAATCATACCATTATCAACAATTATAATAACAACCTGGCAAACCTATTTATTTTCTAAGATTATTTCTTGGTATTGTAATAATTAAAATGGCAACAAATACTAAAATTTAATAAGACATTAACTGCAATGAGTTAACTCTGGACATCGAAAAGCTGGCAAGCTGAAGCACGAAGCTGATTTCATTTACTAATAATTTAGTGTACTACTGCTCATTAAAACTTCACATAATTTTTCAATAACATTTGCCAAATTGTCATCAAGTTTATGTTAACTTAAGTTGATACATACATATACATGACACATTGCACTGCTGAAATTAAATCTTTTATTAACCTAGCAGCCAAACAGTCGCAAACTTTGTATAGAAAGATTAATAATTCTGCAATCAGCCTATTTTGTACTATATCCATTCTACATCGGTATTTGTATATAAAAACTACCCTTGGTAAAAATCATATTTTCTTTAGTGCAATGATTTGTGAAAATGAATATTATATTGATTCTGGCATTGTTTCTTTTATATTGGACTGCTCGTAATACATTTCTCATTCACAGCTTTACAAACGAAGAAATAATATCATTACTAACTATTTTAACTAACTGAATGTAAATATTACTTATATCTTGTTATAGTTACATATTATGATTTTGTTATTCCATTGATCTAATTGTGCAAGTAAATTGTATATAACATGCGAGTAAACATAGTAAAGATATATAATAAGAACCAAGATTAGCATGTCGGTAGACTCATCATGAAAGAGATTAGTACTTAAACTGTACTTAAAAATAACTTATACTGGCCATATAATTCAGTTAAGGAAATGAATGCTTGGTTTTTGTTTCTGTAATTCTGCTATAAAATTAAAGGTTGTAAGAAACGATGCCGTTGTGTTTATTCAGTGCTGCTTATTAGTGAACGCCACTAACTGAACTACAATGCAGTTTTGCTACACAGCTAAACTTACTCGGGTCCACCACTTGTAAAAAACTTTAAACAAAAAAACCTATAATGCTATCAGAAGATCAATTACTGACAAAGACTAAGTATTCAAGCAGTACAGAAAGATGTAATACATTTTTTTGCTAGATAACGTGCTGAGTGATAGCATCTGCTTGATAAAACATTAGATAATATAACACAAGGGTATTAAATTTATGACTAGAGGCATAAATCACATGCTTCAATCAAACTCAAATCCAACTAAATTAATCTTTTGACATTTTCAATCAACATTTTAATAAATTTTCCAATGGTAGAAGATGTTTTTAAGTGCAAAAGAAAATGTCATTTTCAGGAAAACTTTTGAAGATGGAATAATACTACGCCATAAATAAGTCCGTGATAATCAATGTAAGTTCAATACTATCATAGTTCATAGAGGATGAGCAGCAACCAGGCCAGTGGTGCTACTGGTGCATTTCACAAGTGCTGAAAATTTTAAAATTTAAATGTAAAAATTTAAAATCTCACGCTGTCACAAAAACGTATTCTGAGTTTATAAGCACATACAACCGAAAGTGCTTGTAGTGTTTTTGAAATGTGCTAATATAAAGCACATTTTAAAATACTAAATATATAAATTAAATTAAAAACATCAGGCCTATAGCACATTAAGCTTGTAAATTTTTGTTAATTATTTATTTATTAAATTTTGAATGTTGCCTTGGCAAAAATCGATTGTAGCAAACAATGCACGACATCTCAGTCGTGCAACAGTTTACAGTTTTCGGCGCTATAAAAAGACAAGGCTTAGGAGCAACATTCTTAAAATTACACTGAGTGAATAAATCAGATAGACTTATAAAGCAAGTGAAAGCATTTTAAATTAAATAATGGTATCTAAAGTTATGCAACCACTACCGAGAATTAAACTAAAAATGAAATTTACACTTTCTAAACTGTAAATTAAATTAGCAGGGAGTCCCGTATTGGCAATAATGGCGGACGAAAGATTTTCTTTGTCTGTTAAATTTTTACTTTGGAATTGAGTAACGCACTGCTGATGCACTGTATTTTTGTGTGATCTACTGATCTAAAATCACACTTCACTCTTCACTGTAGATCCTACTGGATTCACTGCTGAAACTTTCCTAGAATTTAAGGTTCCTACGGTGGTAACGTGATCTGGTCTCTCTCACCATCGAACCTCTATATTTAATATTGTATCTTAGACTTGGATAAAGGTAGAATATTAACCGGATTACTACTCTCCAATACAGTTTTAACAATGTTGTCATGGGTATTAATGCTGATATGAGTACGTGTATTTCCAGTGTTGAGATCAGTAAGCCTCTCACAGTTGTAGCACTAGAAGCAGCAACCTCCCCAAGTCAATCAGAAAAATAGTAATTATGATGCTGTTGGTGTTTTGCAAAGCCCTTTATTGGAAAGCGTGCTAGTAAAAGCGCCTCGAAAGTAAGCAGTACTACCTGCTAGTAAGCAGAAAGGAATCAATAGCAAGAAATATGCCAAGGAGCCCTCTGTTTCTGTGTTTAATAAACCTCATCAACTCATTGTTTCAAATGCTTGTAATATATTTCTTGATGAAGGAAATGATGATTGTGGTTCCCTTACAAAGAGAAAAATAGACAAAATTTTAAATGGCTAGTAGACTGAATCAGCAAATGTTAGGTCTCATTACTCTACAATAGATCTTAGCACTGACAGTGATTAATGCTTATCATAAACTAGTTTAATTGAGATTCAGTCTTCACCATTTCATTACTATTAAAATTTAACGTACAAAAACTAGTTATGTAATTTAGACCCCAATTCTCTGTATTCTAGTAAAAAGTTATGGTGAGAATCTGCTATATTCTGGCAAAATGTAGTGAAATTCTGATATGACTGATGCCACTTATCACGCTCACTGTACTCTAGCGAATGTGAAGTTCTTGGTTCTAAGCAGAATGCCATTCAAAAGCCGTCAAAGCTATTGCTAATGATAAGACCACTGAAGATAAAATGAAAAATGCAGGGTAAGTCAAAAATTATCAACACCAAGTTTGAAGCTTGAAAATCTGATCTTGTGTCCAAAGCTTCTGCCAGCGATGACCTGAGTGCAAAAGTCGACAATTATCCACAAGAAAAGAATTTTCAGATTGCAAGAGGATGTTGTATCTCTAGTGGAGAAAATCTAATCCTTGGTAAATGAGTCTATTAAGAAACAATCTAAGATTGCTATTTAAAGCCTGTATCCGAACCCTCAGCTGCTGAACCTTCTACAAAGCCAGATGTGTGCAAGTTTCAAATAAGCTTGATTGTCCTACTGAACCACATGTAGTTAGAATGCCTTGGTGCCAGAAGAGCAGAAGTGACTAGACCATCCCTCTCAAGATTTAACTCGGAATCTTAACCTCGTTGGATCGCTAGATATTCACCACACGCAAACAAAAGCTGCAGCAGTTAGAAGTTACAAACAATGTACGCATCGTGTAGTTCAGCTATGCAATGTACATCACAGACGAACACTGCAGTAAATGATCATGCATATCATGACACTATATGTCGGCCATATGAATGTGACAAAAAGGTGCCATTGCCAGTCCTAATTGATTCGCCACACCACGCATAGCTTTGAACGTTTAATAAAATTTACATGTCTGAGGTTTTTATTATTTAATCTAAGCTTTGATTTAAAAAAAAAGCTGTTGTAGTTTTCAATATTTTAAAGCATACTCTATTTTTAACTAATGTCTACACAATCGTCCAGTATTCCTTTAAGCTTGTTTTATTTACTCTTTCTAATGGTATACTAGTACTACTACTAGTAGTAGTAGTTTTGAAAAGGTTTATTTTCCTAGATAGCATGTACTCCACAGCCAACAGAGAACAAGTTACCGGTGCCGCTGAAAAAAGCTTATGGAATGCAGTCAAGAAATACGAAATTTTCATTAAGTGTTTTACACACAGAAAGTAGCAGCCACTAATGCCGGAGGTGGGGTGTAAACCGTTCGGCCTAGTTATTACGAAAACAATTAAGCTTTACCCATTATGAATGAGTTAAAGCGCAAAAAGGTGTAGTTCTTTCTATTCATAAACGACAACTTTATCGTAAAATGAATGAATCATACTTGTAAAAACTCGAAGAAACTTACCAAAATATTCGTGCACATCGACTGTGAACAGGTCTTCATTAGATAGATAACAATGAGCTCAAACCTAACACAAAATTACAGTAAATCCAGGTGTCTAAAATTAGCAATTTCTGTTTATCATATCCTCTGCTGAATTAGCATGATGTAACCAAAATGAAATCGACGAAATGAATTCGCAGATGAAACATGGATGTCATGATCATGACGTCATATACCAGTTATTGAACAAAGTGCCACCTATATTCAACTTACAAAAATTTCAACATTGCACACAAAGTCGCAAACACAATGTCATATTCATTAAAGTAGATTAAATTGATTTCTAGTTAGTCTTTTTAAATTGTTACTATCAAAATAAAAAAATAGTGCTGGCTGAAAATTATGACTGACATCGTAGTTAGTTTATTTTCTTAGATTAAAAGCTGTTGATAAAAAATTAAAATAAATAAAAATTAAAAATCATTATTTTTATTATAATTATGCTTATGTTTTTGTCGTAAGAACGTTATTTTAATGTTATCTTGATTGTAATATGTACTAGTTTAGGTAGTTTTTTTAGGCATTTCTGACTTTTCATTGTCTGTTTGAAATGTAACAGAATGTCTTAGATTTAAATACAATATTGCTGTCAGAAAAATGTTTAATTATGATTATTGCACTAGCACATCGTTTATGTGTGCAAAGGCTCATATACCATATTTCACTGTTATATTATAAGAAAAGCAACCCGCTTATAGTATCTAGTTTGGAATCAACGAGAAAAGTGATAATTTTATTATTAGTAGTTTATGAATGTGTCAGATGTACGAAATAAATCAAATTTCGTGCTGCATTAGACACAAGTACCTTTACCAGGTATGATAATGTAACTTCTGCATGATAACTTTTATTTTATATGTAATGTTTTTTACCGTAATGTCTAATTTTATGTGACTTTTTTAGTTATAGATTTTTAACACTGTGTGTGCCAGAGCTTAGATTTTTAATGTAGGCTTTAACCGGAAATAAACTGATAAACTAAACACCACACACGTGTGCACACACAATGCACGCATATAAGAATACAACAGCATAACACTTTTCCTTTTTTTGAAAAATTAGGAACATCAGACAACTTGATACCAGCAAGCACAATGATATGAAATATCACCAATAGTTTTTTCATTATAAAAATAAAACACTGATAAAAACCTTAACAATTCTCCACAACACCACGAACACTACAGTTGCAAAAATATAGGAATGAAAATATAAAAAATATGGTGTCTGAAATGATATGCTCAAATGATATCTAAAGCACAGGAAAATGTTAATATTACAAGTCACTTTAAACATTCTACTGTAATAAGCTACTTGTTTCATTAGTTAAGTTTTTGTTAATAACTTCTAACATTAGGAAATCTACTAGCTATCATTATTAATACAAACTTTATCAGGACTCTATGGTCATTATTCAATGCTTAACAATTTCAGAGTTAGAACTTAAGTTCTAGAAATTCAATTGCAGCAACAAAATGTGACATGCCTGAGCACCAATAAATTTAATGCTTCACTACAGTTGTAACACTTTAAACATTTAATAATATTTGTAATTTTATAGTACTGAAAAGAGAACACATGTATAAGTACAGTTAAAGGAGTATGTGTTATACAGCAACTTTGTTTAAGCAGCTGGGCACTAGGAGCTCATTTGAGCTGAACAGCATCACATTCAGTGAATATGACTGCAAAGTATTTAACTTTAAAATTTTTACGACTTAATTAAGGTCTTATCCTGCACTTAGATGATTCACTGAGTGCAGCTGAAGAAAGGAGTATAAACTTGCACACAGGTTGGTAAAGCAAAAAATAGATGCAACGACAACCTTGGAACCTTGGAAGGACCAATAACATGGAAGTTGCAATGCTTCTTAATCCTGCACCTTAATACATATTGTTTTTGGATTAGTGAAAAATTCATATGATTCACGAAAACCTTCAAATCCTACGCCAGATGATTTTATTCCACCAAATGGCATGTTAAGATCCCGGATGAGCCAGCAATTGCACCATACGGTTCCCACCTGCAATTAAAATGATAAAAAGCCATTTTTTTATTTAAATAAAAAGCTAGAAGCAGGTACTTACGAAAAGCCAACCTGTGAATGGCATTAATGCAAAAATAAAACTAATGTTTAAACTTCCTTTAATAATTACAACAGTCAAAATTCATTGTAACGCCAGATCTGCGACGCCTTTAAATATGGCATTACAATGAAGTGGGGGGTAAGGTGAGGTTCATCAACTATCAAACGGCCAACCTCGAATGGGTTCTATTTGGCTCTACTATGCAACCTTGATTTTGTTTCCTAGTTAATTTAATGTGACAAATATGTGTAGCATTATACTACACATTTTGCTGCATTAACAATGCAGGTGTAGTGCTACGGCAGTATCTTGCAAAACATTTAGGTAACACAACAGAGAAGCACTGAAGATCTTGTGAAATACTGGTAATCAGCCAACAGTATTAAGCAGTCAACCGACCCACCTATTCTCTCAATGAAATATTAGGCCTACTGGACAATTAAGATTAAAAAGTGGCGCCGCACATAATTTGACATTGAGTTGAAGCAGTAAGTTTCGCAAATATGCAAGTACAAAGAGCAGCTTTAACAACCTTTAAATTCATATCAAAATTCAGTACTGACCAGGTATGCCTTAATTATGCAAATTTTGTACTCTTAAAATGGATGCTGCTTGCTCTAAACATTAACATTCACTTTCATGCAGTAACGTGGTACAAAACCAAAATCTTCATTCGAATGTCATTATTGGTTTTCTGTTCATTGTTTTTACAATAGAATGGGCTTTTTTCAGCAGTAATTCATTTTGCTTTACCTTGGCTTATAAAGAATAAACTTTCGGCAAAGCAGATACATTGGCGGATGGCGGTAGGAGAGGTTGGCAGTATTCCTATATGTGACGCATTATGGAAATCTGGACAAGCCAAAAATTGGCTTGGCATTATAAGGAGGGGCAGTATAATGATAATTTTGTTTGCTGGATACAGGGAACAAATAAATAATAGCACTACCAACAACAACAACAAATAAGAGCAAGAACACGAATAGCAAAAATAATGACAACGAGCAAAATAACAACTTGGTAAAGGACAACAGCAACAACGAAAAGCTTTCATCTATTAATGGGTTTAACTGAAAAGCATTAACAAATGGAGGTATGGAGAACACACTCAGACATTCAAACAAAATGATGTACTTAACTGTGCATACACAATTTGGATAGTACACAGGCAACACAGTGTAAAATGTTAGAAGACATTTTTTCATATCCGATTTCTCAAGCTAATACTATGAGTATTTCAAAAAGTAAATTCAAAAATAATGCAACAACATTAGCACCAGTCCAATTTAAAAGGTATTTGGTTGCTGTAGTAAATTCAAAACAGACTACATTTATTGTTCTTGCAATCAAAGCATCAAAGCACTTACATTATTAAGGGCAGTACTAAGGCTTAATATAACTACTTTACTGTAAATAATGCAATAAACTTACAAAAGTAGAAAGTCTGAAAACATTTTGCACTTCAACTGGGACTGAAACCCTTCCGGGCAGTTATGTTAACCAATATAACACAGAAGCACGCTGACTTTTCAGAATCTAGAAATTTACTCTCTAAGCTACTAGAAGTCTATTAAATAAGAATTAATTTTTATTAAAACAGCCAAGCATAAAGAGCAAAATCTAGCAAAGAAAGTCTGAAGAGGAAGACTAGGATTTTCGAGGCTAGTAACAGTATAGTGTCAGACATGCTGAACATTTCAGTACTATGAAAAAATTATGATATACCTCTAGCCTATTTGCTACACGATGTATTTTTCCTACATCGGAAGACCATACGCTCGCACATAAACCATACTTCACAGTGTTAGCTCGAATAATGACCTGAAATAATGATAACAAATGTTTAAAAATGAATCTATAATTCCTATTCACTAATAATTTCATCAAAATTCTACATCAAACTTGAATTGTGAGATAAACATACTTTTTTTATCTAAGAGCAATGGTGAAAGATTTCCCTGCCAGTGGTGGCTCGTAACTAAAATTAGTGGGGTGCTGCTTCAGGAAACGTTTAGTCACTGTTTTAATACTGTATAAAATGGAACAAACATCTAAATCTACTTTATCTAAATCTAATTATCTAATTCTACTAAATCTAGTTGTACACATTATCACATTTAAGAATATGCCGGTACACAGTTTTTAAGCATGTGACAGCTGACAACACGCGCTGTGTGAGTGACAGCACTTTCTCTACCCAGAGTGCAGAGTCTTATCTCAAACATGTGCGCATGGCCGTATGTGTATAACAGTCAAACACCATGTTGCTGGAGTTGCGAGTGCACAGTGCTGGACCTGTGAAGCGTACAGTTCCATCATGTGCTCTGGTTCTATACAAGTATAAAGAAAGAATTAAAGAAAAAGGACTTATTATACTGAATATTATTGATAATATGGAGTGATAATATAGGGTGCAGCAGTTCCACAGTGCCTATACATGAGCTGCCACTGTTCCCTGCATAGTTAGCCTTTAAAGTTCAAAAATAATAGTATGTTATACCTCTTCTTCAGATTCGAAAGGCACTATACAAGTTACTGGACCAAATATTTCTTCTTGCATACAACGAGATGTATCCGGCAAATTAGCTATGACTGTAGGTCTCATAAAGTAACCCTAAATAAAAAATTAAAAATTGTTACACCCTACAAACTTCTTATGCTCACCCTGTAAGTACACAGTAAAACAGTTCCTTAAGCAAAGAGTATAATGAGGTACGAAATGAAGAAATCTGATTATTAACATAACAATTAATTGTATTTATTGAGGATTTATACTTTTTTCTTGCAAATGAATGTCACATTCATTTTTTTTCAGTTGCAAGGCATAACATTACAAAACTGATGAAGATCCATGATTTATAAAATCTATGTTAAATTTTGATTTTCTTCATAATGTCAAATTCCACTGATTTCTACGAATTTAATGTACCAGGCTCTGTATTGTAGCATGCTAGTGGAATTACGCTAATTTGCAGTGGTGTGCTAAACTAAATTTTCAAATGTTACCAGGTATCTAAAAGTAATCGATAGATCTAAATTGTAGAGTCTAATTGCAGAAATTTGTTTTTGTAATCTATTTACTGCATTTTACTTCCCCAGCGATGGACCAATTAGATAAAAATTTGTTGCTGATTGCTGATGATTGGCACATCTATTTCATCAACATAGTTTGCAGCCAATCATAAAAAGATGCTTGACTTTACTAACAAGGCCTGGAGAACTGCAACATTTTTTTTCCACCGTCATGTACCAATTGTGATAAAAATTACAGAAATGCTTCATGTGGAATTTGTTTTAAAAACTGCATCGTGCAACTCATGATTGACCAGTATCGATGACCAGCAATACTGAATAGCTCATGATAGGCTCGTTATCAATAAATCTTGATAGGGTCACTATTATTAATGTAGGCAGACACAATACAACTTGTATAAATAAACAAACCAAGAGTCACCATCATGGAAAGATAACAATTCAATTGTCTTTTTACACCTACGATGTTTTGAAATACATAAGCATAAAACCAAAATTAACAAACAACTGACAGCAATTAAAAGTAATGACAGTGAAAAAAAGAAATACACAGGTACCTCTTTATTTTCTGATGCTAGCTCAAGTGGATCTATGCCTTCTCCACAAAGTACTGTTCCTCCACTACTCAAAGCGAGATGAATATACTTCTTCACCTTGTCCAAATGTTCACGACTAATCAAAGCACCCATGTTAGTACCTGGCTCCAAGGGGTCACCAACTCGAAGTTTTCTGTCATCCAAAAACACAGTTAATAACTTTAAGTTAATGTAAAGTCAGTTTTCTCAATGTCTTCACCAATACTGGATACCTGATATGCTAATACCAAATTATCACATGGGTTGATATGCCCATGATGGACCTGTCTAAGAGTCATCTGTCTGATCTAGAGTTGTACATATGTCAGTATTGAATCACTCTCAGTTTTTGAAAACCTCTACACTTTGAACTGTTATATATTTGAAAGTGTACCTGTTACACTATAATAAGGTAAAAACTTCAAAGTTAAATTTATCCTTCTAATAATAACTATCTTAACTTAATATTACACAACATTAGATTTTGAACAGTTACAACAAATACTTTAAATTCAAATTAAATTTTCAGTTACCTGGCAGCCTCAACAAATTCTTCTATGAAATTGTGATAAATGCCAGTTTGAACAAAGATGCGACTTGTGCATAAACATATCTCACCTTGATTTGTAAATGACCCTCTGCAATAATAAATAAAGATAATCATAGTACACACTAAAAACTGTCTTTTAATTTTAAGAAGTAACTTCAACAAGCCAATATTTTGCAGTTTACTGGCAACTACTTCCTTAACAACATGAAGCTAACTTAATTAAACTACTGTAGAAACATATTTTTTTAAAAAAGTGCACAAGTGTCTTCTACCATCACAAGTATGTGAATTAAGCAGAAATGCTTTTAAATGTTATCAATGGTAGAATTTTGCAAAGATAACTCTGAAGTTAGCATTAAAGTTCACCAAATCTGGCCTTAAAAAAGTAATAAGTAACAGCTAGAGTAACAACTTATAACTATAGTTGGGCATTTGAAACTCTGTAAAATATAGAAGAAACAGACTAGCCTGATAAGACCTGGAATGCAGCCACGCATGTCAGCATCATCAAAAACTATGCCGCAGTTCTTGCCTCCCAACTGGAAAAAAGTTTGAACATGTTATAAAATATATATATCTAAACATAAGAAAAACTCATATATATATGTTTCTGACCATTGAAAATGCTAATTTTTCATGTTAGCACCATTGACTGTTAGCAAGAAATAATTATGCTTAGTGTTAAATAATTATATTTAGTATTAGTTAATCATATTAACTTTTTTTCAATTTACCTTAATATTCAACAATTTGCATTTTAGGGGCCTAACAATGTAATGCAATGTGACTTTTGGAAAAACACGAAAATATAAAAGCCATCCTCTCAGAAAAACTGAGAGTAAACTAAAAAGAAACAAAAAATACTTTGCTCGTAATACCTCATATCAATATACTGACCTCTAATGATAATTTTTTAGTGAGAGAGGCACTCGCCTCAGTTATACGTGAACCAGTCATTGTGCTGCCAGTAAATGAAATCAATCTAATGTCAGGATGAGTTACAATAGCTTCTCCAACCTTTGGTCCATAACCAAACACAATGTTAACTACTCCTGGAGGTAAGCCTGCATAATAAAATGAAGTGTCAATTAATTAAAATTTAAATAATGTAATAAAAGCACATTATAAAACAAAATATATTGTGCTACTTGTGATTGATTTTCATATACTCCAACAGCAAGCAAAATATATTTGAAGCCTTCTCAAAAAAAAACAAAAGAAAAAAGATATGTTCACGAATGCCTTAACTGCTAAGCCAAAACTAAAAACAGAGCAGAATGCACAGTTTACAGTATGAAAGGGCGTGCAACTACTTTCCTTATGGAAAGCAAAAACTGAAATACTTTGATGTTGTGTTCAGTTGATCCATTACATTGCTTATTCTTTATGCAATGCATGTCCAGAAGCAGGTGCTGTTGTTCGTCTAAGTCTACGGCAGAGAGCGCGCACCAATGAAGAACTAACGAAAAAGACATATATATATATATATATATATATCAGAATAGCTATATATCAGAAGCTTTTATGTACAACTAATTGGTGAACAAGCACGTACTGATAATTGACATGTATAAATAATATACAGGTTGGCTTCACAGAGGATGTAAACTCATAAAAGTACTTTTAGAAGTTCCTATCAATTACTTTGCAACAGAAGCCCAAAAATAAAAAAAATGAATTCAATATTTACATTCACAATCAAAATCTCCCCTGAAATCTACAATCAGTCGCAGATTTGAACCGCTTCAGCAATGCTTGATCAAGTTCTGGAAATATTGATAATCTTATCTATTTTCTTGCTGACGAAACCCTGCATTGACTTTCAAAAGCATCAATTGTTTTTTGTCGATCACATACTTTTCGGTAAATTTCTTTCTTTGCAGACTACTGAAGGCTTTCTACCACAATATACTTCACATATAATTTCATACTAATAAGAAAGAGAAAGACCCGTTCTGTTTTCTTTGCTCAGTGACATGATTGCTCTGCTAGTGTATGTATATGTTGCTGGATGCACGTTACAAGTTGTAAAATTAGCTGGACATTAGCCACTGAATGACTCAAAACTTAAAATTTGATTGTTTTTATACAATCGAAAAAATGTTTCGATGCATGATTCATGTTCGCAATTCCACATACTGCTTGCCCAATAACTTTATCACTGTATTATCAGGAATGACAGGTTATTAGGGTTAATTAAGTTTAACTATAAATTAGTGCAAATGGCAGGCAAAGATAAAGTATGCAATAAAAGCTATTAAATATGTAGTAATACAGACAATGGGGACAGACAAAAAATCCCCAATATACAATAAGCGAGTATGCTGTATTCAAAGCTATTACACTGGTTAAATGAATGGTGAAAGTTTGTTCTCTTTTGTGAATTAGCATTATCGGTGTGTGCGCAATAAACCATGTTTGCTGTAATGGTGCCATACTGTAAGTCATATTTACAAAAAACAACATTTAGATGGTAAGTCATTCTGAGCTATGGTCTAAAACTAATGCTTACCACACTCTTGGAAAACTTTGCATAACATCCAAGCAGTGACAGATGTCATTTCACTAGGTTTGGCAACAACAGTATTGCCAAAAGCTAGAGCAGGCGCTATTTTAAAAGTGAGCAAATACAATGGCAAATTCCATGGCGAGATTAATCCTGCAACCCCAACTGGAGAATTTGATGTGTAATTGACAGTACCGAACTCTGGTTGATGAGTTGAACTAGGAAAAAAAGCAATCATTGGAAAATTGTTAACCAAATTAGTACAAAAAATGTAGGTTACCAAATTTTTGCTGCACTGGTTGTCTTAGTGCAGAAGGTAACTTACGTCATAACACATGCTATTCATGTACATACTAAAGAAGTAATTTTTCCTATAGTGAAGATACACAACTGGCACAAAGAATTGTTATTTAAATACAGTGGTCTCTCTGTTATACCACCAGTTTTGCAAAAAATGAAACAAAGTTTCCAGTAAAGCATTTAGTAGCAAGGCGAATTTAACTAATAAGTCTGAAAATACTTGCAAACTATTCACTTAATATATTAAATTTAAAGATAATTATAATCTTGATTTACCAACAAGAAAAATCAGGTTACCAAATAAAATGATTGGTAATCATATCTCATTTAAGTGAGCCGTATTTGAACATAAAAAATTATTGCGGGATCAGGTTGCAAAGTAAAGATATAGGTATTAAGTACGTAAATATTTCTAGCAATTATTACTTACACACCCATCGTATGCAAGCATGCAGAGGCAAAAAACCTAAAGTTGTGGACTGCTCGTGGAATTTCAACGGTTTTTGCTAAACTAAGTGGTTTTCCTTGATCACGAGATTCAGCTTCTGCAAATTCTGTTAGCATGCCTTCTAAAGAATCGGCGATTTTATTCAGATACATAGCCCTACTCTTTGCAGGCATCATTGACCATCTGTATACAGAAAGAAAGCACACACTGTCACAAATCTATACTTATGGTTACAAACAGTCATGGTCACTGATAATTAATATAATCACTTATTGTGTTTTATTGTCATGCACGTTCCTTATGAAACTGTAACATTATCTTGTAGTTGCCTCAATGTTTAGCAAAACAAATAATCACTAAAACCTTTCTTTACAAATTTACGTTTAACAAAAAGCATATAGTATTCAAGGTAATAGCAAGGAATGCAAAAAAAAGGTATAAATTAATTATCAACTGCTAACTAACTGCAAACTAAATTATCATCTTTGATCTTTCAAAAAAACAAATAGCCTCATGGTTCCCTCAATAATATAGCTTTGCCCAGAAATTTTATTTGATATAAGCAATGTTAATGTATATAACTGTATATTTGTATAACAGAAAAACTCACTATGAATATTCTATTTGAATGTAAATTTGCAATAAATATTTTGTCCCCAAATTTAAAAAGCAATTTAACACATATGTTAAGAAAACAGGAGAAATGGAATTGAATGTAGCTATTTACTTGGTCTTATGAGTGCAGCTTACAGTTGTTTTGAACCTTTTTGTGTTCCTGCTGATAGTTTTGGGTCCTATATGGGATCTTTACACAGAAAGTTTTTTCTGTCAGCAACTCAAGAAGGTTTCAGTACTATAAACAAAATTTACATGAACCAGGTTTTTGTTAAATTCTACTTTTTGCAAAGTAACCCAAATGCCGTCTTGTATTTTGTGAGCGACCCTAATGTTGTGAGAGCGCTTGAAAATGCATGCTTATTTAAGAACATTACAATAAATTAAGTTAAAAATTATGTCAGAAAATAATAATGTGTGGTGGGATTTATCAAAACAAAGAACATTTGCTGGATATAGTTTTAGTCCCAGCTCTGCACTCTTTTCATATTTATACTTGCTCAAAAAAGAAAAAGTAAAAAATTGGTGGATGCAGTACTTAAAAGGCATGATTTAAAGCTGTTCATACTATATGCCATTGTGTCTTCTAGCTTTAAATGCTGCTACATGCACAACAGGTTCAGAAGTATTTTAAAATAAATTAAGGAACTGTTTAGAAGGTCATAGCCTAAAGCAAAACAAGAAAGCATCATACTGAAAATAGTAATGCACCTGTAAAAATACACTGACAGCAGAAAAAGAATTTGCTTGATTTAGAAAACTTTGGTAGTTGCTGGAAAGAATGACTCTGAACTGAATGCATTATCAATAAAGGTTACAAATCTATCAACAATGCTGTAAAATGACAGCTTTAGCACAGCCTTAGGATTGAAATATGTAGCCTCTAGTAAAATATACAGTGTATTGGACACATACTCCAATACCTAAATGTTAATTGCAGCAAGGCCTATTAGACCTTTGTTACAAAATAAGTCTAATTCTTCCTATCACAAATTGTTTGATGTCTGAATGCAGAGTCTATAAGAATTGAAAGATTACATTGTTAACATCTTCTTATTAGATACCTTAAAATATTCCCAAAACAGGCAATTATATAATGCTTACAAAGGAAAAGCAGATTTTGCAGCTTTTACAGCATGTTCAACATCAATTGTTGTACTGTCTGGCACACGTGCCCAAACTTTTCCAGTGGCAGGATTATAGCTGTCGATCAATGATGATGCTTCCACAAACTTTCCATCAATGAAATTTGCAATTATTGGCTCCATGGATCAACAAGAAAGTAAGTGCAGAAAATAACAGACCTACCTACAGCAAAAAATGACAGTCATTAAAGCTAAAATTTGCTTGTCGCATTGACAATTCAAAAATAAACATTGCTCATGCTACTTCCTTTCACTATAAATTATTATCACTAGCCACATGCTATGAGGTTGTGTCTTCCAGATTTTATCTAACACTGGCAAAATCTTTTGCTACAACTTCTAAATTCATTTACCTTAGTACACTATTGAAAACTATTTTGCATGCCTTACAATTATATTAATTTGTAAAAATGGTACACAGCTATAAACTTTAAACACTAATGGAACTAAATATATATAATAAGAATTTTAAATTAACATTTTGTCCTTTGCGTTGTAGCTTTAATAAAATTAAATAACAAGCTTGCACTTGACGCCGTAACAATCGTTTGGGATAGGTGTTGCATGCAATCACCAACCAAACAGAAATAAAAAATATCTACATCGACTGAAGCATGTTATGAAGCACATAATCACAGCATTACAGAATGGGAGAATGATGTACTAGCAATGAATGCAACTTGTGAAGAAGTTTAAGATAGCAGGACAGTTCAAGGCAGTAAGATGTGCCACAGTACACGAAGAAGCACTACATAAGGATGTGCAGCAAACTCAAACACTCCATGTAATGTTCTCGTGACAATCCTAATTGATATAACCAGCTCCAGTTGAGTTATTCTCAGAACAAATTGAAATCATACGAAAAATTTTTTATTGTAATGTTTCTACAAAAAGTGCCCTCCTAGTATGTCGTCAAAGACTTTTAGAAGTATATTAATTTATTCAAGACTTCAAGACTCCTGCAAATCTGGCATTGAAGAATGTTCAGTGAGAGAGTCTGATGGTGTTGCCAGATAAAGCAAATCAATTCAAATTTGTTTTTCTCTTAACCTATCAGGAAAAAATGCAATGTACAAAAATGTGGGCATAACTAACGTGTTTAACTAATGTATTAATAAACTGAATGAGAGATAGGGTAGCAAACTACTAAAATAAGTAAATACTAATAAATATTGGACTACTGGCAGGGTCCTAAATTGAAGTATGAATGCGTCGCAAAAACATATGACAGCTCATCATTGCAAGCGGTCACAGCAAAGACCCAATATTACATTATTAGTAACGTCCTCAAATTCAATAGTGTGGAGTCTTTTTATAGCCTGCTGCCAGTACAAAACCCTGGCGAGTTAAATACTATTAAACGTTAATACGGACACTAAAACATTATTGAATCCTGGAAAAAACTGACATACCACAAAATTTATACCAGCAAGGGCTCTAAAGACTAAACTTCTGACAACTGTAAAGCTTTAAAACTGCTGCACGACATACAGCATGACGCACAGTATTAGAATGTCAATGCAAGATATCTTGAAAAGCTGTCCCTTCTCGATTGCTGGTATTCAGAAATATGTGAACTCATAGATAAATATGGAAGAAAGACAAGATTAAGTAAATAAAAAATGGAGATATTAGAAAATCAACTTGGAAAAAAGAAATAAAAAAAGTTATAAATAAAAAATATTACAGGAAGATAAAGTACAGAGAATAATAAAATTAAGATTTGATGGTGAGAAATATGAGAAACAACAATATATCAGCAAGTGTGGTCTGGCAGATATAGTAAATATAATGGAAATTGAATTAAATATGAAAGAATTGAAACGCAATTTCAAAGGAAACAAACGTGAAGAATTTACTATGCCCTAAGTGCAGGGATTCAGGAATATACAACAGAACATGCATTAAGTTGTGAGAAGTCGGAAGAATAATAAATAAGTATATTGCAAAGATAGAGGGCTATATATGTATGTGCCTTTTTGGATAGAGCAGGAATGAGGCTATATATTTGCGATTGTGACTGTGATGCTCAACTCTCTCCACCTATGAAAGATGGGCAAATTCTATATAATAAGGTGCAAAGCGTATTTCAATGTAAAGCTGATCTTTACTTATTTTTTCCCATTTTAATGTGTTGATTTGCCTTTATCCTGTATTCCATATATTCATTCACTAGATTTCTGACTTCTAAAAATTTTTCTTTTTCACTGCTGAGTATTACATCTGAGTTCATCTTTTTCCACTCTCCATATCAGCTAAGCAAATGTTCAGTTGTGCCTTCTTTCTTACAGGTTGAGCATAATAATTGATCCTTGAACTTATTCTTGAAGTTTCCTTTAACTTTTATCATATTGAGCCTTATTTTCAAAATATCTTTGACCACATTCTGGCTTGCAAGTGTCTATATAACTTAGTAGTTTCTATTCAGTATGTTTTAACAAATCTTAATAAGCACTTTTCCTGCATTTTTTTGCTCATTCGCTCTTTACGAAACATTCAGTCTTACTCTTTATTTCTTTTTTCCATTCAGACTTCTTCATGATCTTCACATTTTTCTTACCGGTGTCTACTTTATATTTTCTTGTGGCCTCAACTACTTCATTGTAACACGACCATTCATGTGCATTGTTTATTTGCATTTCCAACACCTCTGATGTTAATCTCTTTGGTTTACTAATCATTAAATTCTTAGAAAACATCAATCTCACATAATTACTTTATGTTTAGTGGCTGTATGCTTAATTCAGCTACTAATCCCTAACATAGCACAGATTCGCTGAGGTTAAACAAGGCTTTAAAGGCACTTGCTTGAGTGATTTTCTACTTTCTCCCTTTCAGTTGTTGTCAAATTTTACCAAGTTTCAGTGCTACTTAGCATGGCACTCACAGAACGAAGCTTGTATAACATTAGACTAACTCCTATTGAGCAATTTCCCACTTTCAGCTCACTTTCAGTTGCTTCAATATGAATGAATATCAGTTTATTTTTTCGGTTCATTTTTTCAACATTGTTTCATGGGTATGCAAATATGAGTCGCTTTTGCAGACCTCCTTTATGACAGCTTCACTTTGAGCGTGTTGGTCAATGAATTGTAAAATGTAGTATCTTTACAAATGCAATTACTCTAGTAAAAAGTAGTGGTGCTACCACAAAAACGTTGCCCATAAATTTCGGTATTATCTCGGTATTATTTAGTGCACTGTCTATGTGTTATGTTGCTATGTACAAAGTACTGGCCAGCGTCAGCATCAGCAAACGCCCTTATAATCTTAAACATTTCAGTAAGTCTTCCCGTGCGTCTTCTGGTGGAAAGCTGAAATAAGTCAAGTTTTTTCCAATTTCTGGGAGTGTGATAAATCCTTCAAGACCTATAATCATATCAACAGCTCGTGCTTGTGGTTGTTCTAGGGCACCAATGCCTTTCAAACATCTATCAAGTAGTCCTTGACTTCCTGACCCCGTGAATATTGAAAAGTGACTGGAAATGATGTAAACTGAGAATTTTTGAGATGTTCAGCCATGCATATTTTATATCTATGACCTGACCAAAAGTTAAAGCAACAAACAAAACTAAACAGAAATTCTATTGTCGACAGTTTTGCAGAGAAGCGCCAACGCCATTTTGTTTTCAAGTTTGGAATTTCTAAATCAATGTGAGATCGGATGGGTACAACAATGTTTTGAGAATATTTTACAGGTAGATTCTAGTAACAAGTAGGTCATTGGGCTTTGTACCGCTGACTTGTTGTTTTATGAAATTTTTTAATTTAGGATAATCCGGCAGCCGATTGGGAAAACCTTGCATTTTCCGTGTAACTGTAAGTTTTTTCTCAGTGGATTTCTCATGTTCGGCGCTATTACATTTCCGCATCTCCTATTTTTCTAGGTTATTACTCGTTTCTAGGTTCGCAGGTCATTACTCTGTTATTCTCACGTCATCAGCGAATGTTTCCAATAATCTTGTGATAATTTTGACAATTTTTACGACATACAGCATTTGACCATGTGCCAAATAATTTATGCTATAAATATTATAACGTGCCTCTATTACTTACTTGGTCTATTATTTTGTTTGTTGTTAACATTTCAAAGCATCTTTATGTGAGCCAGGTCCCATATTAATTAGTTATTTTATTATTTTGCTTACTACAGCTGTACTACAATCAATGACTGCCATATTCTAATTCAATTTTTGCAGTGTTTTATACGTCATTTCTATTAAAAATAAAAAGACCTTTTTACAAATTTGCATTTAACTGAAGGCTGCAATAAGTATAATTACATTCGATTGTCACATTAATCCACTTTATATTGGGTTAAAACATCAAGTTACTTCACTTTCTCTTAGATTCCTCGGAGTTAAAGGATTGAATAGGCCGTGACTTATAATTTGTAACGTATAAAGCTAATTTGTGAAAACTAGTTAACTCGCTGATTAGAAAGCAATAATTTCTGTTTGTGAATTAAAACCTAAATTTTGTATCCGTAATGCTGAAAAACAGTTACAAAACTCCTTACTGAACTACATGTATTTTGACCACTTACAGGCCTCAAATGTCTATTGCCCCAATGTAAGGACCACTTATTGCTGTAATTATGTGTTTAATTATGCTGTACATAAAGTGTTTGTTTGAAGAGTTTTTAACTGATGACCCTGTCAAAAAAATATTGTGCACTGTGAGTGTAGAACGCTCATTTAGTAATGCAGTAAAGCACTTTGATACTTCAAAAATAATCTTTTAGAATTTTGCATTTTGTAAAAAATGTTCTAACTGAATAATTAAATTCTAATAATTTTGCCACTATGCAGGCAATGGTTCACTGTTGCTGCAATTTCGTTAGAGCTACATGTAAACCAGCAGAACTCCAGTAAAAAAACATTTCATAGTTATTAAAAATTAAAACAGGCATGCACAATAATAGGATATTCACATTCTTTTTAAAGGTTTTTATCAGTAGAAATATTAACTTACCTCAAACAAGTACCCTAAAACTTATGTAATCTATTACATTATTAAATGTTCAACACTAACAATGCTAATTAGTGAGATAAAACTGTTACGAAGGGAAGACGCATATGTATTTAATTGACAATATAGATACATTCATATCAGAAAAAATTAAAAGTTCAGCATAATATAAGAAAAAAGTTTTTTTAATCTAATCCTGTTGTTTTTCGTATACTAAACGATTCTTTCATACCAAAAATAGGCAGACACTATGTTTACGCTACAGTAATAAAGCATGACTCGCTCACCGTAATATGACGGAGTGTTGCGCGCATTCACCGCGTGTCCTATCTAGGGATTACGTAATATAAATACTTATGAGGATATTCAATTTCACTCAATCCGCAGATCTAGCGTATCCGGATATTTACAATTGTGGATTTTGATGTTGCGGATAAACAAGAAAGTGATATATTGCCCCTCTCTGATGGCGAGCCGTATTTCTCATCAATATTTTCTCGTTAATATCGTTTGCCGTACGGATTGTTCCGTATTTTCTAGTGAATGCTTTCGAGATATGGATTCGTATTTTTAGTTGCTGCAGTTTCGGATACGGATCCGTACCTTTAGTCACTGCCATAAAATTAATGATAATTAACTGTAGTCGCCTAAAAAAGACAGAGACAACAATTAAGGACATGAAAAAGAAGAACAAGAAACCTTTGGGCCCACCTAAATGCAGAAGAGCAGTTCCAGTTAGGTAAAAAATATCTAGACAATGGAAATTGATAAGAAATTGACACTGTCTAAGTGACGTACATAAATATAACTTCACTATGGAAATTAACTTACTGCTCGGGGATTGCGCAAGCAAACAAGGGATTGATAAACTGCTAAAAAATTTATTTAGCCATAAAAAGTTTTTCTTAAGAAATTCTGTGGATGCACGTGCGTCAGTGTATTCTCCTGCCGGCTCCTGTGCGACGCAAACTCCCGTGGGTGCAATTCATAATAATCATAAATAATGTAACGATACTAAAAATACAGGTTAAGGGCTGCATACGTCACTGTGTGATAGTGACTGCGCATTAGTGCGTAAACACATTTATTCATGTGGGGCTTCTTGCCTTTTGATGGCGGTAAGTAAGTAATAATTTTAATCTGGAATTATAACGCGTAAAAACCTATAATATTATGGGAATATGGTGCATATTACACTTTTGATCTGTTTTAGGGCCTGCAGGCGCGTAAAAACAAACAATAGGCCAGAAAAAAGCAGGAGGTGCGAAAGTGTAACAGTGCCTTCATGTTCTGATGGTCCTGTTTAACAATATTAATCCTTTCGCTATGCAGCTGCTTTTTAACAGGGCTGCATTGACTTTTTCACATTTGGAAATAACTTCTTGTGGTGTGGTACTAAAACAGAATCTTTTAAATAAACAAATAGCCATTTGTTATTAAACACTAATATTGAATATTAGTTTTATTTATACACATGCATACATATCTGCGCACACACCTATATGAATAAGCTCATACTTATATTTATAAGCCAATTTACACAAAAGTCATATTACTAAATCCATAATACGCAATTATTTTATCAGAATGCAGAACAAGTGATTAAACACGTTTTTCCAACTATCAACAAGCAATTTTGCATGAGAACGTACTATACAGTACGGTATGATGGAATGCACCTGGCTTCGAATGCTGATTGGCTGGTTAGCATTGTTACGAAGCAACCCCAATCCCGCGGCTGTTAAACTTTTCTACAATGTCTTTGCATGGCCGTAGCAGTGAAATCAGCAGGTGAACAGGTCATGTGTACCTTTAAAAAGCTGAGATTCTTTAAATGAATAGCTAAAAAAGTACAGGAGCTACTGAGCTTGAAAAATCTGTTTGGATGAGGGTTGTTACAATCTGTGTACGTCAGACGCTTTTTCAAGGCAACCAAGCAATGGATAGTATACATAATAATGGTGATGGGCGATTTTGAAATTTTGTAATTCGATTACAATATTGTTCTTGTAATTCGATATCACAATTAATCTCTTGCAACAATTTTTTAGTGTTTTAGTCATATTTTTCAAACATTGCAGACTAAAATGTAGCCTATAAACTTCTTCATGGCTTTCGTCGCAGTCTGCCATTTTCATACTCGCAAACTATTTTTATAGACGTGCACATTTATTAACTACTCTATTACTATGTCAACTACACGTCACGTGAAAGCAAATAAGAAGTTTACAACACTGTGGTTTGCAATTGTGTGCATTGTGTAAGGCAAGAAAAACGTAGAAAAAATGCAAAAGTTCCGTTTATTTCTGCTAAAACACTGCCGCTTAGTCTGTGCGTAACATGTGTATTTGCTCTTGATTAATCTCGATTAACTGAATTACTGTTAAATAGCCGATTATATCAATTTATACACGGTTGTAATTTTGATAAATTCGATTATCTATTAAATGCCCATTACTACCTAAAAAAAACCAAAATCATGATTTTCAAACAGAAGGCAGTCATCATTTCAAGGTCTAATTCTGTAACTATTGCTACATCTCCAGACCATTTCGATATAAAATTTTATTTGGCACACATCTAACTTCCATTATCTATGTGTATATTATACATGACGTAAGATGCACAATTTAATATTTAGGTTTATGTAAGTTTCTATGTTTATTTAAATCCCGAGAATCCCAGAGGAATTTCCTGTTTTATATTCGTAAAGCCAAATGTTACTAGTGTTGCATCAAAAACCCTAACCTAAAAATAATTATTATGAAGACAGTGACACCGAAACTAAACGACATAAATGCTACCTGAATTCTGAAGTGAAAAGTCTATTTAAAAGTAATGAAAACTCTGACTGTTTTGGATTTATTTTGTGAGCGCAGAATGAGAAATTATGAAACTCGTTACATTCGGTTTACCAAAACCTACTAGATTTTGTACCCACGAATAACAATTCTTCATACTTCTTTTAATACTTTTAGTTGGTGATGCATTTACAGAAGATGAATTTTTCAAAAAGCAGAAATGGATATAAGTTTCAAGGAAATTGTAGCTGTATGCCGGCGTGCCACATATCTTTTCGTGAAGTCTAGCAAGGAACTTTTTTACAAAACTGTTTGATTTCTTTTAGCATTTAACGAAACCTGGAATACTTTGACGATGATCAAAATTTAGAAGTAGATATCCAAATTATGATTGCTTTGTTTCCAAATTATGATAGGTAAAGCAATCTTGTGCATCTTTGGACATGTTATGTTATTTCTTACACATAGTGGTGACAACATTGTACATACGTACTCTAAAGCAGGTTGTACAGCAATACTCACGTTAGTCGCAATTGGGCTGTGACATTTATGGAACATTAATGATTTGTGTCGTTTAATAAACCAGGCATATTTTGCAAGTTAAATTGCAAACGTTGAAGTGTGTTAATAATTTACTGGCATTATTGTTTTGTTAGACTGTTAGTTTTATGCATAACTGATTTTTTTGGCTTTTGTAATAACTTGCAGATAAGAAGACAAAGAAGATAATTCTTCGCCATGTTTTACGCACATTTTGTTCTCAGCAAAAAGGGCCCTTTGGCCAGAGTTTGGTTAGCTGCACATTGGGACAAAAAGCTGACTAAGGCACATGTTTTTGAGACAAACTTAGAGCAAAGTGTTGACAGCATTATTGAGCCAAAGGTATGCGGTCTTTCTTGATCGTACTGCAAAATTAATAATTATAAAAATGTTTCGCAGCACTGTAATACAAGTAATTTAGTCAGTAAGCTCCGAACTGAACCAGAATTGAATTTATTAATGCTTTTTCTATGTTTACAGCAATGTCACCATGAAACTAATACACAAGAAAGTCCTTAAATCTGTTGTGTTGTCACAAACAATTTAATAATAATATGTTCATGTAGACCAAGTGGAATATTTATAGTTGGTTTAAAATATAGATTACATAATTTTGAATTTCGACAGACGACAGCACAATCTGTAGGAAATCCTATGTAGTTCCAACAATATTGTGTTCATTTCACGGAGCTTGAATTTGGTATGTTTCTTCTCGTTTAACAATGTTACTATGTCGAAACGGTGTCTCCTCTGTCTAAGGTTTTGAAAGCTATGTAATTTGCGATCTGTTATTTCAACTCTTAGCTTTAAAACGTTCTAATATCATACTAGAAATCAGCGACTTGAAATGATTTTTAACATGTACCCAGAGTAATATTTATATTAGTTATTTTAATTTACAATAATTTTGATAAATGCAGAAGTGCCTAAACCTGTTTTGTATCAAGTTATGATTACATGAGGTTGTAATTACGTTTAAGTGATTTTGCAATTTGTTCCTTCAGCTATTAAATTTATTTCAGTTTTTATTTAAGTCATTCCATGTAAACACGAATGCGTCTTTCTTTTAGGTAAAAATGGCTTTGCGTACATCTGGTCACTTGCTGCTCGGAGTAGTACGCATCTATTCTCGCAAAGCCAAATATCTTTTAGCCGATTGCAATGAAGCTTTTGTTAAGATCAAAATGGCTTTTCGACCCGGTGCAGTGGATTTACCCGAAGAGAACAGAGAAGCAAATTTGGCTACAATTACTCTTCCAGAGGTATTCCACGACTTTGACACAACAATGGCAGATTTGACGTAAGAGAAAGCACATTTTTATGTTTTTAATAGTTCTTGCTTTTATACACTCTATTCAGATTGGTCCTTGTGATGTTGTAATGGCAAGTTTTTGAGCAAATTTAGCCAACAGAGATGGTTTATCGTACAATTTGTAGTAGCAGCTAGTACACTATGTGCTATATATTGGAGTGACCTATAATTTTAAACTAGAAAGGTACTTAATTTTTGCCATGTTATTGTTGCCAATCACTGTTCATTTTACAATAAGTTAAAGATTAAAATTGTGTTCTACATTTTTCAGTTGCTCGCAACTTTTTACAAACATGTTGTATTAATTGATCCTAGTGTAATTGTCTGCCTGTCTTGAATCTTACATTTTGCTGGTTCTTAAAACTTGTAGGGATATTGATGTGCAGCCACAGTTCAACCTAAATCAAAGCAGGGCAGAGGAAATAACAATACGTGAGGATTATGGGAATATAACGCTTGTTGGCGATGATGGCTTTGGTAAGCAATTTTGAGCGATATTATGGAGATTGTAAAACTGGCTCATGTGATTCACTTTTGGGAACTGGAGGCCATCATTAATGTAAACAGTTTGACTCAGAAAACTGTCTGTTACAAATCCATGGAAAAATGTGCAACCCTTTTTTCGCATTTTGTGAATGGTTACAATTCTGCCTTTGTATGCACATAGTACAAGGATGGGCAAGACAAAAATAAATTGATGAAAAATAGTTTTTCTCACTAATTTGCCACATATTATTCATGTTTGATGGTGCAGCATTTCTTTTCCTAAGCATTTTTGTTGAATTAGAGTACGTCTCATTTTGTTATTTCAAACAGATTTTATTGCATATGATTATCGTGTGTTGAGATACTCTGTTTATAGTAACAGGCTATTATAGTTGATTGTTTCAGAGCTTTCAACTGCTTTCTATTTAGGTGACATGGGATTTGATGAAAGAGAAATGCTCAGAGAAGGACCAAGCCTTGATGAGCCGTTGATGCACCCTTCAGATGGGTCAAATCTTCTGCTTGAAGAATCTCACAAAAAGGATGGTGAGGTGTCCTTGGATAAGCAAATGGAAATGGATTATGACAAGCCTTTGCAAGATGATGGTTTTGGTGGTGCTGTAGGAGAGGGTTTACTTGGTATGTAGTATACAAAAAAGGAACACAGCTTCAACAGTTAATCAAAACTTCGACAGGATAATGAAAATCTTGCTCAGTAATAGCCTCACTGTTTTGCTTTTTTATTTCATTTAAATAAAGCATATTCAAAATGAGGGTGCTTAGCAGAGTGGTCATATTAATGTAATCAACTATAAGTTAAACAATGCATGTCAGAAGGGTAAATAGATTGGTCACTGCTAGGAAGACTTGCAGGTTTGATTTGCGACTTATTAAGGGAGTAATGTATGCATAGAATGGCTATGTTCCAGTTGCAGTGATACTATAATATTTGTTATCCATACTGTCATTGATTTAGTTGTTCAGCTCATGGTGAGAAAGTGACTGTAACCTGGAGAGCACTTATAAAGAAATGCCATGTTGAATAGCTTTAAGGAGTTTTTGAAGAGTGTCTTGCATAGTAGTGTGCCTTTCTTTTGATTATCTATTCATATCATAAAGTGTTGAACACTATGGAAAATGATTTTATTTCTGATTATTAAGTGATGATATATAACGGATGCTGTATACAGCGAGTCTTGCATTGCATTGTTTGACTTTTATTTCAGGTGATGCCAACTTCATGGAAGAAGGAGCTGGTCTCTTCGATGATGCACCTATGGAAGACAATCGGTTGGCACATGGAGATGGTATGAGTTCTGATGACGGTGGCGACATAGGAGGAGGTTTTGAATCTGATGGTGATGATTATGAGCCTCTATGTGAGTATTGCAAACTATTAAGTGCGTCATTTCTCTTATTTTTTTAATAATTTTTTAAATAAATGTAGTAGTAGTTATATAATAGTCAAATGCTAGAGAAATATAATGGGGTTAATTGCTGAAATGCTAGTCATTTATCAGTAATATTATTTTTGTTTTTTAACTATTTATTGTATATTTAAAGATACAACGAATTTTTAAAAACGATGTAAACTTTGTTTACAATTATGTCTTTCATCCTTATGGATAATTATCGGAAATAAAATTACACCTCATTTTGCATTTTCTTTTTTTAATTTAGCTGCTGCACACGATGATGACTCCAGTAGACCTGGCCCTTCAACACAGCCCTTTGTGCCTCCACCACCTCAAGCACAAACACAAATTCCATTTGGGGATCGCAGTGGAATGGTACGTGAAACTGGTGGAGCACAAGCTGAAGAACATGAACAAGGAGATCAAACTACCCTTATTCAGAATGAAGAAGAAGCCTTTACTTTGGAACCTCTTGATGCAACTAATGTTCTTGGTATAGCAAAGTTTAACTTTTTTATTTAGCATAAGCCACTATAAATGCTTGTAAGTATTTTATAGTAAAACAGTGTGGTATATGAATCTTTCGCTAGATTAGTTATAACAGTTTTGCTAATTAGCTTATGAGCTAATTGCTAGCCTTTTAATTAGACATTTTTTCATAAATTGATAGCTTTGATCACAAATAATTTGTGACTCTGCAGTAGAGCTAATCAATATTGAATAAGAATTTAATATTACGCATGTGCAGTTTTCAACTGGGCATGTAGGTGACATTTTTAGAAGTGTAGTTTCTCTTATTTTATTTCATTTTGTGGTGTACAGTTTTTTATTCTGTTGCAGGCAATGAAAGAGTACGTGTAAAACGGAAAAGAAAACTTGTTATTGATGAAATTAAAGGGATTGATGGTGATGATATGCGAGCACAGTTGTCTGATACATCAGATATTGTTACAACCCTTGATCTTGCACCACCCACCAAGAAGTTAATGCATTGGAAAGAAACTGGTGGTGTGGAGAAGCTGTTTGCTCTGCCTGGTCGGGCATTACATTCCAGAGCTTTGGCAAAGGTAATTAATTTTAATAAGAAAAAAAGGTTTATGAGAACTGCTTAAAAACCTGAGAACACTTATCAGTGCAATAACACTCCCTATATGAAAACATATACTTTTTGAAAGATCTGATTTTATTATACATCTCTGCAATTCCAAGACTTGTTATTTGTTTTCAAGAATTCCTGCATCTTGTTCTGATTAAGCCTGACATATATTAATAATATTATCCAACACTTACTGCATTCATTTGGGCAACAATTATTAATTTGCATTAAAATATGCTGATATTCCTGTATTTACATTGCATGCATTACATGGTATGGATGTTATGTATTCATAAATATAAAAGCGACAAACTAAAGTGGGGTTTTATAATGTGCTGTTGTGTTTTTTATACATATATTGTTGCTTGGAGTGTCTTTGAATAACGGGAGGGGGGTAATTTTATTATTGTGATTTGAAAGCATTTTTTTCACAAATTGTGTTCATTTAAAAAAATGATGTGAGTTATAGTTGTAATCACGAAATTAACCCTTGTTAGTATTACTTTGACCTTGCTTCTTATAGCAATTTCCATTCGGATTATTTGTAATATACGTACTATGGTGGTTTCATCTTTCATTTATTATCTGTGCTTCAGCTTTTTACAAGAAATTTGGTAACAAAAGCAATATTTGAAGATGAATTTGATCATGAAATACCAGTAGAGGATCGATTGGAGCTGGAGAAGGAATTGCAGAGAGAGGCAGATTTAACTGAGAAAGGTGACTTCTTTAATGCTAGCGTTCACTTATGATTGTGAAAGGTGTTTACAATGTTACCTTTTTAGCTTTGGCCTGACATGCAAACTCAAACCTCACACAATCATTATTCGTCAATGTGCCATTTAAGCGAACTATGCAAATATGATTTGTTGATGCGGTTGATGTTAGAGGCACAGTGCTATATTTCAAGGTGCTTGAAACTGTGTGGATATGAGATCTGAAGTTCTTTTCTAAATTACTGTCTTGTGTCTCATGCAGTGGATTTCTGCCCTGTCACTAGTGTTAACTGAATGATGTAGTTTGAAAAACATCGTCAAGACGTCCTAATTTAATTACTAGTGCGAAATCAGTTAGTTAAATTATTTGCTTTATTTTTTTATGTTGTGCTCAAATTTAAAATTTAGGTAATTTAATGGGTAATTTTCTTTAGCTAAGCTGGTCGCATGAAACAGTCTTGAATACTGTCGTATTTCGTTGGGAAAAAGATTTTAATGTAAAATTCTGTCAAATTTACCTGCTATACAATAAACCTAATGAACTAAGATAACTCAGATTAATAATAATCTGCCATTTGGCCTTTTGTCACTTTTTCTAGCTGCAAGCTGGTTAGTATGGTCACTAATTATACAGTGACAGCATCAAGTGGCAAAGCAACAGCCTGTATGCTGCTTATTATTGACTTCCATTATCAAAACCATATCAACGAATTACTACCGCTAGTTTTAGTTCTCCAATATTTAGAAGATTTTTCAAATAAACAAAAACTCTGCTATTTTTTGGAAAAGTAAATCTACATATGTGTTACACTAGCTGTACTATTCGATGAAAATGCATTCCAAAGACTTGAGAGCATTACGGTAGGATTATAATACGACTGGCACCCTAACGTTGCTTGTTAAACTGTTAAGGACAACAACTATTATTTCATCATTTCAATAAATCCTTTAGAGAGGTGTCAGAGGAGCAGTCGTGAGTTCCAGCAGGACTGCACCTTTTGTGTCCGCTGTTCTAATACTAGACATCAGACAGGAAACATGAATGCCAAAGTTTTAGACGAGTCTACAAAATTTTACATTGTGTTTAATATTGCATAGTGGTCAAATTGTGCCTTGTTGTGTTGACTTTGTACATTTTAAAGTGTGGCAGATGTAACATGAATCATTGTCTAATGACAAATAAGTATGTTGGGTCTACTTATGCCAGTTGTTGTCATTTTTTTGTGGTTTTATTCTAATGAAGTATGACTTCTTCAAACATACTATTGTACTCTTGAGCTAATTGTTGTTATGGTTTCAGATTTCTCACATGTCAGAGAGCAAGAGTCTAGATTAGAGGAACCTCCATTGGCACTCACTGAAGTAGCGACACCTGCACATGCCGCGGAGCAACTGGAACAACACCACCCTGAATTAGTTAATTTGGCACCACCTGATGAGCATCCGCAACAGCACATTGATCAGTACGATGATCCTGTCACACCTGGTGGACCTATAACACCTTTCACACCTGGACCTATAGATGAGGATAGGGAAAAAGATTTGTCACCAAAAACTCCTCAGGTAGTGTTACATGAGCATTAGCAATGTTTTTAACTTTAACTGGGAATTTAGTTAGCTGTTTTCTGCTTATATTTTCAACATAGTGGTTTCATTATCTGATTAGATCCAACCATTTGTGCTGTGTTGTGTCACTGATGACATTTTGTATTTAGCCACCAGAAGAAGTTGAAAACTTGCAGCAAGAAGAAGGCGAGAATATTGAACAGTTTGAGGAACGACGGTGGAACAAACGATCTCAGCAAATGCTTTACACGCTACATAGAGCATTAAAAGATCAGGTAAGGAATGTCAGAATAAAATCCTAAGACATAGTACTGAGTGGTTATTCACATGTAAATATATTGATACAACTTTGGGACATTACCATGCTACCGAATTTTGTTAACATCCAAAATGCATCATCTCGAGATTCGACTGTGTACTACATTATGGAAATAAAATTAAAACTTTTCATTGCCAGGTCCTCGACATTTTTGTTAGAAAATATTGCTTACAGTCACATTTCTAATCTAACTACTGTTGTGTATATATATGTATAGGATGAGGCCAGTTTTATAGAAATAACAAGAAAAAACACACGGAAGCAAGCAGCATCAAAGTTCTACATGTTGTTAGTACTCAAGAAACAAGCTGCTATTGACGTTAACCAGAATGGAGCATACGATGATATTATCATAACTAAAGGAGCAAGCTTCCAAAAAGTACTCGATTTGTAATCTGCCACAATGGCAGTAAATGCAAAAGTTGTAAAATTAAATTCGCATTGTACAGAATCCTTTATCTTATTTAATTAGAGTATTAGCAGAAACGGTCCTATGGACTAGTTATTAAGACATATGTAGTTATAGGTGTAAGTTACGTTAAATTCTTTTATTTGTAAATATTTTGCCAAAAGGTACACAGTTCTTGTTTGAACTGAATAGCGGCTGTAAATTACTGAGGCAGTATTTTAGATGGTACAAAATTTGTTGTGTAGTGGACTATATCCTGTTTATTAAATACAGTGCTATTCTTCTAATTCAGGCATTAATTGTGTCATTCATTTATTACCTTTTAATCTGGCATTGGAGAAAAATGATCGTGCATTTGTAATTGTAGTTGTTGATCACCATTATATAATAATCATGTTTTTGTATGTGCCTGTTTAGTTTACTGACATTCGTGAAATGGTTGTGGTTTGTAATTTTTCTTTATCTTAAAGCTTTGTGCTGTAAAGTGAAAATAAGTCAAGACACTGTTTCAACTTATATGTTATTTTAACATTGTCTTTGTTTTCAGGTAAAAGAAATTTGGTTTTTGAACTATTGTGCTTTACATTCCTTACGTAAATATAATATACTTTCATAGGCACCTGTTGGAAAATATTGGCCTTTTCACATGTATCATAATTTGCCATGTGGCATAAAAAATTTTCTTGAATAATTTCAATAGTCTAATTCTCAAATGTTTATGCAAGTTGTTGCTATTGTCTTACACAATGACAACTGAATGTTGTGTTGCATTTTAATTTTGTATGGTTATTAAGACTGTGGTCATATCAGTAAATTCTACGTGATATGTCGATAATTCCACGTGAAACACAGAAATTAGTTGTACAGTGGATATGTTTTGCGATGATAAAATTTTATCGAATCGTTCATAGAACTAATTTTCAATGAGTTCCGCATTTGTATATATGGGGGACGAGTTTATTCGATGATGTCTATAATACAATTTCATATTTTTTTAGTTTGTGATGTAAACCACCTAGAAATAACTCGTTTCAATGTAAATGCAATTCGCTTAAGTGTATTTAGTGCTATAAGCACAGAATTTGTTTGTACACGTTGAGTGACTTCGTCGTATACTTTGTCATAATTCCAATATGGTAATTTGATTGTATGCAGTTCAATTTTCTTAAAATTAAATATATTGGAATACATTTTTTAAAATCTGATTTCAACTGCGATTCTGTGTAATACTAAGACCTGTTTCTTTAAGACTAATTTCGTTGATTGCCTGCAACATGCTTTGATTAAACTTAAAGTATGCACTTACTGCATTTGCTACGGACACAGTTTATCATTTGGGGAACTAGTATTCATATTCACATATTCATGTTAAATATAGATCTGCATGTTATTTATTTGTAAATCTAATGGTGAGAAATAAAAACGAAGTTTTATGATGCAGTGCTGTACTTTGGCATTTTGATAGATGAATGCATAGATGTTGAGGCTAGATTGGGAGAATGGCAGTACGGATTTCGACCAGGACGAAGTACATCAGATCTTGTGTTTGTGATGAAGATGATAATGGAGAAAAGCTGGGAGTGGGGAAGGGACAAATTTGCTCTCTTCATTGATATGGAGAAAGCTTTTGACCGTGTCCCAAGAAAGCTGCTTTGGAAGATTATGTCGGAGCCGCCGTATTCTGTTCCCAAAAAGCTGATAAGAGTTATCAAGAGCATCTATAGCAATAGTGTGAGTAAGGTAAGAAAAGGAGACGTGGAGACTGACTGGTTTAACATCGAAGCAGGTGTAAAACAAGGAGACGGGTTGTCCCCGCTCCTATATATCATATTCATGGACAAGTGCATCAGAGATACAAACCCACGACCAAACCAGCAAGTCCTCGCCTACGCGGACGACGCGGCGGTGATGGTGGACACCATACAAGAACTGCAGGGTGTGGCCAGTTCATGGTTATCAACAATGAATAATAATGGAATGAGCATAAACACGGCAAAGGGAAAGACTGAGTTCATGCACATAAGCCGTAGAAGAGAGGAATTTGATGTGTATATGGAAGACAGGAAGCTGCACCAGGCAAATTCCTATAAATACCTTGGGGTGGTTGTGGATGAAGGAAATATTCAGGAAACGGAGTTGAGTGCGAGGATTGAGAAATATACAAGAAATTTTATGATGATGTATCCCCTATTGAAAGAGAAGTGCATACCCAAGCAAGTCAAGACAACTATATATAACACAATATTGAAACCAATACTAACATATGGAGCTGAATGTTGGTCACTTACAACGAAGACATCCTCAAGACTACAGGCAGCGGAAATGAAAGTTCTTCGGACTATAAGGGGTGTAACAAGGATAGACAGACTCAGAAGTGAACAGATAAGGTCAGACCTCTCAGTGAAACCACTCTTGAGAGAGATTGAGGAGAGCAAGTTGAGGTGGTATGGGCATATTAAGCGGATGGACGACACGAGATTGCCAAAGAAATATCTTGAATGGAAGCCGCAAGGCAAAAGACCAGTGGGAAGGCCCCGGAAGAGATGGCTTGATGGAGTTGGAGAGGCGCTTGCGAGGAGAGGAATCCGACTGGTGGATGTGGAGGAGGAGAAGACGTATGAAGACAGAGACACCAGGAGAGACGTTATCAAGTGTTCGCCGGCTGACAGATGAAAATCTACCAGGAGGATGGTGAGAAAGAAAGGTGAGAATGCATATCGCAATAGCATTTCTAGGAAGTATTTTCTGAAATTGCACATTAACAAGCATATTTGCTTATCTTAACAAAGGTAAAAAGCTGACTGCTAAAATTATCCTATTCAAGTCCCGATGTCAACTGTGTCTGTGCTAGTGTATAAATCCATAATAACTTACTGAATATCTGATTTCATTGATTATTATGTCAAAACTCGGAACTAAATGGGTCACGTCTCACCTTTTTACTTCTTGAATAAATTATGAATTTGTACATGACAATGTGTAATTTTCCTAAAGTTCAAAATACTAATATAGTTTCTAACCAACAAAAATAATTTAGTGAAAAAGACTATACAAAAATAGTAATGCATGTACCAGCAGCACCCTAACGAATATCTAAATATATATAACTATAAAAACAAATAAGACGTGATGTCTCATAATTTGAAAGAATGTTTCAGACTTAACTTTTTAAAAAGATAAGGAGTATGACAATGTGATATTATTTTTGCATGAAATTGGAGAGTAAGGATGGTTGAGTGATTACTAGGAAGTTATGAAATGTCAAGCCTGTGACTGCTGGGAACACTACTACTGACCAGTCTCAACAGCCTTATTTCCACAGTCCTTAAGGTTGAATGTTGATTGATACAGAAGAATGTTAAGAAACTATTATGATAACTAATATAACATGTATTTAATAGAATATATAAAGTAAAAAAAACCTTTTACCAAAACATTTCTCACTTAGTAGATACAAAGAATGGTAAAGCATAAATTTATAAAAAATAGAATTCTTGACTTGAACTTGAAACAAAAAGAAAAAAGCTTAGGTTTTTTAAAAACAAGAATGAGGTAACATAATAAAGTAGTTTTCCAGAAACTGGAAATTTGCTGTAACATGCTAAGCATTTGGTCAAGTTTCATATTAGACATATCTTTAGATACAACAGGACAGGCAAAAAAACCATGCCACGACCTTCGGTTAGGGTTTAGTTTGTTCCAAGCTTCTCGGACTGAACTGTCGCAGCTTCAACAGCATCCATGACAGCGCCACGAAAACCAGCCTTTTCAAGCTTATGAATGCCTGCTATAGTGGTGCCACCTGGGGAACAAACTTCGTCCTTCACCTGCCCCGGATGTTTGCCCGTTTCCAAAAGCAGTTTTGCAGACCCCTAAATGAAAAAAATATAATTTCTGGCAGTTAAAGAATCATCCAAAAATGCATGAGTTTTCCTATATGAACATTTTAATCAGTGGCCACCTGTCAAAAAATATATTAAACTCATGCAAAATACGATTGTGGATTGTTTTCAGAGTTTGTAGGATCATAATTTTAGGTAATTCTGTAAAATAATTTAACTGCATAAACCCTTGTAAAAATTGGTAGCACGTGAGATCATACACTATGCTTAATTTGGCACGAGGCAACTGGCACTCTAGGCAATCATCTTCGTAAAATTATAATGAGAATATAACCTGATCTAAGAATTCTTCTGTCCTCTGCTATACCAATTATTTCAAACAAATGTTAATTTGTATGCATTAACAATGTAAAAGAAACATCATCACAATTATGACAGGAATGAGTACTTCATATCCATTCTCCGAATATAGCTAGCTAGACTAGTTTATCTATACTAAGATACACATGTCGCAGTCAAAGTTTCTGCAACCTAAAAGTGATTCACAGCATATAGCACTTTGAACAGGAACTGTGGGCCTGTGTGCAATAGTTACTTTATATTATTACATTGAAGTAAGGCAAAAACTATACATACTATAAACAGTTAAAAAATTTAATGTGATTACCATCACAGTCTGTGCTGCAAATTTCAAAGCCAGGGGACGAGGCACACCCATCCTCACTGCACCATCGGCAAGTGCTTCAATAAATACCATGGTCTAAAAATGGAAAACCAAATCTTCACATGATCTGAAGTATCTGGGGAGTAATAGTAGTTAACACTGTACGACTTTGTAGGAATAATCTCTTTTATTTAACGAAAATTCTCCATCGAAAAACAGATTGGGGTCTACCAGTTATCCCACTCCACCAGATCTGAGACTACCCATATAACATCCAACAGCCCAAATCATAGCTGGTTATTGAAATATGTGGCAAGGACACAATGAATAGCACATGGCAATTTAATTCACAGGCAAATAATAATAACAACTGCAAATAAAATACAAGACTAAGTTTATCTAGTTAAAGTAATTACAATACTAACTTTACAAGTGGGGAATATTTGGTGCTGGGTATAATTTTTTAAGATAAGATGCCACAATTTTATGAATATCTTGCACCAGTTTTTTTTCAAAGAAAAAATAACTGTTGAACCCATTGTTCATATGTTGTGCTATATGGCAAAAATCAGAAATCATTGGTATGGCAGGAATGTTAAGTCACTAAAAGAGGATCTCAAAACCAAAACTGTTACAAATTCAGCAAAACAGAAATGGTACTCACAAAAGCTGGACCACATCCTGATACAGCACCAACACTGTCTTGTAGGTATTCTGGAACCTCTTCATAGCTACCCACACATCGGAGTAAAGAGTGAACAATATTTCGAGCATATGCACCGCAATGCTTGCCCAATGTGTAAGATGAGGTACTTTCGTTGACAAAACAAGAAATATTGGGAATGACTCTAACCACTGGTGTGCATGCGGGCAACCCCTGAAAATATTTGTACCGATAAAATGTGCAAGGAGTTAACATGTACAATTAAAAATAATTATACACTGTACAACATTCGTAATATGAAACACTATAAACCGTTATTTGCTATCTTGTGTCAATACGAGTTCCTAAAGCTGTAAATGTATCTTAACATCTGCACCAGTTATCAAGCTACCTATCCGTGCAAATTGATTATTTAACAAAAGCCTATTTATTTCAAAGTTAGAGTTCAAGACTCAAGAATGACACCTCTTCAGAAGAAACCACAAGTATAATAAATAACTACCAGATTGATGGTGGACATTTGTGGACAGTTCCTTTAGTAAAATTAGACTGTTTGGTAAAAAAGCTGCAAGCAGAAAAGACAAAGTAACCGATCATTGTTTGACTTTGTTTTCGTAGCACCATGAGCATATACAGCATTGATACCCATGAAAACACAAACGTATTAGAGCGTTTAGGTGAATTATTAAGCATTTGTTGTGTTTCCCCAGTATAGAGTTAATTTACAGAACATTCAAATTAATCCTAACCTAGAAGCTTGGAAGCCTTCAAAGTTTTGCAAAAAAATATTTCAATAAAATGCATTCTCGGTAAAAAAAATTCCTGCAGATTTTAACATTGCTACAGAGCGATAGTATTGAAATATAATGGTATCAAAAAAGTGCATTCCTTAAGAACTAGCAGCCTGTAACACAGTCTTATATTGGAACACAACATGGAATGTTCGTGCATTACCGACAATAAGTGGGTACCTCAGCATCTGCTCTCTGCAATTTTTTAAAAAAGTGCCAGGGTAACTCAAAAATATGGCCCTTTTGGAAGGAAATAGGACACAACAGGGTGCATACAGCAGACCTAACCTAATATGAAGAGAAATGAACAGACCTGTAGGAATCTGCAAACTATCATGCAGCAGTACATTACTCATTTTTTTTCTGTTTAACACACCATTAAATTATAAATGCATAACAACAAATATAATGTGTATAGAATTATAGATTATATACCTTTTCAAAGTAATCTATTGTCAGTCCAGCTGCTACAGAAATAATAGTGTGTTTCGAGGGCTGTACATTGGAGCCAATTTCTTTCAAAATCTTTGGAACAATGTTAGGCTTAACAGCGATGATGATAATGTCACAAGTTTTCACTACATCTAGATTGTTTGATGAGTAATTAACAATCCCATGTTTCTAAAAACACAAACTACTGCAGTGTTAGCTAGCAATAATTTACACTACCAAGGTAATTATGTGTCCATAATTGGAAGGGAGAAAGAGAGCGAGAAACTAAGAAAAAAGAAGAGATTTAAATTAGGAATGGAAGTAGGGAAAACATGGTTTAACATACACTGTTATATCCAGTGTAAAATTAAGTGCATTGTGAAATATTTATAACCTTCTTGGATCAATAAAAAAAACCTTAGAGTTATAAATAAAAATCAGATTTGCTTTACAAAATGAAACACTGCAAACAGACAAATTTTTTTGCAAATTGAGCTTCAAGGCCTTGTTTGTGAAGTAATAATTTTGCAACACACTATTCCAAATAGTGTAGCACTGTCTGCCATACTGTGTATCAAAATTAATGGCTTAGGTTAAAACAACACTCTTTCCAGCCAAAATGATGACAATCTGCTTTCAGTATTTGCATTCATAGTTATTAAGATTTTATTATTAATATTGATTTTGATGTTTAGTCACCAATCCATTCCTCAATGAACACATGCTGCATAACAGCTAAAAAGTGGGAAAAAACAGGAGGGCTTTTTATTTCCTGATCAGTAAGACATTTAGTTATGGCTGTGTTTTATAAGCTGCATACCCACCGTCAAAACGAAGCTGACATACATTACAGCTTTCTCTTAATATTTGCAAATGTTTCCAGCATGCAAATGTCCAGCATGAGATAATATCTCCAAAAAAGAAACTTTTCAGATATGCAGCCAGCACAAAAATAATATAAAGACAAAATTGATGAAGCATATGGAAAAAAAGAAAATTTTTAAATGGAAAGGAAAAAAATCTGCAGGAGACAATGTGTTACCTTTAGTTCTGGTGGTTCAGCTTCGGGACTACTCATAACAATTTTATCAGCAGGAACTAAACCTGAAAAATATATAAGCTCGCTTAAAAATTAGCCTAAGCTGCTGTTCCAAAGTCTATGGTGTGTACCATGTACCATTCACATGGGATAACCCTAGTCCCTACAGATGTCCTTACTGAGCGGGAGGCCATTCAGAAGCCACCTTGTTCGTCTTCCATCTAGTATGGCTGTCTTTTCCAGACAAGTTGTTGTAGGGTCCAATCTGAACATCATGTTTTTTTAGACGCCTCTAAGAAGCCTTATGCCACAATGGCATATGTACGGTCGAGCACAGACATCCAACTTCTCGTGTCCCGTGTCCATTTATCACCATTGAAACCAGAAACATTAACCTTGCCAAGGTTGGTATTGATGGCTGCCACTGTCTGTGCGTTTGGCTGATTACGTTCATACAATAGTGATTAGTCTTTACGGTGTTCGTCGTTGATTCTATTCGGACCTCATGGTTGTCCCATGTTGGCTTACTGGTAACCCACCTGAAGGTTTTGCTCATAATCGAATTTGTGAGATCCTTTGAAAATGTCATTTTGATGCGTGATCCCATGTCATTCTGATGTTAGTGGGGTTGACAATTCTGCTGGTCCCATGTCAGTGAGATTGACAATTTTGTCACTGACCTCCCAATACCGTGGAGTTAGTGTTGCCATGTTCCAGAAGTCTGTTTTGCGGCATACAGGCTCAAAATAACGATCAGTTTAGATGGTGCGTTATCTGAGTTTCTCCTCCATTTGCCAACAGTGATTTAGACCACTTTGGTCCTTTGATTCTTGCCAATGGGAATAAAGCATGTATTCTTCTTTTCACATATTTGGCTATTTGTGCTGTCCATCTTGTGGTGGTGGATTCTTTCAGTGAGTATCGATGTGTGGTATCGACAGTCTAAGCTTCTTTAGTGACAACCTTTCGGCCAGGGTCTTTGTTTGTATTCAGTTTCGTAATAGAAACTGGAGTGGGAGTGTAAATTCCGCTCGTTTTATTTTGTTTGATTCCGTTTTAGTTTGGAAGAGAGCGCAGAGAGTGAAATGCAAATGGCATTGCTTGCTGATGTGTTTTCTATTAAATCTGATAATTTTGCCGTGATTTCTGTTTCATAGCATTCTGTACTCGCAATAGACCTGTTACACAGTTACTTGTTGCGTTCTAAAACTATTTCTTGCAATTTGCGTAGTCGATTCACACAGCCCCACTTTTTTCGACATGATGGGATAAAGATGAACGAATTTTTTCCAAGAATCACCCGAGTTTGATATGCGGTACTGCACCAGAACGACTTTTCCATGCACTGGTCTAGGAAAGTTGCTCATAAGATGGTACAGTCATTAAACATTCAGCTCCAGTATAAAATAAACATGCAAAGATTATGAGATACAGAATACCACAAGTATTCACACTACTTTTTCTCTCAACATTAACACTTAAAGGACAAGAAAAAGGGTACCTGGAATAGGTTTCTGAAAAATCGCCTTAAAAGATTTTATTACTTTATAGCAATTTTATGCATATTTCGTACTCACATTAAAAGGAATTTCTGTTTGTTTTCATTTAAATCTCCCACAATACTGTTCCGACGGCGCCATTACATGAAGTCACGTATGCAAACGTAAAAAAGGGGAAGAAAAGGCAATGTTAAATTATGTCCCAAAAAACTTTCCGTGTAAATCTACAGAAGTACTACATTTCGCTTACCTGCTGAAAAGACTTATGTAACTAGAAATAATAATTTAAAATGTTTGTGCCAATTGGTAAAATGTCTCTGACTCACACTCCAGGGTGTGCCACTCACTAGCCAAAAACATATTTTTAATCTTATTGACAAGATACAGTAATTGAAAATTTTACTTAGTTAGCAACATGTATGCTACGAAAGCTCTGATTATTTTTTCAAATTTTACTCAGTGCTATCTAAACTTGTGTCAGATGATCTACCATTAAAATGGTGCATCTAACGGTCTTCGCGGGAGTTTAAATTTACAAGTATTATACAGCGTTGCGGCCGATGCAAACCCTGCATGCAAAAAGGTAGTAACTGGTATAAAATTTTGAGACAAATTTTTTCAGCTTGATGAAAGTGGAGGGTTTTCTTGTGCTTTAAGTAACAACATAATTTAGCAAAAACAGGCTGTATGAAGTAGTAAAGTCAGATGATCTCTGATTAGACAATTGATTAGACAATGTCGGGCAGCAATTAAGGATTAACAGTTGTACAGTAGGTGTCGCTTAATAGACCCAATCGCTTAATTGACTCAAAAAAGCCTGGTACGGGCTGCTTCTATTCAAATGTACATAAAAACTATCGGTAATTGCCTGAAATAACTCAGCATAATTGACTCACTATTTTTCCTTCACATGCATCAATAAGACACTTTCGTGTGGCTAATAAACTTTTATGACTTTTATATCATCTTAGTTGGCTTTTGTCCTATAATATACATAGAAACAATCATCGTTTTGTTTGTAAGTAGGAACATTTAGCATACCCTAATTATGCTACCCTAATGGTTTGTTAATCACTTGTTTAGTGTTTTGCTTTTGAACCTCTGGCAGTCTTTGCCAGAAAGTTTAACACAGTTAGATGTTGCCGTTATGCCAGGGACGCGGGTATAGTACAGTAAGTATGTCACAGTTATAGCAAGCTGGAGCTTAGGCGAAGCTACAGGCGAAGCTGCGAGGAAGCACAAGCACCACCAACAGTTTAAGCACGCCATGCACTAAGTATTTGATGAGAATTTGTGCATCATACAACAACAGATTTTCAACGTGTTTATCATTTTGAGAACTTTGTGCGCCAACTTCTTCGTGATAAAATGAAGCAGCCAAATTTGAAGGAATTTTTGTAATTATTGCAGATAAGTAGACTTGTGTGATTTAAAAAAGTATACTTTTTAATTTATTACTAATTCACTTATATAAATTAATATTTTAAAATATTTTTTTCCAATTTTTAACTGTACAAAGGAATTTAGGCTTTACTTTGTTTCTAAAATTCATTAAAAACCTTTGCAGTGCATAATAAGCTGGTGACTCATACCTCTATACCAGTAATACTGGTACCCATTGGTTAACAGGTTCAGTCGGTTAATTGAGTCAAAACACTTCTGTCCCAAAGTGAGTCTATTAAGCGGCACCTACTGTAGTAGTACTAGATTAAGTAGGGCATGTTTACGTGTCATGCGGTTTATAACATTGGTAAACGTTCACTAATTATTTGATATTAATAAAGTTAATCGTTTTACCAATAATTATGCGTGAAGCATATCATTACATGGTGGCAACGATGTATGAAAACACCTAGCGCTAGAATATTGCCAAATATTGACGGATCATTGAGAAGGTATCAACTTTACAACTGCAAACCGTCAATGGTAAGTTTGCATGCTCATAGCATCCATTGTAATTATTGATCGTCAGCTCGGCAGTCAATGGCAGACCACGTGTTCGTATTCTTGGTGCATTGAAAACAATATAAACCGATTTTATTTGTTCCACTACTCCAAAACGCGTACGCATCCGGATGCTACGTAAACGCCACTTTATGCGGTTTACACGATGGCTGGTGAACAGTCACTAATTATTTGATAGTAATAAAGTTAATCATTTTACCAATAAATATGCATGAAGCATATCATTACAACAGTCATTAAAGACTAGTCTAGAAAAATTTTGCACCCTCTCACACTTACGCCGTGTTGCCTCCCACCTTGCTACGCGTCTGCTATTTTTCACAATGTTGCTTGTACTATAGTCAATTGACGACAAAATCAGTAAACTGTGGTTTATATATCGTAAACACACTTGCACCCTATTGCTATAAATGCTTAAGGAAGCATCTACAACCTCATTTATAAATGTTGACAATCTCTGAACTAGCTTCATCAAATTCTGTCTTATTTCATAATTATTTCTTATCACTGTACAGTTACAGTATACTATAAAACATTATAAGGGTAACATGTATAGGAGTATGTTACCATCGCATTAGTAACGTATTTTCAATTGTTGTATCGTGATGTACCGTTACTGTTCGTGTGTGCGAAATAAAACAATTCTTATTGTTATGCCAGATGTGACATTTAAGTATAGCTCATAAACCTAAATTTTAGATCGCTCAGCCTGTTTTTGATGCCCAAACTGCCTGCGCTAAATTTGTCAGCTGTTATTTTAGTGGTGGTTAAAAATTAGCAAGAATTGCTGCAAGGAATGCTTTGTCAACATGCGGCCGAATTATGTTCCGTCCAAAATGCAGTAGTCAACACGTGGACAATAATTTTAAAAACACCATACCAGAAGTTACAAAGCCAAGAGCTAATGCAGTTGCCATCTTGCCAGCACCAATGAAACCAATAACTTCAGTGAGTTTTTGTTTTTCCTTAGCGCCTTTTTCTTCCATGATTTTTCTTAAACTTTAAATGTAATACAAAATTATATGTGAGAACGGACTTTACACTGAAAGCAAACTGGTTAAACCAATGCTTTGCAGGGAGCAACTGCAGCCTTTGGCGGTAGTCAATATAATCGATGCACAAGACTGCTCCTTAAGGACACTTACACTCGTTAGCCCACAATTCACGCCACGCTCGCTGCTTGGCATCTCGGCTCCGTGATATACTGTTGTACTGACAAGTTTAGCCTCTAACCCAGTACACTCATGGAAATTAGAAACCCCATATTTTTCCACAAAATAATTGTCGATTAAGGATTTAAACTTCACTATGATGGATATGGCAACACCATGACGGGCAGATTATTCCATTCATTCACTACTCTCACAGTTAATGAATATTACCAATGTAAAGACGTGACAGCTCTTTAAACAGTTTTAAACAATGTTCCTTTAGTTTTCAGAATCAATAACTAAATTAAAGAATTTTTCAGGTAAAGTGTTTTATTTCTAGTTAGTATTTTATAAACTTCAAATAGATCGCCACAGTGCCTTCTTAATTCAAGCATGGTCAAACTGCAATATTTCAACCTTTCTAGAATGCTAGATTTTTACAACCGAATACTATTCTTGTAGCACGCCTTTACACCTTCCATAAGCAATATATCTTTCTGATAATGGGGATTCCAAAGCTGCACACAGTATTTTAGATAAAGTCTAACCAAACAAATGTATAATTTCAATATAATTTCTTTATTTCTAGACACGATGTGCTGCTTTAGCATGCCCAAGGTTTTGCTTGCTTCCTTAACAGAGGATACATATTCCTGGAAAAATTTCATCTCTGATGTTACTAACACACCAAGATAATTTTTACTACTGTACTTTGAAGAGCTGTTCTATTCGTAACATAGTCACTCAAAACCACAATGCACTACCTCACATTTATCAACATTAAATAACATTACTCCACCTACATAGCTAGTTGTTCAATATCATGCTGTGAAACTAATGAATCTGCTACAGAATTAATTGGATAATACAATTTTGTATCATCTGCAAATTTTAAAATATGAGTGGAAATATCATTATCTATATCATTAATGAATACAGTGAACAACTCTGGTCTGAGTATCGATCCCAGTGAAACAAAACTTGTCATCAACCTTTCAGATGATTATACGCCATCAAGTACGACATGTTGTTTTCTTCCAAACAACCAATCTTTTATCCAATTGACGATATCTCCAGAAAAACCATGTGCTTTAGTCTTTTTAAGCAGTTTAAGATGAGGCACTTTATCAGAAGTCTTGGCAAGATAAAAATAAATGATATCAAGAAAACTCCCTTGATCAACACAGAACTAACATCATGGCCTTTAGTTAATCCATGTTGGGAGTCAAATAATAAATTAGTTTTTTTAAATGATCAATGATATAACTCTGCAAAATAGACTCCTTGGCTTTACACACTAATGAAGTTAAAGAAATTGGCTGATTATTATCAGGATCACTGTGCATACCTTTCTTAAAATAGGTGTTACATTGGTTAACTTCCAACTATGAGGTGCTTGATGAGTTCATAAACTTTGATTATACAGTGAGAAAAGGGAATGGCTTACACAAAGAATCTGCAAGTTCAATTAATATCTCGCTCGGCGCGAGAGTCGTAGCAAGTGCGCTGTAGTTGGAAAGTAGAAAAACAAAAATTTTGATAGTCGAGCAGAAGAAAGATGGCGTAAAAACGTGGTTAATTTGATCATAATCCTTTTTTTGAATTTACCGGTTAATAAAGCAGTGAAACCATGAAGATTCAGTTATTTTTTATTTGTGATGGAGCGACCACAATGCCGTCACAATTAATAGTCTAGAACCAAAATTATTAGGACCAGGTGTTTTAACTGGGTTTAAGTTACGAATATGATCGACAAGCATTCCTTCAAATATCTGTAGTGAAGTAAGCATTTCATTATCCACGTGGAGCCGGAATCACTAGCAAGAGTAATTTGAAAACTAAGAAGAACATGATCACTACTACCAAGCTTGCCAACATCCTGAACGTTATCAATAATATTCTCAAGTGTGTTTTTATCGCACGTAGGAAAATTTACACGTTGAGTAAAGAAACCATCTAAAGTAGCATTCAGAAAATCAGTAGGTGATTTAGAACAGGCTGTCAAAAATTCCCAATTAATATCAGGGTAATTGATATCTCCAAAAATAATATATTCCTTAGAATCAAGATTGTTTTAAATATTAAAGAGCACTGAATCATTTATACTGCACTAGAATTAGGAGATTGGTATACTAACCCAATAGCAACATTTCTTTTATTGCCTTGATAAATTTCGACCCATATAAGATTAGTAAAGTTCAATAGGAAAAAACCTGCCTTGGAAGTTTTTACTCACACATAACACAGTGCCACCACCCCTACCATCGTCCAAAGACGATCTTGACGAAACAGTTCATGAAAACCTGAACAAAATTCAAATAAATCCATGTTTTCATTGAACCAAGTCTTAGTTATGCTTAAAATAAGTGGGTTATATATGACAACAAGAGCAACCGTGAAACTTGGAACTTAAGCTTCTTGCACTAGTATATAAGCAAGTAAACGTATTTACATTATATACAGAATTAGACTTCTCAGACTGTTATCAATTATTACAAGGAGTCTGAAAGTCATCGCCTAGACTAATAACACATTTAATATGTGACAGCTTGGGAGTAATATAACGAGAAATATCACGCAATATAGAACGTTTCTTCGGCTCTACAGACTGCACAGGTGCAAATTCAAGTTAGAAATGTGTGAAGGTCTCTTTACCTTAGTAGATTCAACTGAAATTCCTTAACCTCAGTAGAACTAAGTGGTGAATCCAGAGTATCTTGCAATTCATCGCTTGCTACAGAAATAGATGAACCACTAACTTCACTTATATTAGAACGAACTGCGTAGTCAAGTTTTGAATTACCAATAACGAGAATCGTTCCATTAGATATTTTAACAAATTCACCTTTATTAGGTTTTCCTTCAGTTCTTTAACAAGCTTAATATTCTAATATGGTATAAAGCTAGGTGTAAGGGGAAACTGTGTAAGAACTAAAACAGTAAGTTTATTTTTACTGTTAGAATCTAGACCAGTAAATGTACTACTACTAAATGCAATTAGTGAGTACTACTTCATACTACTACTGCTAAGAACAGAATAACAATGATAATGTTAATGATGATGATCATAATAATAATAAGAATAATAATGATAGTAGTAGTAGTAGTAGTAGTAGTAGTAGTAGTAGTAGTAGTAGTAGTCGTAGCAGCAGCAGTAGTAGTAGTAGCAGCAGCAGCAGCAGTAGTAGTAATAAGAAGAATTGCTGTAATTTGCTAAAACTTTTTTTGTACGTACATTCGGTGTCCTTGAAACTGCTAGCGTGCCTTTAGTGAAGCTAACCTACAATATGTTTTGTCATCTAGGTGTTGCTAGGAAGGGGAGACTTTAGACAGTCTTAGTGCATGCCCAATCCAATGCAATCTTCTTAGTTGAATTTGTTTACTCCAAGGTCCACATTATACAGATCATCATTGGATATTCTGTCAGGCACTTTAATTCTTCGTAACTTTTACAGAGATGTCTTTGAAAAGTGCCAATTTTCAGTTTTGAAAATAAATAAAGAGGGACAACAAGATGCAAAATGCACGATGAGTTACCGTTTAGAAAAATAAAATTTAAAGTCAACAATACAAAGACGGAAAATACCATATTTGAAGATAAGGTAATGACTAGTGGAAAAGATGTAAGTATCTTGGTAATTTGATAACCATAACTTGGTAACACCAAAACCTGCATATAAAGAAGGAAAATTCTTGCATTGTCTGCTTATTCAGATCTCATAATGGTTTTTGAAACAATAGGCTTTTTCTTGAAACCAGAGTCCATATCTTTTCAACTTTAGTTGAACTTGTGTTTTTGTACAATGCTGGGCTATGGACGATAAAAGTTAAATAGTAGAAGGAAAGTGATACTTTTCAAGGAATATGCTCACTTTGCCTATAATAAGAAGCTACACTGGTCAATCACTCAGTCCACAACTTATACACCGTATGTACATCTGTACTGAATGATTGCCTTAAAACCAGACGAAAAGTTGATGGTACAAACCCACTGTTATTTAAATTGAGGCATGATCACCGGGAAACATGGTGGCCTTGTGGTTGAGGCGTCAGTCTTGCAAGCTGAGGAACCCTAGTTTAATTCCAGGCTGTGTTTCAACTTTTTGCAGTCGCTTTTTTGGTTTTGGCCTGAAAATTTAATTAATCGTGGGTTTGTACCATCAATAATCTTGACATTAAATAATCTTGACAATAATCTTGATTATAAATAATCAAAGAAAACGTGTTAATTTGGCTTTGTGATATAATTGTAAATTTATTTGATAAAATATACTTCATGAAGAATAAAAAGTTTAGTTGAAAAATGAGTAATGAAATTTCATTAGTTATTCTTTTTTGTATTTTGCAGTTTTAAATATATTCCGAAATTCCAAAATTAATACTTGGCTTCATTTACTGTTCATCGTAATAGAGGAAACTTATATGAAAGCCAGAGTAATTTTGCTATACCATAAGGAATAAGTCTATATTTACATCAAGATTTCTTTTTACCGTCTAATTTCATGCCACAAAAAAGCTAGCATTAAGCGAGTTTGGCATTATAACAAGGTGCATTAATATATACATGTCGATGCAAATACGGACATATTGTTTTTCCAAAACTGTGGGTGTTCAGGGAGGTTAGTATAATGAAGGGGGCATTATAGCGAAGTTTGATTGTATGTTCTCAACAACAATAAAAGAAGAAAAATAAATTATAAATGACATTATAAATTATAATTCATTTCAACTGATTAAAGAGTAAAAATTTGGAAACTCAAAAATTCTTATTAAACTGCAATAAAGCTAACTGTACCACACCATCTACAACATATGGCTTAAGATCAATGAATTGTGGCTGAAGTCTGTCCATTTGAACAATTTCTTGAACAGCTAAGCAAGCTGGCTGATCAAACCTGTTACCCCAAAGCTCTAGGTGGGTGAGTGATGAATTATTAATCAAGCATTTCATTAATGCACATATGCCTTCACCAGATATGTTGTTGTTTTTCAGCATAAGCACTTTCAGTGAATTATTATTTGATGCTAAAGATTCACTGATGGCTATTGCACCATCATTTTCGACTTTGTTGCATCCTAGCTCAATGACTTCTAAACTGGTATTGGTTTCAAGTAATGACGCTATTTTTATTGCACCATCTCTTGATATTAAATTACAACCGAGATCCAAAAGCTTCAATGTGTTATTATAAACTAAACCTTCATCTATAAGCCACTTGATACCAAAATCTGTTATGTTGCATTTCTGAAGATGAAGTTCTTCGAGAGTGCTATTTACTTTCAGTGCTCGTGCCATGGCTTCTGATAATTCTTCTTGTAGTGCAAAATAAATTGGTCTATTAATATTTAGTACCCGCAATACACAATTATGACGAAGTACATCTGCAATTGCTATAATAGCTGTCAGTCCAATATCTGTATTTCCAATGTTAAGTTTTTGCAAATAAATACTTTCCTGCAACAAATTAGAAAATGCCAAACCACCTATATCACCTGTCTTGTTTCCACACATACTAAGGCTCTTTAAACTTGTATTTTCAAGGAGCCCTGCTGCAATAACTCCGGCCCCGGTGGCTCCTATGCTATTAAATGCCAAATTCAGGTCTTCTAAAGAGTAACTCTGTTGCAACAAACATTTCAAATGATTTGCACCTACGTCTGTAATGTTATTATACTGCAATTCAAGAATACGACAATCGACATTTCCACTAGTCAGCAAATCGCATAATACATTTACATCATTATCATCAAGTCTCCTAGCATCTGATTCATTTATCACTTTGGCCAAATTCCCAGGCAGTTTTAGTTCATCAGTTCTATTATCCTCTTTGCTTAACAGATATCCTTTAATGTAAGTATTTACTGGCACACAAAGCTTTTCACAGGAAAACACGTAGCGCTGATAGACATTAAGTTGACTTTTTTCACCCGTTATCATTTTTTACGAGTGCACAAAAAATTAAAGTTTTAAATAAAACAAAATTACGTAATTATTGTATACGCTGTTACTAATATAAACAAGCGGTTGCTACAAATAGCAGATATCTTTGAATTGAGGTCAGCCTGAGCCAAAGCACACACTTTACACCAAAGAATACAAACCACAGAAAGTAGGGATCATACTGCGCAGTGGTTCGCGCAGTTAGTGTCGCCCTAGCGGCAGTTCAGTACGGACTGTTGTCAGGTACGCAACAGCGCAAGCTGTGGGTACTGTAGCAGATGAATTGATGAGACCATCAAAACCGATTAACAGGCGCTCATAAATTGCTCAGCAGTGAGTTGCAAAAACAAATAAAATATCTTTTTAAATTTCGCAAGGATGCAGCCAGGTAATTATAATAAAATATTAATTATAACACAGTTTTGTAACTTTTGTTACAAGTTAAATATTCTGTACACTAAGCAAAGACTGCAAGGCCTACATCTCTCTTTGGCGATTTATAGCAGCTGTTATATTTTTGAATATTATTTAAAGCAAGCATAAGGCATTAAGAATAATTAGTAGTTAAAATAAAAATTATTATAATCATATCGCATAAAAATTAATAGGCTTATTTACAAAAGTTAGGAAAGTTGGTCAAAAAGAAAGTTTGCAAATACCTGGCTAATGTAGTATTCGATTTCTGGAGAAATATTTTTTCTAAAAACATTCCTATTTAATATGTTCTTATCAGGAAATATAACTTGAAGAAATATTAGGCCTGACTTTCATGTGTAATACCTTTCATAGAAAAAAAATCGATTTTTTCAGAAGAGCAAATGATTTTCCAGAACAAAACTTAATCTAACCATCTGCATGTTTTGTTAATTCCAGTTAAAAATATTTAAAAAGCATATAATCATACATTGGCCTTTGTTATGAGTTGGAGTTGGCTATAAAATGACGTTGAACACACAGAGATGCATTTACGACATTACTCCTCTTTTTTATTATCAGTGAACAAAAAATAACTGAACGAAACATCAGAGCTGTCATCCTAAGCAGCCGACATTACTTCCACCTCTATAACAACCAACTAACTAGGTCAAAATCTAGTTACAGAATTCAGGCGAGAAGCCAACCTGGCGCATAAATTAGAATCTGCATGCGTGTCATTACACCTTATATATCATGTGCAGACATTACTTATATTTAGCCTAATTTTTTAAGATTCAGTTAGCCTTACATCAAAATAAATGTTCATTAAATACAGTTTGCTTACGTGTAAAAAATGTACTTGTATAAACGTACTAATAAAACACCTGTGGCTAAATCCACTGACAAGTCTTGATAAATATTATTTATTGATGGGCTTAAATCAATTGATTTTATACAGGTCTAGGTGCCAAGGGCAATCATTTTATATAGTTAAATATATAGGCGCAGCTTCATAGAATCTAATTTTCGGTATTTGACTCAAACTTAGCTGATCTTATTTGTTTTTCTTTTGTTTTGTTTATTAATCAGATTCTTTAGTTATTATTTTAATGCATGTATTTTGCAGCTTGGTTCAGTTCCCTATTTGAAAGTTTATTTAAATTTCTGTTTGGCTAGCTTGCTTTTCATTTTATTTAATTTGTTTTTTATTATTTTTTATTTAGTATCATTGTTATTATTTTGCATGTTTTTCTCATATTGAGTTATGCATGGACGATATGACAGCTTGAACTTTGATCGTTTTTTATTCAATTGTACCACATTATTTGGCTTTTGCTTACCATTGCTTTTTGTTGATCATTTTCCTGTATGTTTAGACATCTTTGATTGCATTTTCATCCTTCAGTTATTTAAAGTTGATTAGAGAATTTTAAACAGATCAAGTTGCTAAGTAAAATAGTAATAATGTAATTTCACTACTATTCATGAGTGAAATAGTTACGGTGTCATCCCAATAATCACATACATCCATTGAAGGATGGCTTGACTAGTTGACCCTCTTGGCCTTTCACCATCGTATTTCCATTGTGAAAATTAAATACATTTACTTGCCTCAGTTATATCATGAATATGGAAATAAATGCATGTTTTGAATTGAATTGAATATATGGAGCACTGTATCATGCAATTACTTGTTTTTGCATGCGTGTGTGTGCGAATTATTTATATACAAACCTACAATATAATATATGTGTAATTATATAGATTAATTGCAGGGCACATAAATGGGTGCAATTTTTAATGTGCCAAATTCACTACCTCTCATTGGAGTAAAATGACCAAGAAACAAATGGCAGAACCTTCAACAAAAGGAAAAGAAGGATCTCTCTCTGTGTGTTTCTGTCTCTCTCCCTCTCCTCTCTCTGTCTCTCTCTTTCTTTCTCCTTCCCTCCCTTTCACCGTTTCTCTTCCTCTCCCTCTCTCTTTCTCTCTCTCCCTTCCTCTCTTTCTCTCTTAGAGAGGGAGGGAGAGAAAAATCAATGAATCACTAAAAATGCATTACTTTTTTACATAGTAGGCAGCCCACCACACAGTCAGCTAGCCTCTTTCCTCAGGAAAAACAATAAAATTTTACTTACAAGAAAACTGAAGAGGTATTTGCAAGTACATAATACAAACTTATTGCTACAATTTTTTTTCCTTTTCATGAAATGTTTTCAGTTGTTTTAAACTAATAATTGCTTTTAATTGAGATGTTTTCAGTTTTTTCAAACTAATAATTGCTTTTAATTGAGATATACTTCTTTTATTAAAAACGCAAAAGTGATTTTAGCTTATTAAAATTGAGCGTATGCCAACATTATTGGTGAACTTAAGAATATTATTATTACAGTCAATGCGCCGCAATTTTTTTTTACTGATTCGCCGTTTGATGCCGCCAGCATAGCCGCTAATCGCAAAAACAAAATACGTAACAATAGGATTTTCGTCACTTCCTCTTTATACACGTTGAGAATATGGTGTAGGTAGAGTAATTCTACTGCGCAGTTGGGTTTCCCTAGCGGCACAGCAGTACGGACTGTTGTCGTCAGTTACGCTACAGCGCAAGCTGTTCGCACACCACTGTGTACCGTAGCAGATAAATTGATGAGACCACCAAAGTCAGGCCGGTCAACAGGTGCTCATAAATTGCTCAGCAGTGAGTGCAAAAACACAAATAAAAATATCTTTTTTAATTTCCCGGGGATGTAGCCAGGTAATTTTAACAAAATGCTAATTATAACACAGTTTTGTAACTTTTGTTACAAGTTAAATATTTTCTACAGTAAGCAAAGACTGCAAGGCCTACATCTCTCTTTGGCAATTCATAGCAGCGGTTATATCTATTATATTAATATTCTTGGTATTTTTTACTATTATTTAAAGCAAGCATAAGGCATTAAGAATAATTAGTAAATAAAAACTATTATATTCATATCTCATGAAAATTAACAGACTTATTTACAAAAGAAGTTAAGAAAACTGATCATAAAGAAAGTTTGCAAATCCCTGGCTCATGTAGTATTCTATTTCTGGAGAAATATGTTTTCTAAAAACATTCCTATTTAATATGTTCTTAGTAGGAAATATAACTTGAAGAAATATTAGGCCTGACTTTCATGTGTAATACCTTTCATAGAAAGGAAATCAATTTTTTCCAAAGAGCAAATAATTTTTCCAGAACAAAACTTAGTCTAAGCATCTGCATGTTTTGTTAATTCCAAGTTAAAAGATGTTTAAAAAGCATATAATCATACATTGGCCTTTGTTATGAGTTGGAGTTGGTTATAAAATCACGTTGAACAAAAGGAGATGCATTTGCGACATTACTCCTCTTTAATTTTCAGTGAACAAAAAATGACAAAACGAAACATCAGAGCTGTCATCCTAAGCACCTTGCATTACTTCCATGTCTATAATAACTAACTAGGTCAAAATCAAGTTACAGAATTCAGGTGAGAAGCCATCCTGGCGCATAAATTAGAATCTGCACGTGGGTCATAACATCTTATATATCATGTGTAGGCGTCATTTATATTTAGCCTAATTTTTTTGAAATTCAGTTAGGCTTATATCAAAATAAATGTTCATTAAATACAGTTTGTTTACATGTACAAATGTACTTGTATAAGTGTACTGATAAAACACCTGTGACTAAATCCACAGATAAGTCTTGATAAATATTATTCATTGATGGGCTTAAATTAATTGAATTTATACAGGCCTAGGTGCTAAGGGCAATCATTTTATATGTAGTTAAATATATATGCTCAGCTTCATAGAATCTTTGTATGTAATAATGCATACATCATATAGGTATATGAGTGTGTGTGCATGGGTGTATCAAGACGTTACAATCAGCGGCGGATTATGATTTTATGGGCCTTAGGCTTGAGCTTGGAACGGGCCTTTTAAATGTTGCTACACTGCTGAGCTGACGTGTTTTTGTGGGGCTCTCGTCGTTTGTAAGTAATTATAACTGACTTTGCCCCCAGAAAAATTCGGAAACTGAAATTTTGAACTTAAACTGTGTAAACGTGAATTGTGTAAACCCGATTTGAAATATAGTGACTGACTTTTGAAAAAAAAACTTTTTTCTATATTTTATTTTGGCGGGCCCCTTGCTCTTTTGTCAATTTATTTTTTACAAAAAAAATTTTTTCGTTTTATTTTGCCAGGCCCCTTTTGATCCCGGGCCTTAGGCTTCAGCCTATTCAGCCTATAGGGCTATCCGCTACAGGTTACAATGCCCTAGGCTGGCAATTCAGCTAGTCCTACTCATCTCTGCTACTGTATTGATTATTTATATATGAAGCACCGTGTGCAATTACTTGTTGTGTTCATGCATGGGTGTGCGCATTATTTATATACAAACCTACAATATAATATATGTGTAATTATATAGATTAATTGCAGGGCACGTAAATGCGTGCAATTTTGAACGTGTCAAATTTGCTACCTCACATTGGAGTAAAACCACCAAGAAACAAATGGCAGAACCTTCAACAAAAGGAAAAGAAGGATCTCTCTGTGTGTGTCCGTCTCTCTCCCGTCCTTCCTCCCCCCTCTCTCTCTGAGAGGAAGGGAGAGAAAAACCAATAAAAAAATGCATTACTTTTTACATAGTAGGCAGCCCATCATGCAGTCAGCTAGCCTCTTTCCTCAGAAAGAACAATAAAATTTTACTTACAAGAAAACTGAAGAAGTATTTGCAAAGTACGTAACACAAACTTAATGCTACAATTTTTCCTTTTCATGAAATGTTTTCAGTTTTTTTAAAACTAATATGTCCTTCTTTAATTAAAAACGCAAAAGTGATTTTGGCTTATCGAAATTGCGTGTATGCCAACATTATTAGTGAACTTAAGAATATTATTATTACAGTCAGTGCGCTGGTCAATATTTTTAATCATCCGCCGTTTGATGCCGCCAGCGTAGCCGCTAATCACAAAAACGAAATACGCAACAACAAAAAACATTTCGTCACTTCCTCTTTTTATACTTTGCTTTACACTGAACTAGCAGTGTGGGTAGGCGTGTGCTAGGTTGAGGCGGCCATAGATTAAATACAAAAGTTAGAATTTAGAACGGACAGCTGCAACGAACTTAATGAAGCGTGTAATACAATAATAGCTTTTTGCAAGGGAATACAAAAACAACAAATAATATGTAATACAGAACAACTCATTACATCAATCACTAATGTTGATCGAAACAATCTATTGGTATTACTACACATGCTTTCCTCAGTCTAGCAGTTTGAAATATTGAGTCAAATGACTGGACTAGCTAGAAGAGATCAGTGTCGAACTCGATCCTGCAGTGCATTTTGCTTGCTCCCAAGTTTGTCTTTGAATACTGATTAATGGCATGTTCTTGGATTATCTTAGTTTTCATCCCGCCTTCCAAGATGTGTTTGGCAGGGTTGCAAATTCTAGGCTATCTAGTTCAATAAAAAAATCAGTCTCACAGTTTTCATGTCGTTCTAGTCTTACACTGAATATAGCTGATAGTTGTTATGATTTTTATGTCTATGAATGTAGTTTGTGCCTATGCTGAGTGCACCACATCACAACATATTTAAAGTAAAAGCTCAGCTATACCATCGTTTTTTCACAATAGTTCAAGGAGGTAGTTCTCAGCTTCATCGCTTTGTCTATAGCTTTTGTTGATTTTGTGACCTGTCATTGAGTTCCACATTAAATAATGCTTTATAGTAATATTATTTTCAGTTTTTCACCAGTGTGAGATTTGGTGCACAATTATAACGAACAGTGACATCCAAAAGAAATTAATTTTTAACAGAAATACTGGTTTGTAACTGGCGCAGTTAGAAAATTCGCGGAATTTGATTGATTTTTTGTTGAGTATCAACTTTGAGCTCGGGGGCGACTTAGGAAAGTGCGGGCAAGCCGTTTATGGTGGGTTAAGCAGAGAGAACAAAAAGTAAACTGATTGTGGTATATGTTACGAAGATAATATTAGCAAAACCAGAATTATTTTTGTAGTTACCAGTAAATGCTAAAAAGGTTGAGGATAGTAAGAGTGTAACTGCTGAAGTACTGTGCTGAAGAAAATAACATTCTGTGTGGGGAAACTTATTTAAGTTAATTAACAGGCTTAACTAAGATTTCTTAATTAAAATTGGCCATGTCACTTAGAAATGCATGTTTATGTATGACTCGTTTACGTTTGAAGGTAAAAATAATTATAGACTAGGCTTGTTAAAATCAAAATTAATATACAATTCGTAATCCAGCGACGGGGTGTTTAGCAGGTGTGCTATTTGGCCCTCCACCACACTAAACTTGCTGTAATTGTGATGTCAAATATAGTGGCACCAACGCAGATAGAGGGAGGTCATACTATCAGAACATTTTGTTCCCATTGGGTTAACATGGGATCTACGAATTTTGACAGATTCTGCTGCCAGTGCTTGTCAAGACGTGCCTTAATGTTGCTCAATTTTTTGCGCAATGCTTGTTGCCTCAACTACATTTGCTGAGAGCCTGTTCCAGGGACTGACAACCCTGAATGACAATACATTTTGACCAACTACCCTAGTACAATGCTCGAGTAGTTTGTATGAGTGCCCTTGTGCCTGTTGTCGTTGACATCTTGTAACATAACTATCCATGTGTATTTTGTCAGTACCATGTAGAATCCTAAAAGCTTGTATCATGTCCTGTCTCGTGCTTATACTTAAGTGTGGTTACACCAATTACTTGAAGCCTTCATGAACAGATTACATTACTCAGTCCTGGAATCAAACTGTTCATTCTTTACAGAATTTTCTCTACTGTGCGATAGCATCCTGTCTTGACGGATTCCATAATTCATCTGCGTAATGAAGGAAGGGTCTGGCCAATGACTTATATAACAGCAGAGCCATTGCTTAATCAAAAGACTGAAAATTGCACTTGATTAGTGTTAACCTGCAATGAGCCTTCTGTGTGATGTAAGCGATAATGAGGCTGGAAGTTAAGGTTGCTCTCTACAGTGACTCCAAGGTCTGTTTTCCTTATTAACTTTGCTAATACTTGATTACCAAAGCTGACGACGTAGTTAGACTGAGAGCTTCTGTCACGTGACCAGCATTACCATTTGTGTTCTCTGAATTTTGATAATTTTTTTCCAGTCAGGTTTCACCGGTTTAAGGCTTGACAAGTGTGAGCTACTTGACTAAATAGTAACTACTTGCCAGTCGCCATAATCTAATTCAGCGGTGCACTAAGTCTTAGTGATTTATCAACGAGAAACGGAACAGTAAGTTTCACAGTTATTAACGCAGAGCGAATCAGTTGACACAGTTTATTCGGAAGCGTAGTAATTAATAAATATTTTAATGACGTGCACGCGTTAGTGAACAAACTTACAATACTGTAGCGTTTGGTGAAACACTGCGAAAGACAATAATAAGAGCTTGAAATATGAAACTACATTGTACGTGCGCTTGGCTTGAGCAAAAATTGCACCAGTATAGCACACTCTATAGTAGCTTGGAAAGTTGGAGAACTGTTGCGCACTATTTAGTGTAATAAAGTTGTGTTATTTATAATATTAACATCAACTAAAGTATGGATGCACAATATCCTACAGTTACAGAACGATATTTCACGCCAAAATATGTGATAGGCGCAGGTAATTAATAATAGCTTACGAGCTGTTTGTAATTCAAAGACCACAATTTGAGACATAATGAAAATTCAAAATTAAAAAGTATATAAACTCCTATAATCTCTTGTGTTGACTCCCTATTTGGATTTTAGATTAGAACATGCTATACACATAAATATCAAGTACATCAACAAAAACCTATTAGTTTGGAGAAAGGGAGGCATGACTAAATTGGAAATTTGTAACTCAGGATGCACTGATTAGTTTTTTATTTTGTTCATTTTGGATAATAATTATCTTGAAGTTTTTTATACATATACATGAACATGCGTATAATTATCCTAAGAAAGTGTTGCTGTGAAGCATTTGAGGACAAAATAATCAAGCTTTCCCTTTCTAATAACTTTATAATGAAGATACCTCTCTTTCAAGTTTCTTTCCTAAACTTTCTCTGGAAATTATTCTTAGAATAAAAGTTCTTGTTATTTAATAGCTGCCCAGGAGCAGTACGCAGTATTGCGACGCAGCATGGGTTCAGTTCTTGTGATGAACAGCAGTGGTAGTCAGGGTAATCAATTTTTAACTTGTGCAAAACTTGATTGCTGACATTTGTTTAGCTGTTTTGACCAGATTACTCTAAATCTGCTCTAGATTGATGCAAATTCCAATTTGGGTCCTTCAGCAATATAGTTAATATAAAATTATTATGGAAACATGTCAACTGAAAAATGCAAACAAAGTTGAGATAAATTGACCAAGTTTTGTACAGCTGCATTATAACACTTGAGTTGGGCTGTTAATTTAACAAGGTTCACCTATATAAAAGCCAATAACCAGTTGGAAGGTTGAGTCACAGCTGACAAGTGATTTTTCGGAATATGAGAGTGCCAAAAATTTATGCCACTAATGAGCAGTAATCAGGTGGCAAGGTTTTCTTGACTAATCCCTAATGCACATATACCTAGCAAGGCAACCACAAGGTAAAAATGGCAATTAATGTGACAAATGCATTAAAACAAGCATGATTGGCAATATACAGACAGTGTGATAACTGGTTACACAGCATGTTTGTGGTGTTGTAACTGAAAAGTAATGAAATATCTCATTGTGTGTCGAGTGAGAACCAGCACTTCAACAATAAGTATGTACAAGTCTATGCAACGCACTGTGCTCAAGATATTTTTTGCAATTAAGTTTGAATAATATTTTTGTTTCTTAAATATTCGAGGACTTACTTTCATTTCCAGATGTTAAAAATCGTGCAAAAGAGGACCACAAAATACTCTTCCACTCTAACAAGTAAGTCATTAAATTGTGCAGTGTTTATCAGTCTTGAGACAGATGAACTAGAGAGTAATTTTGTAGGGTGAGGTTACTATCAGTTAATGCTTTTGCATTTGCCCAAAAGATACATAAGCACAAGCATACATATTCTCTGCCTCATTTACTGTGTTGTGGTATAGTCATTAACATAAGTTAATAATTTTCAAATCACTGTGCACTAGTACTTAGGGGTGTTCGGAATTAGGTTCGTTATGATTCCAACCTCACAGCCTCGATATCTTGACCTTTCTTCAAATATCGAACCTTGTTCCCGAACATGCAGTACCGTCCCCAACCCCTATTCCCAAAAGTTTATATTATTCAAAAGGCAACATTTACTTTAATGTTTTCAAGGCATTGAGAAGAAAAATGAGCCATTTATCAAGTTACCCATCGTTTAAATTTCGTAATAACATATCCTTTATTGAGATTTTATTATCCATAACTGCATTGCGTGATTGTTACAACTAGCCTACTTCTTAAAAGGTCTTGTAAATTGTTTAAAGTAAACGCATGATTAGCTTTTCGTGACACAGGTGGATTCAGCCACATTTGTGGGGCTTCTGGAGCGGTGTGTTTGCCAATAATGTTGGAACAATTTATGAAAAGTATTTTGTGTTATTCTGGCCTCACAGTACTGCTACTAGTCAATCAATCAATCAGTCATTAGTATCTTCCATATCAAAACGTCACATACGCAGATCATGCTTCTTAGTCAGTAGGCTGTATGCATAATTATTCTTTCTAATAATTATTTTAACTTCATAGAAAAAACATGTCTACTTTATGTTCACTTATCATAGTGAAATGTACAGACTTAGTGCTGGGGACACCGCAGGAAAATGAGGAATACACTTATTGCTTCTACATGACCCACAGCAAACAAATGTTTTATCATTGATAGAATCACAGTATAATTAAAGTATTTCTAGGCAGTGTGTTGTTTGTGATACCTTAACTTATAATGACAGTGCATATAATGCCAGTAAGTTATGAGAGATGTTATAACAATGTTATAACATGACATGACATGACATGTTAATTTGTATTTCAGTCGCTATTTGAGAACAGTAAAAATGGGTTTAATTTGGTAAATCTAAAGCAGCATCATTAGCTAACTGGTAGATGTTATCACTTATTATCTTGGTGTCTATAAAATGCTTATGCATCACAGATAACAATCCACTGCCTGGCTTTGTCATCAATCAGCCCAGCAAGTACGATTTCCTGTTTACACTTCAGTAAGCAATTGTAACAAAACACTTTTGACTGCAAACTTCTTAGTTGTGTCAACTAAAAAATTTCTTAAATCTTTGGCATATAGCCAAAATTTTTTAGTAGAAATGAATACTAACAAAAATAAAATTCGTAAATAAATTTCTGAGAAATTTTTTTGTCAGTAGAAATTGAAAACTAGGTCTTTTTAATATTATGTATTTTACAGGTGTTACATTTCTGCTGAAACACATGTATTTTGCTATTTTAGCTTCTATGAAGTTAAAGCTAATATTTTTTTCTTATCTTTAGAATCGCTGTACTCACACTTGCAGAATTCCATCCTATACTGTATAAACAGAAAACCATAGCATCTGTCAACTTTAATCTGGGAAAACACATGAATAGAGAGGAAAGTGCTGTTAAAGGAAAGCGAAAAAGGGTATGTTCTCCCTGTCATTCTACATAATATGCAAATTTTTTTGTGAAAACACCCTTGAATATATATTTAATTATTTTATACAAATTATGTGCTACAGCAATTTGTTCTATTAATACTGCTGGTATATAGCATAGATATGGTTTTCATAACTAGCTGCATCAAGCTTAACGGCTTATTATTGCTATATGAAAAAAATTCATATGTCTAGCACCAGCATTGAAGGCATACTTTGATTTGGTGCCACCTGTAGGACAAGGAGCAAAACACTCTTTTTTGGGCATTCTATCCATTTATTCTCAAAACATATTTGAGGAGAATAGAGAATAGGAATGTGTCTGAAGTTATTAACTTATTTAGATAGACCTTTAGATTTTCTTGAAGGACATTGCCTTCTTACAAATGGTATCTACGATACTTTAGTTACACAATTATGTTTTAAAAACATGATTCAGGCAACTGAAGAATGTGTAATTCTGAGTTCCAATTTGAGTGCTGCTAATCGAAGCATTCTTGTCATGTTTTTAAAGTAATTTATTTTGAAAATATAGGGTGGACATTGGTTAGAACCTTATTCTCCTGTTTGCTGCATATCCTGTATAGACAATTCTTCATATACAGTTTACAGTTGCATCCGAGGACATTTGGTAGAAATTAATACCAGACTATTAGATAGACCTAGTCTTGTTACAGCAAAGGTAAGCATTTACTGTAAATCTGAGTAAATTTTGTTTATTACTTTAAAAGACAATTTAAAAACTTAATAAAACATTATTTTTTCTGTAGCTAATGCATTAGATGGCAAATTGAGTACACGATTTAACCTTCAAGGTTTGAAATTTTTTCTTTCGTACACAAATTCGTGTAGTCATTAAGCAAAGCTACATTTTAATTGTAAACTGTTTTTTTAGCCCGACAGTGATGGTTATATAGCTATCATAATGACTAAACTAAACGAGTCACAAATTGAGCAAGAGAAACTTCTTACAAAGCAGCAGTATTTGCTTGCAGCAAACGAGAAACATATTGAAGGTGATGTTCAATTGCCTGTGAAGCTAACAGAAACCAAGCGGGAGCAGAGTGACGTGAGCACAACAACAGTAATGGAAAAGTATTTACAAATTGTAAACGATATTGAAAGCACTCTTACTGGACCATACTTTATGACAAGGAATGACTGTGAGGTTATAACAGCACCTACTATTATAGCAGAGGAACAGAATGATGAGAAACAAGTTGATTCATGTATTATAACTTTAACATAAAATGCGAGTTTAATTGGTAAAACAACGTAGTGGTGACAGTGAGCTTCTCTGCATAAATGAATTATTGTGTGGTTGTGTGAATATGCTATATATTAGCAGAATAAGTGATACTTTCTGCCAAATTCAGCAAGTGCTACCTATTGTATTTAGTGGGCTAAGGAAGGTTGGCTGCAAAGGTGCAGGTCTGCCATACTGGTCATTTGTTCAATAGCCCATACGCTTGTTCGGGCTAAGAGAAATGCTTAAAATTTGTGCGTACTGGTCATTTGTTTAATAGCCCATACACTTGCTCGGGCTAAGAGGAATGCTTAAAATTTGTGTACTATGTGCTGAGAGTCATGACATGTTGAGAAATCTAAAGCAATTATAGTTGGGTACTTTCTATTGATGTAATAAGAAAGAAGTGCCTGTAGTAAAGATCAGTGATATCAGTTTAAAGTGGTGTTAGGTAAAAGTTGTTTCATATGGCATACAGACAAGGGCTAGAATTTCAACACGAATCCTCGAATGTAAATAGATATGCATTGACCTCTCAATAATACAGTCATATCTCGGTTTGCCGGACAAAAAAGTGGGGAGACGTCAGTCCGAATTTGCCGATTGTCCGTATTTACTGACACTGAGCTAGTACAGTAAGCGCTGTGTATTAGACTCACGGTAATGTAGAATCAATCCCCTAATTGTCTCAAAAATGTCTAGTACGGGCTGCTCCTATGCAAAAGTATATAAAAACTGTTGGCAATTGACTCAAATAACTGTGCATAATGGGGACAGTTTATTTGGGTGCGGCCGTTTGGGCGTTAGGCACCTGGTGCCAGAATCAACGCAGGCAGAACTTATGCAAGAAAATTGTTTTTGTGTTGTGCTACAAAATGCGATATCTGTAGTTGGGTTATTAGCTGAATCCTGTTTGACTGCTTAGTTGCATGCTAATTTCTGAAATTTATGTAAAATATAAGCAAATAAATAATTATTTTCGTGAATACAGTCGTGTGATTGACAGTAGAAATAACTAAAAGTGTAAAACACTCATCAAGGATAAAAAACTCTGCCACTGAATGTACAATGAAATCATGCATTTCACAAGAGATGCAGGGAAGAAATTTAATCTTGAATGTGATAATTATGTGTTAAGCATGTTTTCTCATTAATTGGTCTGCTTTCTTTCGAATAAGCAGCATGTATAAACAACCGTTCCTATCAGGTGACTACCTATACGACCCAAGGTCAAATACTCTAATGTAGTAAAAACAGCTTTATTTTCAGCCCAGTCATGTACGACAGTATCATAACAAGCAGCAGGTACACTCTGCTACATCATCAGCAGAGCTGCGCTAGTTTAATTTTTTCACCGGGAGAGGTGTAAGTGCAGCTCCATGGTGTTTCCCGCGAGATACAAAAAAGTTAATTACTCATTAATTAGACAACGTACTGCTAAAAAATTTTGCCAAGTTGTTCACGGGGAAGGCAACTATAAAATAAGTTTAACTTGATTTTCATGATATTCCCCCTTTAAAATGAAAACAAACAAAAATTCCTTTTAATTGGAGCACAATATATGGTTAAAAATGTTGTAAAAATAATACAATTTTTAAGGCAATTTTTCTGAAACCTACTTCAGGTACCCCTTTTCTTGTACAACCCCCATTTAATTAAAAATATTCATGGCAAAACAATGTACCATTTCCATTTTTTGTGATCACAATTGGAGTTAGATTCCGTGGATTCTCATAAGTTGCTGTTGCACAGAATTTGACAAAATCTAGCCCTAGGTACCACCTAGCTTACAATCTCGACCAAAGAACAGATCTATCTGAATGCAGAAGTGAGCTGAGTGGTGAACTCACTAATGTGCTCTTTTAGAACAGTACTCAACAAGAGAGACAGAAAAACGTAAAAGTTGTATACTTATTTTATAGTATTTTACTACTACAAGTTCTTACCTATTAAAGAATCAGTATGATATAATTGCTATATATACAGAAATAATACAGTGTCGTTGGAACTTAATTCACTGTATGAAATTCAAGCAAAACTATCAGCACATACTAAAAAATAGCGTACTCGTGTACTGTTCACAAGCAGCAACTGTACTATACTGGTAATGCAACACCATAATCCTCATCTGTTTCTATACCAATCTCCTCCTGTAATCAACAAGAATTCCTAGTAAAGAAAAGGTACTTTCATAAATAATTTCTCCTTTAAATTTATAGAGAGCCTATGTAGTGAGTCAGTTGCTCTCTGTCGTTAACAGTATCTGTACTTACATATAGTTCCTTTTTGGAATTCGGATAATTTTCCAGCACAGCATTTAGTATATTCATTGCCTAAAATTTAAATGAGAATAGATCACTTGACAAAAAATGCACATTTGGACAACTAAAAATTTTCCTTACACAAGGGCAGAAAACATTAGAAAAGCATGAAATAGCAGAATTCATTAATGGTAGCCAAAAGCTTCATGTACAAGATTAAATGTTTTGAAAAAGATTCTAAATAATTATTTAACAGTAAGTTAATAGTTACCAATCTTCGTGCCAGTTATTGTTAGTATACTAATGTTTAGCAGTACAAGCAAAATTACCAGCAAATCCTGACAGATAAAACTTACCATTCTCTTTCTCTTGCGCCATTCCTGTAAGAACTTCTTATTTTGTTTATAAATCTGCGTAAAAGAAAAATTGACAACTTATAGTGCAACGATAAAACTTAATTCACGAGCCTAGAAATGTAAAAAAACACATTAAATTATATGAATATATATGCTTAAACAGGTTTTTAATAAAAACATTTCCAGTGCAAATAAGCTAAGTCAAAGTCAGATGCATTCTTCTCATTTGCAGGATAATTAAGAGCTAGGTTTATTAAATATTTAGCAATCGAGGCAAATTTCACTATAGGGAAATTTCATGGCTTAAAGAGCGTTTATGCCCACGATTAATATTGCATCGGTAAAACATAGTTTCTAACAAAACAGAAAACATTGAAATCTTTATTTTACGCTAACTATGTAAATGTCCTTTAGCATATACGAACCTTCTCTTTCTCTTCTGGTGAAACCACGTTTTCTGCATTTTTTATCTGGTTGAGCCTTTGATGCAGTAAATCACACTATAAAAGTGAGAATATGAAAATTTCAATTAATAGCAATTTTCAAAGTATCTCTCTAATTATAAAGAGGTTAATAGATTCTCAGAATTTATACTCAGTCTAGACTCTAGAGAGAACCATTATTTAACTTAAGTGTAGTACAGATTTTTATTATCTGGGCACCACATAATATTGACTTTGCAGTTTGTTCACTTGATGTTGAAGCTCTTTCAGCTACAGCTTAGAACTGAAGAATGTCTACGCCAAATAAACTTCAAGCATTGTTCAAGATCCCAGTTTAAATTGTTGAATAAGCACTCAATTCCATTAAATAGTTCTACAAAAAACAGTGAACTAAGAAAATATTTAAATTCATTGTTTGATGGTGCTGCATGAAAAAACTGATAAGTTTTTGCACTAACAGGATGAAAGTGTTAAGTATACCACAACTTCTTTGATATGTGCATTACATGGAAGCATTCGGATATATAATTTTTGAGGACAGAGTTTAAAACAGTACATGATTAGTGACAAATCCTCCAAATTAATGTATCTAATTATTTTTTACTTTGTCATTCAAGGTAAATATATAATATAGGTCTAGTACTCGTGTGCCTACCAACAGTAAAACATTTCTGTTAAAGTGAGCAAATCCTAGGTAGAAACATTAACTAATGAGCTGTAGCTTCTAAATAAATTTATTACGGGGTAACTATGGGAAAATCAGCATGTTTTGCCCAAATAAGTCGCAGATTACTATAATAGTAGCAAGGGCACCATACTGACCTGCGTGGGTCAGGTTGAAGAATGAAGCCAAATAAGTATGTAGCCAGATAAGCCAGGTTGAAATATATTGTATGTAGTATATAACTCCAAAGTTTTTGCTATAAAAATAGATTCTTTAATGTCTGGATTGATTCACTATTTCTTCCCCAAAAAGTGGTTTTAGATCGGTATATCACATTAAATTGAATTTGAAAAAATGTTTAGTGTAATTGCGAAAAACTTGGCAGCTGCATATATGTATATATATAATATTGGTCAATGGGCACTTTACCATAAGCCTTTCAAGCCACAAGCTAATTACTTAAGCAACTGGAAACTTCAAATTCTATACAAGGTATGTGAGGCAACTTATGATTGTTGCAACTGCTAGATAAATTTTGTTTTAAGCGCTTAGCTCTCAAGTACAGTAAGTCCTCGGTTAACGACTCCCTGTTTAGCAATGTTTCATTTTAACAATGCAGAACATATTTTCTAACGTAACAAGAAACGTTTCATCTTAACGGTGATTTTTTTCTACTTTGCTGACAGGCACTTTATTTTATCAGCAACGTTTTTACTTTATTTGAATTAAAACTGTACATATTGCATTATTCTGTTCTAAAATGCATTAGTAACCTAAACAATGCAATTATTATAATGTTTTTGCTTCCTAACTGGCTACGTACTAAATTCTAGCCATTTGTATCAAATGAGATCTATTTACGATTTATACGCCTCCAGACAACGGAGTTTAAAATAAACTTTATGCCAGGGAATTTTGTCTGCAACCCGTTGCTATAACAACCAGATCAGTACTGCATGAAATTTACTCAAGGTCACTCGACATACAGGGTTCAACGTTAAGGAAAGAAAAACCGCTAGCAAATCTAGCTAGATGGTAAAAACGATACTTGATTTCAAGCAAACAGAAAGAAATTAGTCTGTAGAAATATGAATAAAAACTCATAAAACCATTAAAAAAATTATATGATTTAAGCAGCACTGACTTTTGCCTCTGGAACGTATTACAATTGTTTTACAGTACTTTCTTTTACATTACATTACATGTCTTTAACGAAGTTTCGCTTAACGTCGCATTTTGCTGGAATGCATTAATGTCGTTAAGCGAGCACTTACTGTAGTAGCAATACTGACAGTGTAGAAGATGGGAAGTTGTTTGGCGTCAGTGCATTAGTAAGACTCAGCTGAACCCCATGCTAGCTTACTGACAAGGTTTCTTACATAAACTTTGTAGTAAATGTCTACAGAACAGTTTATTTTGGAAGTTTGAAAGTTCCAAATTTTTTTTTAATTTCTACTCACTTCTTTAGTCAATTCTTTTAATTGTAAGACAGCTTCACCTGTAGTTAATGAACTTTCTAAATGTCTAATTTCTAAAAAAACAAATCGACTTTGAATTATTATGCATGTACATGAATAAAGAACAAGTGTGAAATGCCCAAAGGCATAGGGATAGATTCCTAACTTTGGCACACAAGAGCAGGTGGTTAACCCATCCCTCGGTCATTTTTTTTCTCCGAGAACATGGCCAGTAACTCAACGAGAGCCGAGTAGACACTTTAGAAAGGCAACCAGATAGGCCTATCCGAGAGGAACATGGTTTGAAACATCACTATACAAGTGGAATTCAAACCCAGAACCATTAGATCGGCAGCCTAGTAATGTACCACTCGGCAATGGCGCTTTTCATTACAGTAAAAATTAAATGTTTCATGCTAATGCCACATTTTCTTGTGCAGCCCATTCCATACATGCCGATTCCAACAGATCTACTTGAGTTGGTCACTTTGATTTCAGCTTTGCATGTTTTTAATAAATGAAACACTTCTTTTTAACTCTTTTTTTGTAAAATCATGAACTATAAGGATGTCTAATGACTTCTACTGATAGATATGTTCATTATTATGTATTGTCAATAAGAATAATTCATATTATGTATTGTCAATAAGAATAATTCATGTTAAAGGGAAAGCAAGGCAGGCCAGCACAAATGTATACAATATAGCACTGTATACCTTCCTCTTGGTTTCGAACAATTGTCTGAGTAGACTTCAGTTTTTGAGCTAATTCTGCAATCTCTGCATCCATTTCCTTCAACTCAGTTTCATCAACATCCACAAAATGACTCTAAGCAACAACAGTTACGAAACATACTTATTATCCACTTATGTCTGTCTGCGCTGTGCACATTATAATCAAATAAAGATGAAGCTGTATCACCACCAAACTGGTGCAGGTATAAGTAATTGCTTTTTGACTTAGAAGTTTAAAAGGAAAAGATTACAAGGTAAAAAAAGTCAACATATTTATGCCCATAATGACTTCTTGGAAGGATGTGAGTATACACTTCTATTAAATGCCCTCTAGTTTAATTTGATTTTACTGTTTGCTCATTGTAGGTATTTACTAAATAAACCATCGATTAAAATGAGGTAACTGTACCTGATCAGCTAAATAGACTTTCTGCTTTCCATATACCTTTTCCTTAATTTTCCCTTCTTGTGCTAGGTTCTCTAAAGCCCTTATGACAGCCTGAAATGATTTAGTGTTAACTTTAAAAGAAAAGCCAAGGCTCTCAGGAAGTTAAGCTTATTTTAATATTTGAGAAAAATGTTACAAAGTTTCAACAATCAAATTGTGACAAACGCCTCGCGTCATTAGTAAAAAAAATTTAAGGATGCAAGCATTTTACGCTCACGCGGGCTCCCTCTGAATGAAAAAGTATGTCACCCAGGTACCATGCAATATATTGTGCCAGATGTTTGAGCAAACATTTTGCAGCTGCAGTTACCATTATCAGCTACAGTCTGTCCAAAAACCAAAAAATCAAGCCAGAGATTATTAATACATACTATTTTCTGCTTTCTAACGAATGATTCTTCTTGCCTACTATGTAATCAAAGCTAGTTAGCAACGATAATTTAACCACCTCCAACTTGGTTAGTTAACCGCAAAAAATTAACAGAATAATTATTTTAACAAGCTAAAACTGATGTAACCTGCCTCCGGCACCTACTATATGCTCGCTCGCAGCCTAGCAAAATTCCATGCTCAGATGATCTACAGTTTAAGCATTTTGAGGTATAATAATCCTACGGATGAAAGCTGCGTAAGCACTGTAAAGATGTTTTTAATTGTTCTGGTTGCAAACACAGTTAAAGATAAAGATTTAATCAGCTAGAAAAGCAGAATTTCTCAGTGAATTGCAGAAGTTTTGTTACATGTGTCTTCATGTTTTTTTAATATGCCCGGAACAAGGTTCATTTGGTGGGATATAAGTGATTTAAATTTCTTTTAAAGACTTTTAAGTGTATATTAAAGTACAATGAATGTTGTTTGAAGGTTGGTTTTTCATTTAAGCACATAGTCGTTCTTCAGTTAGATATTCACAGATATTGACTGTTCCATTATTAGTGACAAAATAGCAAATTAGTACAGTAGTACTTTAATACACAACAACAGTTACACGTAATATCACGCAACAATGGTGGAAATTAAGAAATGAATTTAACTGCTACATGTCGTATATGTTCTCTTATACTTCATTCATTTTCATTTCTTTTTTAAAGTAATGAAGAAAATTTGGGGGATAATACAGGATAACGTGAAGGCAAATTATTAGTAAGACACTGGTCCCTACTATAATAATCTAATCATGTATTCAAAACGAAATGATCGCACTTGTTTGAAATTTTCCTTTAAAAGTAACACTAACAGTATTTCATCTTTTGAGTAGATACAGAATGACACACACATATATGGTTTTGTCTGAGCATTTGCTGATTGACTGCAGGAGTGTGGAAGGCACTAAATATCCCTGTCGAACGTTTTTATGATAATCGAGGGGGGATGTAATTCCACATTCACATATAATGACTATAAGTGCACTTACTCAAAGAAAAAAATTAATTGAGCTTTGCTATGCATCCTTTCACATTTGAGTGCCTTAGTTATCTTTAAATCTGCTTCTGATACCACAAAATGTAAAAAGGGCTTATTCCCTCACCAAGATACGGAAAAACACAACACATATCAAGGTTATAATCTTCAACTGAAAGTAATTACAAAAATACATACCGTTTTGCCATATTCTCGGTGCAAGTTGTTGAAAATGTCAATAGCGCTGTATGGTCTGTTCTCTTTAATCAAATAACGAAGAAGCGCCATTTCAGCTGAAGTAGATAAGAATGATATTACTGGTTATTATTAAATGGCAACTTAACATTTTTAAGAATGTAATTATTAAACCATATAATTTAGGCCACAGTGGCATTGATCAAACTTCTAAGTGTGATATAAAATAAACATTCAACAATAAGGTAAAAGTCACAAAGATTACTTTTCAACAAATCACGAATACTAGAAAGTGCACTTAAATACTAGAAAGGCTAATATATCTTAGTCAGATTTTAGTGTCTGCAGACATCCCAGATTCACACATCTCTGACATTTTTTTTGCAGAGTTAGCAAAGTTTTATGAAAAGAATTAGACTGCTAATTAGAAAGGAAGCTAGAAGACAACCATATTAATGTGATTTATTATCATATAGGACAAATAAGCCAGAGCACATTTATACCATTACAGACAAAAAAATTCATACCATTGTTTTTGATCAACACTTATACATATTTAATTGAAATTAATCTTAGTAAATGCTAGATTATTTTTTTAATTTTACCTTCTGCATCTTTAGCTTTTGACATGCTTCAGTTGCTGTTGCTTTCTCATACTAACTCACCGTCAGCTTCAAAATCTGCTTTCAAAAACATAAGCATTTACAAGAAACTTAAACCACAATCTACATTTTAATTTTATATTTTTAAACTGCAAGATCAATTTATGCAACTGCAGTTTTCATTATGACCTCACAAAGAAAAAACTTAGAGATATGTTAATCACATTTTGAATTTTCAACAACGATACTGAATTAAATCCTAAACTTTACTTTTATTTCAATTATAGGCATCCAAGCCTAGCCGCAAGAACTGGAACCGCTTCACTTTCGTTGGTAATTAATGGCTGGAATTCTTTAATTGCATATTCGGAATGCAAGAAGTACAGGCCACTTTAAAAGACAAACTGACTAGTGGTGGGCAGACCATCCAGAGAAGTACCATCTTCCAACATGAGTGGACACTTCAAGCTTCCAAATAATCATCGTTTTAACATACACCATCCAGCGCAGAACACCAGATGGTTAGTGATCAAACTAAGTTAAATTATGTTTGTACAACTGGTTAAGTACCAAAATGGAGAAAACTATGGTCAAAAAGCAAGACAGCTTTCCCCTGGACATCACCGGTCTGATTATGTTAATTCTTGTGATTACTTTAATTTTCTTATAATCATTGCGGGTTCATGTTTTGGCCTCTACAATACCATTCAAATGTTCCATAAAAAGATATAAGAAAGGCAAACATATGAAAAAAAGATATTGACCGTCTTAAAAGTCAGGTGAGCAACAACAAGCAAGATTGTGGAATTAGTACAAGAAATCTACGAACTCGTACTAGAACGTGTAAGACTCTAAGTGCTTTCACATTCCAAAACTTACGTAAAAACCGCGCTCCGTGAACATTCAGCATTGACCAATACCGGCATTCTGGGATAAGAGCAGTCTTTGATAAATTCTAAGTTCGAAGATTTCGTATCTTGCAAAGACGAGATGAGTACTCCATTAACTTGATGTTGTTTTATTACTGCTGTGTTTATCTGTTTGAGGGCAGAGTTCTTTTATTTTAGAGTTCTAACCTGTCTGCAGTAGACGTAGTGGGAATATGATGACGAGTAACTTAATATCGAATTTCACGTAAGCTTCTCTCATGTAGTGGGCATGTGGAATAACTTACCAAAAAGCGTTGTCAAATGTCAGTGCGCCAAATTTAAACGCACAGAGATTGAGGGCTATAAGATAGCGATTGCGATTGATTACGATGTTTTGCGACTTTAGGAAAGCAATATTTTGTTATGAATGTTTAATAATTATCTTCCACATCCACGTCTGCTCTAATTAATTACATAAATTAATAAATTGTCTAACAGGTGTGATTCCACTAGATCCACTTCTTCAATAGATGAGGAAATTCTTGTTGCAAGATTAAATTTCACTGTATTTTGGCATGGTAAGTATGGCAGGTGACCATATGGTATGGTACTTTCGCAAAATACTTTTGTCCTGCAATTTCTTTTGATTCAGTTTTTTGAAAATTCGCACTATACTGTGTGCTAAACTGAATCATTTTAACTTAATCTGCAAAAAACGTAAACTCCCTGAGTGAGTTGCTAGATATGCGTTAAGAATAGTTCTCTACCTTAGTGGAATTGTTACTCTTTAAAAATGTGATTTGTTTCAGCTTTTTGCCGCTTCGATTGTTTTGGAGCGCATCATGGATGGCTATAGAAAATCCTGATCCGATTGCTGATTGTTCCCAGTCCTTTTATAAGTTATTATAGCATGAGATACTTCATGCCTTAGTTAAAACTATAATTTCATTTGTTTGTTTGTTATGATTTTGGGTTTAAGTTATATCTTTTCAGTTTGACAGTCATTTGTTTGTGTGTTTGTCCTTACCTTAATTTTTCACTACATGTTCTTCAATTCACTTTAAGTTAATACAGGCTGATTTGCTAAAACCTACATGGCTATTTTTGCCACCCTTTCTCTATGTGCATTTTTGTTTATGTACTTGATATTAATTGTGGGTTTTTGTGTATAATTACAGGAGATAAATAAACTAAATATTTATCTGAATATGAGGTATGCTGGTATTCTATTAAATGTATAAAGCACTTAACATTTTTCTTTTCTAAAAAATATAAGGCAAACTAGACAGTTCTTTAAAAAACGAAAAGTGTTAGAGCAAGAATTTATACATGAATTACAAATTAAGCCATTCTGTGTGCTAATTGGCAACTACGTGGTAACTACTAGTTACAAGAAGCTGTTTTCTGTGTCCAAAGCAAAGCAAACTGCAGGAAAAAGCAGAAATTATTAGTTTTGTGTTTGGCCTGTGTAGTACTCAGTTTTTGCAAATTGTTTTTGCCATGAATGTATTTGTGCCTTAAATTGAATTGAATACACTTGTGCCTTTTAGTTTTTTCTATGGGTTTTTACGTCAGAGTTTCATTTATGTATAGGTTAGGGTTTTTATGTTGGAGTTTCCATTATCTTTCGGTTAGAGCGTTTAAAAACCCTAAACTCAATATAATCGACGCTCTGATGAAAACCTCTAGCTTAAAAACTAAGATGTACGAAACTAAAGTGTAATAGCGCCAATAAAAATTTAGATGAAATTTCAGAGCATGACTTCCAAAGTCTTCAGTAACTATTTGGAGTAAAGGCAAACCTTGAATAAACTTGAATTTGAACTGGTATAAATATTTGGAACAAAACAATAATGAACTTGACGCTTGTGGCATTCTAATCAAACAATAATGAACTTGAAGCTTGTGGCATTCTGATCAAACAATAATGAACTTGAAGCTTGAGGCATTCTGATCAAACAATAATGAACTTGAAGCATGTGGCATTCTAATCAAACAGTAATGAACTTGAAGCTTGTGGCATTCTGATCAAACAATAATGAACTTGAAGCTTGTGGCATTCTAATCAAACAATAATGAACTTGAAGCTTGTGGCATTCTAATCAAACAATAATGAACTTGAAGCTTGTGGCATTCTAATCAAACAATAATGAATTTGAAGCTTGTGGCATTCTGATCAAACAATAATGAACTTGAAGCTTGTGGCATTCTGATCAAACAACAATGAACTTGAAGCTTGTGGCATTCTAATCAAACAGTAATGAACTTGAAGCTTGTGGCATTCTGATCAAACAATAATGAACTTGAAGCTTGTGGCATTCTAATCAAACAATAATGAACTTGAAGCTTGTGGCATTCTGATCATACAATATTGAACTTGAAGCTTGTGGCATTCTAATCAAACAGTAATGAACTTGAAGCTTGTGGCATTCTGATCAAACAATAATGAACTTGAAGCTTGTGGCATTCTAATCAAACAATAATGAACTTGAAGCTTGTGGCATTCTAATCAAACAATAATGAACTTGAAGCTTGTGGCATTCTAATCAAACAATAATGAACTTGAAGCTTGTGGCATTCTAATCAAACAATAATGAACTTGAAGCTTGTGGCATTCTAATCAAACAATAATGAATTTGAAGCTTGTGGCATTCTAATCAAACAATAATGAATTTGAAGCTTGTGGCATTCTGATAAATTAAAAAATCTGCTATTTTAGTTGGCAAAGTCAGGTGTCATCAATAAGGTGCTCTTTTAATCGTCATTTATTTAGCAGAGTTTTTCCTGTATTTTTCTTGGTAACCTGCGTTTTTTATTATTTAGATATCCTACTACAATGATAAAAGCAGAGCTAAACAATGAATCCAGTAGTCGGACGAAAGGGGTGCAAATCGTTAAACCAATTGTTTTTGGCAGCGTTGCTCGTTCTTTTGGCAAAAAACGAGATGATGATGGACATACCCATCAGTGGACGATCTATGTTAAACCTTACTGCAATGAAGACCTGTCTACTTATGTGAAAAAAATCCATTTCAAACTGCATGAAAGTTATGCTAATCAGAACAGAATAATTACAAAACCTCCATACGAAGTGACAGAGACCGGTTGGGGTGAATTTGAGATTATCATTAAAATATACTTTATGGATCCAAATGAAAAACCAGTTACATTATATCATTTTCTGAGATTGTTCCAGCATCATGGTGTGCCTGGTTTGGCTCCAGTGTTAATAGCAAATAAAACTGTTGTTTCAGAATTTTATGATGAGCTCGTTTTTCAGGATCCAACTGGTATGATGCAGCAGTTATTAAGCAGCCCACGGCAGCTGACACTAGGCGCATGGAAACATGAAACAGATTTTGTCAATAAAGAGGAGAAAACTCTTGCTGCCATTGTGACTGCCAAGGCAAAAATACGACAAGAAATCACAGAACTTAATGAAAGATTGAAGCTTGGAAAAACTAACTTGACAAAATTAAAGAAAGAAATCGAAACTGCAGAGAAAGATGAAGATGCCAAGAAAATGTGAGGCTGTGTTTTGTGGTTACTTGTTTTGCGATACCATCTCTTTTGGAAATCTGACTTACAGAAATTAAACTTTAATTTTGTGCTGTAAAGTGGTGGTAACTGAACAGTGACTTCTTTCTAAACATGTTTTTTCTTAATTTAATATTTTATTTCAAAAGTTTTTATTTTCCATTTTAGTAGTTTGAATATGTTGTTTATTGAAATTTCTTTGATACAGAAAAACAACCTCTAAACTTTTTGTTTTTAATCAGCCATATGTATACCTGCAAAGTTTTGTACACTAGTGAATATTAATCTAGTTTTTTTAATATGGGTAGGATTATGATTTCTTAAATTTTTGTAAGAAGAGTTGTAAGAAGAAACAAAAAATCTTCTTTGCATTTTTGGTACGATGTTTTCTGCTGAATGCTATTTTTGTTAGCTACCTTGAGTTATTTATTTTTTACCTTGTTGCACAAGCCTTTTGCAATTTGTACAACTAAATTCTTCTAAAGTTGATTGCCGGAAAACAACACTTCGGCAATGATTTTACTCTATGCAGCTAAATTCTAGATAGTTTCACTATGAAAACTGGTATGTTGCACACAATCTGGCACTGCCATTACTGGTGAAGCAGTGCTGTCTCTGAATTAAACTTTTCTGGTTCCTTACCAGCCTTTCTTATTTCTACATTGCCTGAAATGGGGGCAAATGCAAACTTTGAAAATTTGGTCTAATGTAATTAAACAATGTAAAAAATTAGCATTTAAAAATTAATGCGAGGTGGCCGTTGTCTTCAGTCCTCAAGCTTTATTGGTCATTTGTAACTGCTGATTGTAAATAAGCAGGGACTTTTATTACAGACCTATTGGACTGATTGGAACACTCAAGTAAATAACTTGTAACCCTGATGTCAGGCTTTATATATATTTCTAGATATGTATATGTATAACGAATTAGGCAACAATTTTCAAACTCATAAACATACTACAGTGTGTGTCGTCTATGCGTTGAGCATTGCTTCGCTTTTCTAGCAATTTGCATTATCATAAGATTTCATTAGCAGATTGCAGCTGTAAAGATCAGTACCTTTGTAAAAATCACTTTAAAGGTTTCCAGAATAGTATTTGTACTTAATAAATTAGATTTTTTCTTTATTCTTTGTTTTTCATTCAACTTTTAAAGGAAAACTAGAAAATTGTCACTTTGAAATGAGAAGCTATTTTTTTATTTTAAACAAGTATAAATAATGTGTGTGTGCTACTATGTATTAGCATTTGTATTTTGTTAGTCTTTGAACCTTTGGTACTAAGGAACCAGACAAATGTTTGAATAGTTGGCAACAAAGTCATGTTTTATTACATGAAGAATTCTGTGTCCTTTGAAAGTGAGTAACATTCTGCAATTTACTGCGTAGTGAAGGCTAATAAGTGTGCACGTCACGTATTTATTAGATTTAACTTATTTGTGCTCTCTAATACATACACGTGTTTGACCTCAGTTCAATGGTCGTGACGTCACTGATGTGTACATACGTGTAATAAAAGATTTGAGTGATTATAAGTACGTTAAGCAGGCTTAACTAACATTAACTGAACTGTTATGTGTTCAACATAAGAAAATTTGAAACGAGTTCATAAAAATTAAGCGCTCTTACAGCATTTAATTCTGCTGTACAGTCAAGTGTATCTGATACAGGCTGTTTGACGTGATATCTTTACCTCTGCAATCGCAGATTATTTTGTCTGACTACTGAAAATTGTACTGTAAACCCATAATTCATACATGTAGTTATTTGTAAGGTGTAATAAGTAGTGTTCAGTGGTAATAAAGTGCTGTTACGACATTACCTTCTCCAATTTTTTCTTACAGTTTCCGGTCTGGTTAACGTTATTTATTGATATTTAGACAGCTATGTATGATATTTAGACAGCTCTATAATGAATGAGAAACTTACCAAGTTATGTATTTATTACTGTAAGGTTGAGTCTGCGTGAACTATTGATTTCGGTGAAACCTTTTTTCAGTAAGAAAATTAGATTTGAGATAAAATTTGCAGGACATCACGTATTTGTTTTGATTAGAAGCTACTTAACAATTACAGGCCATCTTGAAGACAAAGTAAATTATCCCTGGTGCTACTAATATTCAAGGTATCAGTAGGATGTAATTGCTGAAATGAGGAGGTATCTTTTCAAATGAAAATAAGATTAATAATCATAGCTTGAAACAGTGTGTATTAAATTAAAATAATTTCGTGCATCTTCCTGGTGTACTAAATAATTAAGCATTATACTAAGTTAAATTAAATTACATATTTAATACTCCTCTATAGCAAGTGCCCTATAGAGTTGAAATTTCGCAGCGTGTTATTGCAATACATTAGTTTTTAAATTATGGCTTTAAAGCTTTTGGATGTTTAAAAAATTAAATGTTGGAACAATGCAAGCTATGATTACCAACTGAAAAACAACCGCCTGAGTTGAAATTTCAACCGAAGAGAAAGTGTTGAATGCTGCACACAAATACCCCTTAAAGTAGTAAAAAACTGTGCGAGCCGTTGAAGAAATTTTAACAATAGTGACACGAATTTTTTTCCGGCATTTATTTTTTGCTTGTTGTTTTAAAACCTCTATGTCTTAGGAAACTTCTAAGAGAATGAACGACCTAAAATTTTTGTGTTTATACTTATCGCTTTTAACATGTATGTGGTGATTTTCAAGCAATTGCTTATAATATTGTGATCAAAACTTCGGTACATTTTTTGCGCAGTAAGCATTTAATAGTGGTTAGAAATCGATCAGCACCTGCATCGAAATATATCTCACGTCCTGCCTGTCCCTTTCATCATTGCAAATTAACAATTTTGCACATATTATGGTAATTTTTGGAATTAAAAGTGATCATTGCCTTAGAAAAATCAGTTTTAACGCTAATTCGTTCAGGCTGTAATGGCCGCGAAAGTCTTTAATTAGAATGCGTCTCTTTAAATTTTTGATATATGACAATTTCTTCGTTCGACGTATTTATAAATTTGATTTCTGTAAATTCCGTCAAATTTTACCTTAGCTCAGGCACGATTTTGCGACAGTAATGTTTTGCGTTTACAGTTCTCTTTTGATCTGTCGTGTATCGAGATTTTGCGTGCAGTTTCGCAGATTCGGGAATCCAGGATGAATCCCATAGGAACCCTGAATGATTGCGTTACGGCTGTCTGTCTTCTGTGAGGAATATCGCATGAGCAGGGCGTGTAAGCTCTAACCGTTTTGTCGTTGGCATATATCGCAAAACTTTTCATAGGAATGATTTGTTTGCTAAAACGTTTTAATTTCAAGCGCTATTAGCTGTTTCAGATGTTTCCATGGGTTTATGCGCATTCATTGTACATGATAAATACAAGTGTTACAAGCTTATTCAGGTTGGCTTGATTCGTTCGTCTTAGAGAGCATATTCGTTAAAAATTAATGCCTCACTTTGTAGTACAGCCTACAAATTCGATTAACGTTGCACGATTCGAGTACTTCAAAAGCATTCACCACCTGTTTGAGTGTTGACTGACATTTTGCTTCAGGAATTGGCTTCGCTTAATTATTTTTTGACATTTGTACGTTAGTAACAAGTTCGCTTTTGACTGGTGCATGATATCGTACTTCAAACGCTTACAAATTCACTTGACTGGTGTGTGGCGCCGAATGTTTCACTATATGCGACTATTCGACTGGTGGTGATGACCTATTTTATAGATGTGCAATTTCATTTGACATTGTATTTTGCAGGCCTAGAGGCCATATGCCCGTACTATTGTTGTTATTGGCCTTGTTCCACGGATATGTCTGTATGCCTACATGTTTGCTTGATGAGCATTTAGTAATATATCACCAACATAACTGATGTGTGGTTGGCGTACAGATTTGCTTGACTAATTAAATACTTTTCTGGCGTAAAAGTTTCTTCAATGAATACCATTTAGTACTCCGTGAATAAACGTACAAACATAGACATTCTCCAATGCGGGGTGTTGAGTTTGTAGGCTCAGAGTGTTTATAACCTCAGTTTCCTTTGGCAGCTGAGGATAGTAAACCTTGCATGCATGTTTGTCTAAGTAGAGTCAATTTTTCGCATTTTATATTTTTTGGATTACGTAATACGTAATGATTTTCAAAACTTATCAATAGCACGGATCGTTCTCATTCTATTAAGCCTGTTTACTATTTATTACAATATTCACTATCATTTGCTATCGGATGCTTCAGCGCATCACTGCCAGAATGCACCATTAAAACTGTAGCGATGTGTGCCAACAAGAAATTATATTATCGTTAAAACATAAAAATCACGGAATATGTACCTTGCATTTTCAAAACATGCTACATTCTGTAATTCTTTTATCATGCCACCGTTAGCAGTGAATAGCTCTCAGAAGACTGCCTTTTTGGCGTCCAGTTACTTTTTTCCAACGGCTGTTAATAGTTACGGTTCGACCGTGTTCTTCGTTACACAAATATTTCTTTAGTCCCAACATTTCACCTATTTATTTGATCTTCAGAGCTTGCTTTGTCACGTCTCTAATATTTTGAAATGACGGTGTCTTTTGTCTATGCAGTAGGTAATGCAAAAATAACAACGTTTACTTTCATAATCGTCGTATATTTTCGTACATCATACGGACAGCCACGCGGCGAAAGCAGCATGTATTTTGCACAATGCCTGAATCATTGTCGGTACTTATTAATTGCAATGAATAATATCATATCCCAGGATCACGAGTCATTGCAGTTTATGCCATTGGATCATAAAACAAGGCTCAGCCGGGGCTTCTTGGTAACCGTTGCTCTATTGATCGTATAGAAGTGCATGAAATGAGCAGAAAATTTGTAGATTTTCGCTGGCTTTTAAAGGTTCAGTGAATTATTTATTAACGTCAGATATTTAGAGACTTTGTGCATCTACTGTTGATGGGTGTACTATCGCAGCAACCAACAAGTAATTATTATCCTGCATCAAATTTTACTTTCAGTGGTTCTAGTGAGATGTTATATTTCATCATTTGTAATCACGTAAACAACGTTTATTTGTGGACATGCAAAACAAATTGGCTTATTTGATTCTGTGATTAACACCGTTAGCCCCATACCGTGTAGTTTTTCTAGTTTTCAGATGGAAATGAATGTATCGATACAAATGATAATGATATCCTAGCAGGCGATTCATATGCAAGGAGTTCCACAAATCGCTATAGTTTTTCATTTTCTCTAGGGAACAAAAATTCTTATTTGATTAATACGTCGCCAATCTTTCCCACTTGTATGGTAGTACTTGTGATATATTATTAAATGTGCAACCATGTAAGCATTTAGTTATTTAAAATAATTGCTTGTAATGCATAAGATCTGCAAACGTATTCGGTTACTAGTTTCACAGTTGCCATATACAAGCCTTCCTTTCCAACTGCTAACTGTGTCATGGAAAATTGGTAAACGTCATCAGAGTTATCACATGCACACCGTGGCATATCCTAGTAATTTGGGATAATTCTAGTGTTTACGGGACAAAAATTTTAACAAACCAAGAACGCTTATATTAAACAAAATTTACTCTAATAACGGTAATAGTATACATTTTTTTCATTTGCGATCGTACAATTTTATAACTTTCAACTTTAACGAGTACGCAATGGAAGAGCTTCCTGCAATATTAGTGAATGTGGACTAGATAACGAGCAAAAGAACTGAAAATAAAGTATACTACAAAAACGTGGTGGAGTTACCTACAACGAAGTGTTAATGAGTGAAAAAACCTGGCAGAATGAATAGACTTAAATGTGTAATAGTAACATTTGATGAAGCTCAGCCAAATTCTCTGAAAACAAAACTTATTGACCATACACCTAATTCTGAGTCAAAAGGACTTGTATCAGAAGGATGTCAAGTCTCTACTTCTTACGTAAGTTATATGGCTTCATTTAAAACTATATAGAAAACTATGTAACCTTACAAGATAGTAGATATGCAGTTCTAAAAGCAGTACGTCATTTCTTTTACAGAAAAGAAAAAATACGGAATAGCGTTATTATGTTTTAAAAACAAGATACGTAATTGATGTAGCATTTGTGCAGATTGAACCTTAACGGGTCAGTTAAAACACTTAAGTTGTTAGTTACTGTGATGGCTTCTAGATGGCACCACCTTGTTTTAACCATCTGGCTTGCGTCAAAACTGAATGCCTCAATTTAGTGAGTTTTGAATTTGACCCTTTTACGCTCTTAAACGATCAACCAAAACTCCGAAAGATATAGTCGCTGAGCTTACAATAATAGGCTACTAATAAAAAATAAATAAGTAAGTAAATAAATAAATATTAATAAAATAGTGCATAAACACACATATGGATACATTAATAATAATTTTACGTTTGTTACTGGTGTTTCTTTTTGAAGGGTACAAATGATACTTCCGTCAGAGGGAGAATCAGCACCTGTTCTACGCGGAATTCTGAACAGGACAAGCAACTTCGATCTAACCGGAGCAGGAGAACAGATCTTTCACACTACCAGGGGTTTGTTAAAATATTTATTAATTACCGTTGCACTCACACTTGGCAGATGGCATTTTGGCAAAACGACGAAACTGATTGTGATGATTTTTTGTTGCTGTTTTGTAGTCGACAAGTAAATGTGAGTTCAGTTTTAATTTTTTCTTCGGTAATATTATGTAACATTCAAAATGAAATGGAGGATTACGGTGTACTCCTTGTAAAGAATGTATGATGTTATGATGTGCAGTGTCGCATTTTGGTGCAAAATTTTCATTTAATTTTTTTTACACAAACAGTTTGGCTTTTTTAGACTTCTTAGTTTTGTTAATGCAAATGCTACTCGCTACAGAGTTCATGCGCGAAAAAGTGGGTGAAGCTATGACGAGTTTCGAAAGGGATAGCTTTGACTTTTTTGCAAATATAGGGAATGATGCCTTTCTTGCCAATCTTCAGCTTGGAATTTTTTTCAACTTTTTAGGCTTGAGTGCGATGGAGAGGCCATTTAATCCTGTATGCAGTGGTACTTGTTACTTTATGTAAACTTGTAAAGCGAATCTGACAGCACTAGAAAGCCACCTGTTAGTATAAGGTATGTTTCACTAATTCGAACAGTGCAGCCTTAATCCAGCTTTATTTTTAATAATAACATTTCGATATAAATTAATGACTGTCTCAGACGAAAATAAAGTAAAATTAAAAATTCTTTGCAAAACAGACAAACAACAAACATAGAAACAATTTTTGCAAAGTTGTTTCTGGGTTAAGATAATTTGAAAAGCACGGCAGTAATTTTTAAATTAGTCCGTTAAAATTGATAACATGTTAATAATTATTCTCTGTTTTATGAATCAACGCAACTTTTAAAAAATGCTTCTGTGTTTTCTAAATTATCTTAATTCAGTTTGATTTTTTTAAAAAAATTATGTTTTTAGAGGTGTCCGTGAAATTTTCATTTCATTTTATCTTAGTTGTCACCCGAGGAACTTAATTTATGTCGAAATTTTATGGTTAAAAACAAAAGAATATTTAACAACGAAACTGCACTGTTCAAGATGGAGAAACATACTTTATATTAACCATACAACATAAATATAAATAAATATGGAAAAAGTAACCTGTGTTATACAGTCCTTTCACAACGCTGACAGTAGTCGTGGTAGCCTCTTTTCTCAGAAAAGTTTTTTTTGCCAGAAAAAATTTTCCCCGACAAAAAACATCACAGAAAACTCTTTCGCCAGAAAAATTTAATTCTCAGAAAGAAAAATTTCTCCGAAAAGATTTTTCCCAGAACAGTCATTTCCCAGAAAATAAAATTCACAGAAAATGTAATAAATCCTTTTTAAAGCGTAGTTAGATGATACAAAATAAAAGGAAGTTTATTTTAATAACGTGTATTGATTACTAGGGATTGTATAAAAAATGCTCAACTCGATAAGGCAAGAAAATAGAATATCAGAACAATTATATAGCGAATCATGTTGGTCTTTGCAATGGTGAGCAATCACGGCGTGTGATTGGCTACCGAAGTGAAGCAATGTCGAGCCTGGCAAATGATTAGTTGGGTGACTGCTTAGGGATCTTACTTTGGACAGTTCCTTTTACTGCTATGCCGAATTATTTCGCTGATTTAGGGAAGATATACAATTGTACATGCATCCGACTGTGCCCATGACACCTCTGCCTGTTCAATATTTCATCTCAGAGGATTATTTTAACAACGAATTTGGATCCGGGTCCTGCCATAAAAGAACCTGTATAAATCCTGTGGAGGACCATAATTTATTGGGCAAATTTAGATTCCAACATAAGGCTCGGTGTTTTCATTTTCTAGATTGTTTATTAAACTTCATTTGAAATCCTTTGAAAATCAATTAAATTTGAGGTGATTATGTGGCGAATGATACAATGCAAATTGATTCCAATTTAGCGCTAAAATTGAGTTGCAATGCACTTGAAACCTATCAACATCAGTTATAAGCTAAATGCGGCATATTCTGACTGTCTGCTGTACTCGATACAATGCGCCTTTATAGTTAAAGAGGATAAAATGGGAGACAGTGGGGGAGAGAAGGAGATAGGGAAAGAGTGAGGGTGAGAGGGGGTAAGGAGGAAAGGAGGCAGACAGGGAGAAGCAAACAGAAAAAAGAAATAGAAGGCTTTATCCGACTAAAACAGCTGATCTTGCAACTAAAAACGTAACCGCGATTTTCTGTTAAAAATATTTCTGGGAAATACTTTTTCTGTGAAACCAGTTATCTATAAGAAAAATATCTTCTGGGAATAGAGTTTTCTGGGAAGCAATTTTTCTGGAGAGACAAATTAGCAGTTTTACAAACTCTGGCGTATTACTTGTCACTTTTTTAAAACTAGCAAAAGATACTAGTGATGGTTTTAAGTTGTAAATTCGTAGGTTAAGACATTTTAATACGTATTTTTGTTAGTAATTTTTAATCCGTTTTATCAATAATATTATGTGTTGTAAATATCTGAAATATGCTATCTGTGCTGAATTAACATAAAAATAAATAAATAAAATAAAAATAATATAATTTATAATGCTAAAGTTGAGTTATTTGAAACTCAAATAGAGTAACTTGTTATTCAGACTACATGATGCTTAAGCTGAGTGTCCTGAAAATAATCAATTTGGTAAATTATCGCTTTGCTGTTTTGGAACTCTTTTTTGACCTGCAAAATCAGCTCAGTCAATTTACTTTGCTTAACGTACTTGAAAGGAATTCACACTTTATCCCATGATACTTGTTTGACCGTCTAAAATCAACTAAGCTCTTTCAGATTCACTGCAAGTTCGTTTACAACAATTAACTCAAAGCCTAATATCAATTACGTCCCATCAAGCACTGATGCTAATGGTTGTGGCCGTACCGAAATATCCCTAATTACCAAAGTTAATCTTCTAAGGTGAGACACTTAATTGGCAGAGATGTCTCCTTCAACGAAAAAAATTGTCGCTACAGTTTTTCTGTCAATTGCCTATTCACCCACTTACCAGGCCAAGCATTGCTTAACTTTACAGAAAAGCAGACACCGTCGCCACAAAGCTATTCCGCAGCCTCTGAATAAGAGCTTACAAACTGTAATTATATAAATACGGTAACCGCCGAGATGTAAAAAGTTGTACGCTTAATCTCACTATATTTAGTGTAAGTGAAAAATGAGGCACTTTCATAAACTTTATCACTATTATTCAGATCAAAAACTAATAAAAATGGTTGAAGTATCTAGGCTATATTTTCCATATCTTTAATGCTAATTATTCGCTTTTTCATTACATGTTTGCCTGTATAGCTACGTATATAGGAACTTTTGACATATAAATTCTATATAATTAGTGGCTAATTATTCGTTTCTTTATTACACATTTGTCCGAATAACTGCTGAAAGATTTAATGAGGCACACAGTTTTTATATGTCGTGTTACGCTAGACTTTTCTAAATACAGAAAACCTCAGCTATTTATTAAAGGTCTACAGCCAACGTACTAATGACTTCCAAAAGTCCTGTAACTGCTTGATGAGCGAGCTACATTATAATTATATGTGTAGCATCTAGCCTACACGCTTTGCTGGAGGTCCATCGTGCACGCTATAGCTATTACATTTCCTATGGATATAATAGAATGATGTGCCTTAATTGAAGTTCGTGCGTTTAATGTATACAAATGGCAGCTGCATATCATAAGCTTATCATCACAGGTTTACTGTTCTAATGGCGTTCAATGGCAAATGTAGTTGAAGTCTGAATTGCTTTAGATACAAGTCTCTGTTGCGTTGCAGTATGGATCAACAACAGTTGGCTTCACTAGAGTCTATAAACAAATCAGAAGAGTCAGAAAATTCGTCGTCGATGAAAGATCAAACTTTTCCCAAATGTGCCAACACTAAACGAGTTGCGTTTGTTGGAGAGAAAGAGTTACAGAAGTTTGATAACGATTCACACACCGCGAACATTCATGAAACTGAAAACAGGTAAGTTCGAGAAAAGAAATGCTTGAAACTAGTTTTTCGCTTGTTCATGTAACGCTTTATAACTGTTTATACTTTCGAGTAGTCTGCCCGTATTGTGTAGATTATATTTAAATGTACAGACATTTGAATAACTTGCAGTTTATTAAATTATTGCCAATTTAAGATATCCAAATTACTTGTATAAAATTAAATGAAAGTGATGCTGATAAGCAACTGGCATAACAGTGTGTAATTTTACTGCATTAACTGTTTTGATTATTTATTTTAAAGTACATTTTTCTATTGTTAGAATTATGCTTTCCCAACGTTTGCAGTAGACAAAACGGATATTATATAGCTTTGCTTAAAATATGAGGTGTTGGGCTGAAAGTTATAGTAAATAATGCCAAGCGTAGCAAAACGATCGGTGCTTCGAAACTTGTACTGAACATAATATATCTGCAATATAACCTTAGTGCAGAGTTAGTTGCAAAAAATAAGAAATCTTTTAGAAAAACTTCTTCCACAACAGTGAAAAAGCCTAAGGGAAAACATGTAATCGGCAAAAAGACGAACATTAGACAATGGATGAAAGAGATAAATGTAAAAAAAGCAAAGGCGAAAAAGAAAAAACAAAAAGGATGCTTGCCGTGACAGAAAGCATTCATTTCTCTCTGTAATACTTTGATCGGGAACAATTACACTCCATCTTGAATGAACGTTCGACAAACCACGCCGAGAAAGTTGTATCATTTGCTAATATGTGCACTTTAAACTGTCGTGGTTTCATGATAATCAAATTACTATAGCTGTCTTATAAAACTGGTAATTTTTATAGAGAGGCGGTGCAGCAAAGTCAAAAAGTTTAAAAGTCACTGGTCACTGCAGAATTCATTACTTTAAATATATTATTACCGTCTATAAAATTGAAAAAAACAACGTTCTATTTTTGTTCAGCTATTCTTATACGTTACTAACAACGTTCTCAATAATTCGCTCAAAAGTCATTCGTAATTCTTTATTTTCAATTCCAAAAACTACACGTTATAGGACGTTTTAGTGCTTCAGTGTTAACACTGTTGAGGTAATTCTACTGAACGCGTGTTTTTAAGTAGTATCTTTCTTCCTTTACGAAGATGGCATTGAGGCTTTGATTCGTGGAAGGTGATAACATGGCTTCTTGATTATCACTTCGCTGTAGAAAGATCTCATTTGTTCTCATTTAACAGCAAAGTTAGCTAAATGACTGCTGTGGGTAACTACTACTGTCATGGGACTAATTATTGTTAATGGAAATGTTAAGCAGCTGGGATGGAAGAAAACATCAACAATGTTCCTTCCATACCAGCTGCTTAACATTTCCATATATATATATATATATGTATATATATATATATATAAGTAAATTGCGGGATATAAATATAAGCACCAATTACTAAGCTATAAAGCTTAGTAGTTGGTGCTGATATTTGGTATTTAGTTGTTTTCGTGCTGTTTTCGGTCTTGTCAGCTAATATCGTACAACTTACTTTTGTTTATTATTATAATAATCCAAAATTGCTTTGATTGCGAGTCTTTGAGTACAGAAGAGGTAGATATCTCATTTCACAAAAACACTAGCGAGCCACATGGAATGCTGCCTTTTTATCGAACTAACAAAGAACTAGCAAGTTCTGAAACTAACACAAATTGGAATTTGCTTGAAAATTCTACTTTTCTTTCTTTTTTGTTAGTTTGAAATATAAACTTGGTACATCTTTCCAGTTCTGAAACTAACATAAATTTGAATTCGCTTGAAAATTCTACTTTTTCTTTTTTGTTAGTTTGAAACATGAACTTGGTACATCCTTCCAGATCCGCGATTTAGCAAAGAACCTGAATATAGATTATTCTAGCAATCTTGAGAGCCTAGAATAAAATCATAATTATAACATAATATGATTATAGGCCTCAGATTAGTGTCATTACGTACGAAATTCTAGATTTAAACTGCGAATTTTTTTCTGAAGGCGTTAGTTGTTCGATTGGTTGAAATTGTGTCGAGCATTTAGACATTAGTATAGCGAAATAAAGTTACTAAAGTGCTTAAATTTCGTTATAAAGAGTCAACAAGAATCTGTCATAGATAGCTTGGATCCAATCCTGCGGACCGTTGCTACATCCACAGCTGTGCTCTTCTTTGACTGAGACGACTTGTGTCCACAACGACGGCAACGACGACGACAAGGCTCACCACCTGGGCTTCAGGCTACTGTAGTCGAAAATACGTATCTTTATTTAAGGACTATTTTGCGCACGTATGCATTTTGAGTAAGATTTTTGTTAAAAAAATCTATAAAAACTTTTTGTAGTTCAGAAACATTTTTTAAAATATTTCTAATACAAGACCCAATAAGTAACGACAATGCAAGTGAATATAAATCTAATAAAAATATCAAAAACTTCGCGTACCTTTACGCATGTAAAATGATCTATTGCGTAACTGTGTGGCATTATCTGGTCGATCCGGTTACAGCAAAAATGTTTTCTTTTTACAGGAATGAGTATAATTATTAATGTCAGCTGAGCAGTTGATGCATTGTACATTAAATTGTGTAAACAAAGCATTACTGATTGCCGCGACCTGTGCTTGCATAGCATCTAGGGGGATGTGCATATCGATCAGGAAACCGTGCTCACAACCTGCAAGTACATTTTTACATTAATTGTGCTGAAAGTGATGGGACAGCTCAGTTACGAATTGTCTTTTGTGCTACTTAAACTCTAAAACCCTAACTGCGTTCTTCCGTATAGCAATAAGATTTCAGCGGTATCCCTGCTAGCCTGAAAATGCTTTGAATTACTATAGCTGAATTTGTTGTGAATCAGATAAAGTTAACAGTTGCACTAGAAGTTGACGAAGTACGCTATTCGACGTCCTTGATGCCTGCCTTGGTGAACTCGGTAATCAACTGACCAAGAATTTGGCGCTTCAAACCTTGGCGTCCAGTGCCCTCAATGAGGACATTGATTTAGCTTTTGCTGAGTGCGAATGGTTAGTACTTATTCCGAGAACAGAAACTTTTCCACTTCCAAACTGCCTTTGAGAGCTAAACAAAATCGAATTTCATACTTTTGAGGCTTGATCTTAAAAGTACAACTATACTGACTAATACAAAGTTTCCGTTTATATAGGTAAAAAAGTTACGAATCTATTGTAGCATGCTTATTATAGTAATATTATTGCTGTGTATCTGCATCATGCACGTACATTACTCACTTTAGTCGTGTCCCATCCGAGTACATTAAATAATTTTACCTGGTTAGATACCTACGGCTCAGACTAGCAATACGACTCTTCTGAGTTAATCTCTTAAAACAAAAGTGTTCGGAACGGAAGGAGTTCGTGTAGAAGGGTTGCCTATTAAATTTTCCTAATTGTCACGCAGATATACTAAGAAAGGCCATGCATTTCTTTTGGGAGACGAACAGCTTTAGATATAGAAAAACCACTTTCTTCTTGTATATAATTTGTCTAGCGCAAATTTTTATATATTTCTGTTTGATAAGTGTATCAAATTTTTAATTTTAGCCATTTAAATTCTATTTTTGCTAGAAGACAGCTTTGAATACTAAATGAGCTACATAATCATTTAACTAGATGAGTTATAAGATTCCTTTAGCTTAAACTAATTAGCTGAGATATTTGAGCTGCACGGCTATTCTGAGGTAATGGTATACACCCTCCGAGTGAATGAGCTGCATGACCAGCAGTTTAGCAACACAACAAGCCGTTTAAGCAGAGTTACACTATTCTTTTGAGTAGATAAGCTACATGATTTTTGTAGTACAATACATGACCTTCTTAAATGTTGGTGAGCTACACTATTGCTGGGTAGATGAGCCGCAAGGCACGACAATAAGACCTGAACAAATGAACAAACGATTTATCTTAGTAGACCTGAGTTAATGAGCTACATAACTAACTGAGTATCCGCTGAATTTTTCGACGTTCCGGACTGGATTTGCGTCACGATCTTTTAAGTAGATGCTGCACGACTTTTCTCAATAGAAGAGTTATGCGACTTTAAGTAGAAAAGGCGCTCAATCCTCTGAATTATTTGAGCAGCACTGCCCTCTGAGAGGCGAGATTGATGACCATGGGAGCAGAAAAATTTTCCAACCAGATAAGCTGTTCTTTCTAAGCAAATAAAGCTAGCAGCAGTAGTAGTTTATTGACCAGTGACAAACAGCGGGATAACAAATTATTCGGGTTGGTCCAACACAAAACATGAGCAATATCCAATTCGAAAGCATAAATAAAATAAATAAATAAACATGAAAAAATAGAAAAATAATAAAGATGTTGCTTTGAGATGAATCAGACAAATCACATGTCGGGCAAGACAAAGTTCTATATTGTATTGTAAATGTTCAACGTTTCAAAAATGGCAGAACATACTGCATCACAACTTTCAAATTTTAAAAACATTTCCAATATTTTGAAAGTCTATTAAATGTCCGTATTTATTTCTAATTGACTGGGACTCAGCACACAGGCACAACACATGATTCTGATGTTGAAATTCTTGGCTGTCGCGCTATTCGAACGTACACTTCCGGTTATCTCCTGGAGTTCGGCTCCACCGCCCAGTTTCTATAGCCAGTCTATGTGCAGAAAGGTTTAAACGGAGGAGAAGTCCTTTTGTATTCTGGAACATGAACTGTTTCGTGACATTTGTCTGTGCATATGGGGTGTGTGTTCAATTCAGGATTTATCAGATTTCAGGCATAATTAAACGGTTCATCAACCATGTACTGGCGCTCATTTGTCATTCGGGTAAAAAATTTACATAGAGGTGCTTTAAAAACTGCCGGCAGCAGGCAAGTCGGGATAACCCAATTTTCAAAAATTCAGTACGTTGGTCATCGTTCTGCGGACACCAAGTAGACCTTTTATCACATCGTTATAGAGACGTAATTTGAATGTCTCTCAAATCTTTAGCAATCTAAGATTCGCTTCAAAACAGTATTGTAAATTATAATGCTGAACGGAGTATCTTTCATCACAAATGCTAAATTTGAGCACATGGCGGTATTTCTCACGCGTATGGGTTTCTAGGTATCCATTGATTTTGTCATCCTGCGCAAAGGGCACTCCAAAGTAAGTATACGAGGAAGAGTTTCTTATAGTTGCGTCTTCGATATTAAATGCCTGCCTATCATTGTTATCCCCACTTATTACCATAAATTTTGTTTTGCCTTGACTCAACTGCATACTAAGCTCACTGCAAAAATCGAGGAGAGTTTGCACCTTGTTTAAGCAGCCTAGAAATAGCTAAAGTGCGGTGTCTCATTAGCATTAGCGAGTGAAGCCAGCCTAAAAACATATCTGAGAGACAGCTACTTTTTAGCTATCGTATCAGGCCATTCACATACAGGGTGAGCAATGTATATGATGTGGGTGCCCCCTGGCGCATTCCTATGGAGGCTGTAATTCCAGCTAATTCCAGAATGAATCGAGTATTACTGTAACAGCAAGCGCTGTTAACATCATTACTCCATTACATTAAATGAAACAAATGATTTCTAGGCACGCGATCATATACCTTAGAAAAGTCCACGGAATTTTTGTTCGTACATTTTTTATAGTCAGATAGCAAGCATAAAGTAATAACTTGTTTTATACAACCACGCCGTTTCCAAGAGCTTGTTTGCCTACGGTCCGACTAAAACTATTTAGTTACAGTCTTCCGTTCAGAATGTTATCATACACCTTAGCTATAACATCCGTTATAGCAATCCCGCATTAGTTGTCAGTTACAGAGGCTATTCCTTTTCTAAATAATGCAATGAGTCGAGAATAAGACCAGGCTGTTGGATAGCATTCGAGAACAAATATCCTATTAAGTAAAACGCTAAAAATGTTATCGGGGTTGCCCAAAATCCGGACGAATGCCGGAGTGGCCTCCGTTGGCACTAAAAGATTACGAAATAAAACAAAAAGAAATAAAATAAATTTTAAACCTTTTACAGCATTGCTGCCCTCTTGAACTGTTGATGGGACTGTGGATGATGAGAATCGATGGACCGTCTAGCAGGTTGTCGACGTCAGCGAAATTTTCAACAGGCTTTGATTATAACAATTTTTCAAAATACTCTCAGTGGTCTCATTGGAGAGTGTCAGATTTAGGCTCATTATCCCAGTTGTCCTCGTCAGTATTAAAGCTACATTGGAGGTCATTTTGTACACATTTAATTTTTAGCGTTTGCTGCCCTGTGTGTTATCCGTTGTTTGTGTGTCCTTAACTGTACATGTCGTTAAATGGCCGTTAGTGTTAATGTTGTCTGTTAAATGAGCGACCGTAAATAAATCTTGTATTTGTCTTTGTCTTTTAGCGCACCGAAATGTTCACTTTTGTACTGTGATTGGGTTGGGTTCTGCTTGGTCCTTCAATGCTTCTCCCCTTTCCGTTTTTGATAGCAATTTTTCACCGCACGACTTCAATGGTTATGCATAGGTAAATTATCGCACTTCGGGGATTTATTGAACCGTGATTTCGTTGTCAGTGACATTAAAGGTTTAGCTTTTGCAGCAAATTTTTGGTGATCCTGTAATCTGTTGGATCGAGAAGGGCAGCAAAACAGTTCATTATTAACTGCCATCTCAAACAAGTGATTTTGGTTCCTCATTATCTATTTCTCGGAGAGGAGACCAGAAGGATTCTTTTCTTTTTTAGAAGTAGCTGTGAAACTTCGTCATGTACGTTGTCCCGTTTGAAAGTTCAGTCCACGTTAGTTGCTAGTGGAGATGCTGAAGTACGGGCGTCCAGAGCGATCAGAATCCAGTTGAGCCTGAGAATGCTTAATGTTGTTACCGCCGAATTGTCGGAACAAGAACCTTTTCTCGCTAACTCCGCCATTTTGGCGACTCCTGGGGAGCAGGAGCATACGGAGGCGTTTTTGTAGCTTCTGGATCATTGTTTCTGGCAACCCGCTGGATTGATTAAACCTACAACGCGTGCAGCTTCTCTGCAGTTATTGGTTTCGACACATGTTCATGGCGGGCTCATGACACCTCGGCAAAACGATATCCAATTGTCCATTGGTATAGCTGTGTTGATAATGGAAGTTTTCTCTGGTAAATATTCTTTCTTCTCCTAGTCTGCAAATTAACCTGGGCTCGGGTTATTTGAAACTTTGTTACATTGACATACAGAAGTGATTAATAATGTTATAGCCTAGAATTTGTCATTAAATAGTTCTGCAAGTTTTTATAAAAAAGCAGTCACGGTTGTTTATCCTTTTGTTCATTCTTGAATTTAAAAATACCTGGTTGTGACGCAAAGAATTCCCGTGTTCCGGTTTTAACCAATCTACTAGAACCTTCGTGCAATTTTGGATAAAAAGGCCTTGCCTTGAGGGATTATAGTGTGAAAAAGCATTATTATCTTTATTTTCATTTTCTTTTTATGCACGTGATGTACTGTGGTGTGCTTAGTTCAAAAAAGAAAACATTTAATTGGTATTTCTGACAAATCAGTTTATTCTTTAATATCATGCACCACATAATGTCACAATTGGTGTCAGAAGTTGTCACAATTAACACTGTCATTCCAGTTTATGGCTTTTCAAATTGCTTTGGAGTTATTACTGTTAATTAGCGAAGACCACCGATTGTTTGGATTAGGGTATCACGCACGCGACTATCATTTGAAAGTTTGCCCGTCAATTGTACACTACTGCTTCGAGTTTTAATGTAACTGCATCAATAATAGGCATACTATATAATATATATATATACTACTTTAAGGAAGTCAGACACATTTTCCATGTCCAGACAGTCAATATGGATAGGGCACTTATCAGGGGTGACATTTTGTGTAAGGTTATCCTAATTCCATTGCTCTTTCATTTCTAGATCAGTCGTGTTTGAGCATTCCCAAGAATTTAAAGTAACGCATTAAGCTACTGTGATTAGGTTGCAAATCGGTTGAATAAGTGTTACATATGGCACGACGAATTCCGTGAATAGCGAACTGTACAGGGAGCAATTATTTCCCGCTTTGAGATTCCATTGAGCGCTACTAGAGGCTAATCCAACAGAGTAATGCCCTTTGTTCATTATGTTTATATACCAGAAAAACAGCAATAAGGAGAACACTGTCAGTGCCTTTTACGAGCTCTAGTATAAATATAAAGAATTGTCTTATGCAGAGAGGTTCACGAGAGTCTGAGGAGTGAACCCATTCATTACGTGACTAATACGCAGCTACTGAATTTAGTCATCACGTGCATAATATAAAAATTTCGACAATGAGCATGTTTTGTACTATTCGCACGAGCTACTCAATTATTTTAATTAAATCGCTGGGCTTTGTTATTATTTTTACGCATCCATGACGTCAAACGTGTTAATATTGCAGGCAAATATGGCTTGGGTAAAATGTTACACTTATTGATGAGTTATATGCATTGCATGAACACATCGGAGAAATGTTAGCTGTATAGAAGCCGTGACTTTACTACTATTACAAAGGTGTTACTGATATTAAATTTTACGTGCAGTGGTTACAAGATTAGGCAAAGTAACTGATTTTATGAATCAATAATCATGTGAGTGTGTTTTAAGTCTTATAGTCACTGAAATCAGATTTCATTAATTTTATTAATATGAATTTCACTATTTGCGGTTTACATATACAGGATTATACATTTGTCAATTATTCACACACGGTTCAAAGGTGCAATAATCTATATGCGAACTATTGTGTGTGAGCAAGCACGGTGAGTCACAAGAGACAAATAAGAATTTTTTATGCTTACTGAAGCAGTTTACTCAAAGCTTAGCAGTTGACCGCCGCAAGCAATACTCTTCTGTAGCGCGTTGTGCAGTAACGAGACTGACGCTCCATTGTACAGAACAGTGTTGCAGCACAAGATGCTCAATGTAATGTTTATCACGCAACAGATTACTAAAGTCCTACTTGTAAAATCTTTACGGAGTGTCTGGTTTACCACAAAGTGAGTTAGTTATCAAGTGTCCAGGTTACCAAGTACCGGGGTTGCAAATCTTTCCGCACTTGCCAATTGTTTGGTTACTGAATGCTAGATTTAAAATGCTGATGTACGTACTATTACCAAGTGTCTGATTACCAAGTATATGGTTTAGCAAACGTCCCAATTACCAAATTATTAGGTTAGTGTATGACCAAATTGCCAAGTGTCCATGTTATAATGTTAATTTTGTAATTGTACGCTTAGTAACTGCACGCTTGGCCAACAAAGCTGTATACGGTGGTTGATGTTCTGATAACATGACATTTGACAAATACATAAAGATTTTGCAGCCAAGTCATTTGGTACTGGATATTTCATTACCAAGTGTCTGGATTGAAAATTGCTTAGTTTCTAATTGTACAATCATGAAATGTCTGCAAGTAAAGTTATGAAGTATCCAATTCCAAAACTTAGTTACTAAACTTTGTTCAGTTATTCACTGTCAGGTAAACCAATCGTCCTTTAGCAACAAAATGTCAGACTGGCTGCCAAGTGTTTGCATTAGTTACTGTTGTAGGACCTAATTTGAAGATAGGTTATGATCTAATATTTAGGGTTACTAGGTTTGGACATCTTACGTTTCTAAGCAGTAGATTTTCTTGCTGTTCAAGGTTGTTGAAAAAACGTTTCCTGTTGTGTGCCATTCCTGAAACACAAAATCGTATGCCGCAACGCCATTGCATGGAATGGCATGTCATTCTCACTACTCAACAACATGCGATGCAGTGTATTGCTTATGGCTGTCAACTGCTAATCATTTTACCGCTTAAATGCAAATAAAATTATTAGTTTCTTCTAGTTCATCTTGTGTACTTACTACTTGGATATACAGTTATCAGTTATTCCATCTATGAGTGGTATATGCTTAATTAACAAATGATGTAGAATGTTGACATAGGACTTTTAGTAGGGCTTCTGCATTACTAAGCATTTTTGCTGACTGTCATTTTAGAAATCCGCGTGCATATCTCATACATGTATATATAAACTGCTGCGCAGAGCTGTACAGTGTTAGAACTGAAGTTGCATAACTTAAGTAGCTACTTTATGGCTATAATGAGATGGACATTATGAATGTTAAAATTTGCTTCTCAAGGGAAATAGCTGAGAACTCTGGTTAAGAAATTTCAATTGCAAACTTTGTTAGTAAATGGATGGATGACCACCAGGAAAGTAGTCTCATCTGCCACCTGCTGCCTGATAATTACACGCCCGAGGATGTACCTATATCAGAATATAGCTAAGCCACTACTGCTGACACAGTGTTTCATCTCGAAGGATTACCTTTGACAAAGGATTAGATTCCAGCAAAGTAAAAAAAAACATTAACGTCTAGCAATGGCCCCGCTCTTCACTCATTTCTAGCAATTTCCAAAGAAATGAAACTAAAATAAGAAAATCGTTTCAGTTACAAAAATTTTAAATGATCATTGTTCTTCTGTTGTTGGTAAAATAGTTTAAATAGTTTAAATCGTTCTTTATGAATGTATTTTCTGTGTATGTTTGAAACACCCAACCTATCATTCTATCAACCTTTCAACTCAATTGGATCATGGGAACATGCAATTTATATGAATTAATTAATTTAACAACTTTAATTAAATAATTGATTAACGAATTCGAATTGACAAAAGTTTTGCCTTGAGTTAAGATTATTTCAACTCACTTCGAGGTAAAGTTAAAAAAGTGTGTTGGACAGAGCGCATAACTGAAGTTTTTCCAAGCTAACACTCGGGAAATTGCTGCACTCTAGTTAAATATGAAGACAAATGTAAATTAATTGCATTGCTTAAAATGACACGAAGTACAATGATGCTAAAGTATATTCAAAAGCGACTAAAATCTAAAAATTTATATAACGCTATAATTTTACATTTATATTATTTATATACAAGTAATTTTGAACAAAATTATTGTCACGAACCAACCCTAATAAATTTTCCGGCTCCCTAACGCTGCGGGCGGTTCTATTCAGAAGTTGCTGTACCAGGTTTATTCACTTTGTTGTCAATGAGGTATTACATTTTTCATGTTTCCACACAAAAGAGAACAATACGGCTTATTCCATAAATGTGGCCACGTAAAAATGATATATGTATATCACGCGTTGGCGACTTGTGTTACATGTGATCCAGCCTGCTTTCAGTGGTTACTAATTCGTTAAATTGCTTGCTATTCTGAGACGAACAACAGAAACAAAAGCCTAAGAATCAGTAGTCTAGTAGTTTTAACTTTATGTTACCCTAGATTCCTGTAGTAAATTTTTATGATGCAATCGATATTAGAGCCAGGCTGTTTAATAAGACTGAAATTTACATACTGTTGTCTTCGACAGCACCTTTTTTACTTGCAGCATATACCAACGCTGCGAGCTGCACACTAAGTGGTATATAGCGATAAATAATAGAGGCAATAACAGAAAAATTGCCTGATGCACTTTACGTGTATTGGCTATCGACAAGATGTGGTTGACTTGGGCGCAAAATTAACGTGAAAAACGTGCTGCCCAGGTAATAAATGCAATGCATTGTGCAGCAGCTTGTCACAAATACAGGTTGCGTTGACAAAATGCAGCGATATAAGAGAGTGATTTGTACTGCTTCTTATATACATATTTTTAGGTTGCAGTATGAAGTGGTTACAGATAAAAGTACTCCGGAAGAGAAGAACAGCTTGTTAAAGAACAAAGGTGAGAGATTATAACTCGCTGCTTAGAAAATATTTAGTTGCAAAAATATTTTAAGAGCAGATGACAACTTAAAGTGAGGTAAGGCTCGAAACACATAATGTGCGAGTACCTTGCCTAAAGACATATAATTATATAATTATTATGTAACTGAAAGAACAAGTTTGGGGCAATCCCAAACAGTCTTCCTGCACCGTGGCAGGAAATGAAAAAATCAGGGTTTAGTCTACTTGCCAATGACGTACTGAAATGGATGTAGGCCCAGGGCAAAATGTACTTACAAATAATAAGACTGAATGAAAGGAATAGACCGATTTGAAAAAGAAGATAATATTAAGCAGTTTTGTTCATTAGCGTTACAATAAAGCAGATAAGGTATTACTTTACTGTATGATTAGATGCGCAGGACAACAGTTACAATAATGTGTGCATAGTGGACTACGTACTAGACTTAAGCGCATGCTTAGCATGAAGACAGCGTGAAGTCTAACTTCAAGTTCCTGAAAGTTGTACCATCCCACAGGCACCCCAGGAGCAACTTTCATAGGAAATTTTATTGGGGTAAAACAACTTTCCAATATTGATGGCTCTTCGACTGATATAGCAGCTACGTTTTTCTCAGTATTTTGCAGCCCCGAGTAACTGACTCTCGATTATTCGAACGTTTTTTACAACTTTTAAATTATAGTATTCAAATATTTCTCTTTAGATAATATTCTCCTTCTTCCGGAATTCATAACCTTTGCGGAATCTGCATTTACAAACATTTAATTTGCTAAAGCCTCCTTTTAGAGCTGCCTTGCTTGTCCCGCATTGACTTACAGAAAACAACAAAATCTGCACAGAGACGTTAAAAATATCGATAGAATTTTAAACAAATTCGTGCGAGTTTGCAATAAAAATTTAATGTTGCAAATAAAACGTAAATAAATTAAGAAGATCAATGTATGCAGTTATTCTCCCTGTAAAACACCCCATAATAAAATAGCACGACTGTGCTCAAATCGTGACTTATATTTTCACGATTATATAACAATACACAGCATAATGATAACAAAATAACGGTATCACGCCAAGCAACAAAAAGAATAATAGTTTCTGTAGTTACAGGCTTGCATCACTGTGAATCCATAGTTCACCTACATAAATGAGATGTAGCACTACATCCTAAATATAAAAAACCTGCTATCAACTGAAAAACTTGCGTATTGAAATGGATAAATACCCTTCTCTGTTGAAGCCACGTCTGACATCATGTGGATACAGCTGAATTGACGTGAAATCGTGTCAATGTCGAGAAATAATTGACTCGACAATTTGAACAGGAAATGTGATCAAAAGGCAATGATATAACAGTAAGCATTCTGCAAGTATTTATATGCCAGCCAAGGAGATGTATACAATTATCGATTTAAACTGTTGAGTTCTCTAATTATGGTTCCTAAGACGTGGTTTATTGTTACGAGACTTCTATAAATTAATGAGTGAGAAAAAGCTATTCGTTATATTACAGAAAATTTCTATGCTTCTTATTTACTGTTAATGAGAGTGCTATACTGATACGTTAGGCTTACATGGCATATGATGCAACTTGTTACAAGATTTGTTGTATTAAGTTTTAGTAAAGGAAAGCAGATAAAAACACAAAAGTAAAAAATCAGTAGTGATAAGAGACGACGAGAAGACATTTTTAATAAAATTAAAAGCAAAAAGGTAAACTTTGCAATGGTGTCAAAGGGAAACGTAAAAAAAACGGCAAATTATGTCTTAGGTGACACACTTCTGCACTTAAATAATAGATATGCATAGTTTATAATAGCTATAGGTTGCCGTTTATTATTTATTAGGTCATTTCTTACATGGCCTACCCTCTGATACTAAGATAATACCTACGGCTTCCTTCATTAATTCTGATGACTAAAATTCTTGAACAACTAAAATTATTTCTGTTCTGTGCTTACAGAACCATTACAAATGGAGAATACGGTCAGCGCAGATGAAACATCATCAAGACCACCGACTATCGTTTTTGAAGGTACTTCCACCACGACAGACCGGTTAACAGTTCCTTCCAATGATCAAGAGCAAGATCTTGTTAAAGCCGGGTCAGTGCAGAGCCTATTGGAAATACCTGGGTTAGAGGAGACTTCTGGTGACGAAGAAATACTGCAGAAAGTATGGAATTTGCTTCTATATTATCATGGTCATTGCGTTCATCGTTATTTTTACTATGTCTACTACTTTACAATTATTGGCCGAGAGATATCCACCCAAATCGCAACTCATTTGGTTGTTGTTGTTGTTGTTGGGTGAAATTTGAAAAAAGGCTAAGGCTCCTCTAGTTCGCAATGGATCGTCAAGAAACTGTACAGAAATATACTAGAGTATGTTCTGGATTGGCTGATCGAGTCGGATTTTTAACCTGCCATTCTGATTTCAAGGTGACGGCGTAAATATTAATTAAGGAAAAAGGTCTAATTCTCCGTCAGTTGGCAACTGATTGTCATGAAACTTTACTAAAGTAGCTTAGATAGAATTCTGCATCTATTGACGGAGTCGGATTTTCGAATTTCTGTGTTGAATGTAAGGTGGCTGCGATAACTGTATTTTCGGAAAAAGCCTGAGGCTTCGCCAATTCGCAATGACCGTCATGAAATTTTACATAAATATATTAGAGGAAATTCCGCATCGATTGAGGGGGTCGATTTTTTATCCGCCATTTTGTTTTCAAGATATTGACGATGACACTATTTTCTAAAAAAAGCCCGCGGCTCCGCCATTTTGCATTAGATCGTCATAAAATGTCTATAAATAGACTAGAACAAATTCCGCATCGATTGACGGAGCCGGATTTTTGATGTGACATCTTGAATTTTAAATTTCAGCAATCATAGATGTTACTACGTAATATCATCATTCTTGAGAAAAGCTTAAGGCTTTACAAATTCAAAAAGGAGGTCCTCATGAAACCCCACAGGAATATGTACTAGAACGAATTCTACACCGATTGACAAAGTTGCATTTCCAATTTTGTCTTAAATTCAAGATGGCGACATTGACGAAATCCACTATCTTGAGTTCAGCGAGCACCTCAAGTAATAATTCGAGCCGAACTTATTATTTACTGCTACGAGCCTATGAATTATCATAATCTTACTAACCATAAGTAGTTGTCATTATCGTACTGTCACTAGCGCAAATGATCACAATCATACTGTCACTGTCACCATGCCATTGATCGTTATGATATTGCTGTCATTTTAGGTGTCATTACTATATATCTTTGTCACTTCACAATTCTTGAAATTGGTAGCCTTATTTATGGGGACCATACAGGTACTTATCTTCAACCCAAGTTTGAATATACATGCATATGCAATGTGGCATAATAAACTACATTTGCATACCATACGTTGAATTATTCTACAGTAGTCATACATAAGGCACCTGCAGTATTGTGCTAACTTGGTATTTAGCCAAATAAACAATTCACCCCAATAGTAAAAACTATTTTTATATTTCACTGTTTTTCAGCTGAGGGAATTAATTCGAAAATGTACAAACCCTGATCCATGCGAAAGGCCAACAGCGTCCGAACTACTGGAGTTGTTAGAAGTATAGATCTCGGAATGGTGTTTTGAAACATGATTTGTATTCTGTTTAATTTACAAATATTATAAATTATAAATATATAAACATTGTAATTATATAAAAATGGTAAAAAAATGCGAAATGTACAAGCATTATTGTTTTTTAACAACTAAAACGTCCCGTTGATTTTCAGAATTTGTTATTTTAGAAAAGCAGCATGACATTTAACGTAAACTTCTTCTATAATCTACAGATTTTTAAATGCTGTTCTTTAATAAGTTATATGTAGGTTTTTAAAATTAGATAAAATGCGTTTTAGTGCGGCATCCAGATTGCAATGCAGAGCCTCACGTAACCATTTAAATTTAAGTATAGTCTATAAGAACGTATGTATTGATAAGATGCATAATGATTTAGTCCACTATACCTATTAGTTTTTGTATATTTTTGTATACACCAGTACCATTATATTATATATATATATATATTGTTATCAAGTTTCTATGATTGCTTGTGAAGAGCAATCAACTTATTTTTGTATGCTTTTCATCATAAATGTGAAGGCAAATGCTGTATCGCTATTCTAAAAGATATGTGGCCTATTATTCGTATAATGCGTGACTGCAAGCTAATAGGAAATAGTAGGAAATATAATAATAGGAAATAAAAATTTTTTCGTCAGTATTGTTTTTGCCCGTAGCAGTTGTTCATAATTACGTTTATGATTTGCTGGTTCGTTTGTCGGCTGTGTAGTATATTTGTATAATTTATATATGTATAAAACCAGGTGATTTTGAGTAGTTTTGGTCTACACAAGCATCCCGAAGGAAGTGTGCCACTTAATTGCCTGTAACGTAAAGCAATAGTTTTCCCCAGTGAATGTAACTATAAAATCAGCTCTTATTGTGTACAGGATGATTTAGACAATAATATTTACAGAAGTAGTTTCGAGTATTATTATAAATTATAATAGTCCTCACACATTTGAAGTTAAGTTTTCCTTATTTATATTGCGTGGTTTACACTTTATGTGTAATGAAAATGATGCTTGCTTTTGTGAAAGACGAATGTAAAAAAACAAGATAAATGATTTACATCATGGTTACTCTTAACTGTTGTTTGGTGCCCATATATGTATGCTTTCACTGTGTTATCAAGCATAAACACAATTCAAGTAAAAAAGTCACCAAGTACCTGGCCCTTGTATCCATCAATGTTTTTTCATTGAGCGAGAAATTTTAGGAAAACACAGAAAGAGAACAAACTTTTTGGAGCAACTAAACTAATGTACCTATATGATGTTGCTATAGCAAAACCATAATTTGTTACTAACAAAGTTACTGTGACGAATTTTGACGATATGGCTTCCTCGACGTGTTACTGGGCAACGAAAATTGGGCAGGAATGGATCATACATAATGTAAGAGTAAATGATTTTACAGAATTATGCGTGTGGAAATCGCAACAAGAAGATACAAAGATGCACACACCAAATTTAAATTATGGAATCGCTAAAAGAGCCAAATATCAGAACTTTAAGCACGCAAGCCATCAACACGCTCCGGGAGATGCGAGATTGTGGACAACTATGTGACGCAATATTAAAATGTGAAAGTGGCAGTTTTCAGATTCATAGAGCAATTCTTTCTGCTTGTAGTCCGTATTTTCGTGCACTTTTCACGAACAGTCCGAAAGATCTTAACGCCAGCAAAATTCCCGAGTATTATATTCCTGGGATAGACGCAGAATCCTTAGGAAACATAACAGAATTTGCATATACGCGATCTTGTTCTTTAACTGGTGACAATGTTCAAAAATTGTTAGCTGCTGCCGATCAGTTTAACGTAATGGGAATGGTGCGAGAATGTTGTGATTTCATTGGCGATCGGATAAGTATCTACAATTGTTTCGGTGTTTTAAATATAGCGAGAACGTATTTTTGTAAAGATCTAGAAAAGCGAGCTTGGAAGTTCATTATGAAAAATTTTATCGAGCTTTGGTCTGTGAACGAGGAGTATTTAAACTTGGATGTAAACGAAATGAATCAGTTTATTGGTGCCGATAATTTGAACGTTCGGAATGAAGAGATGGCCTTCAACGCTGTTTTAAAATGGATAAATCATGACCCAGAAAACCGTAAACAGTACATAGCAAAATTACTTCCTACTGTAAGACTTGGTCTGCTAGATGCGAATTTTTTTGTTGAAAAAATAAAAGCGCATCCCTTTGTGAAGGATAACGACGAATGCAAACAGTTAATCATTGAAACTTTGAAGTTTTTGTACGATTTAGGGATGAACGCAGAAGCTGAGGAAAACGAAAAGGAAAGGGTAGTACTAGAAAGCCCACTAGCAAAGCCTAGAATACCACATGAAATATTATTTGCTGTTGGAGGTTGGAGTGGTGGAAGTCCAACCAACTTGATAGAAGCTTATGATACCAGAGCTGATCGCTGGGTTAAGGTAACAACTAACGGTGAAATTGGACCTAGAGCGTATCACGGCTGTGTAGTACTCGACCAGCTAGTGTACATAATCGGTGGCTTTGATGGAATGGAATATTTCAACAGCGTCCGTATTTTTGACCCCGTCAGTAAGTCATTTAGAGAAGCCGCCCCCATGAATTCACGACGCTGTTACGTCAGCGCTGTTGTTCTCGGTGGCTTCATTTACGCAATGGGCGGCTTTGACGGGCACACGCGGCTGAACACAACCGAGCGTTTTAATCCCAAAACAAATCAATGGAGCTTGATTGCACCTATGCACCTGCAGCGCAGCGACGCCAGCGCCACTGTGCTCGATGGAAAAATCTACATCACTGGAGGCTTCAACGGCCAAGAATGTCTAAGTTCTGCAGAAGCGTATGACCCGGAAACGGAACTATGGACCATGGTAGCGCCAATGAGAAACAGGCGCAGTGGAGTTAGTTGTACAACGTACCATGGGCAAGTTTACGTACTGGGTGGTTTCAATGGTATTTCAAGGATGTGTAGCGGAGAAAAGTACAATCCGGTTACTGACACTTGGTCAGCAATACCGGATATGTATACACCCCGAAGTAACTTTGCAGTAGAGGTAATGTCACTCATATAATACATGCGGTGAATTAGAATCTAAATGTGAGATTTCTGTTGATGATATAACAATCCATAAGAGTACACAATGCATAGTACAAATAGAGAAACACACATTAAATTTATTCGCAGAGTAGCTTTTGACTACGATTGAAGGTGAGTGGATTTGCTGTACTCAAATCGTTTACCATTCTTGTTGTTACAAACCCACCACACTTAAATAAAATTGTGAATCAGAAGGTCTTTGGTTCAAATCTAGATTGCATTCCATTTTTTTCGCATTTCCTGCCTTTCAAAATTAGTGCCAAAATTCAAATAATACTGATAACAATACCAAACTGTGGGTTTGTAACATTATTAATAATAATCTTGACATTTAATATTATAATAATTAGTTTAAGATTCTTATCCCTTATCTATGATTAGTACCCACTGCTCAAAAATATTTTGGGTAGCGTATGTCGGACTTACTATCACGTGTCTATCACAAAATAACATGCACTGTATTAATATTTTTAGTAGACCAGCTTATATTTAGTGCAGACATTTTGGATGTCGTGGTAGGTTTGGCAAACAAGGCTATGACAATACTCAAATAAATAAAACAAACGTCTGTCTTTATTCGACTATTTAAAATAATAGTAGAAAAAAGGTTTTTCAGTACACTAATAGAAAACCTTTAAGCAATAAAAATGTCCGTGTGGGAATTGTTGCAATTTCCCGGTATTTTTGTACATCCCTATGGTAGCATTACTACCAGCAATAAGATAAGTAAACACCCGTATCGTTAACACGGTTTAAAAAACTGAAAACAGGGTTCTTATCCTACATCTTGCTTTACAGCACTTCAGATGGAGTGCACGTCAAGACTCCACGATTTGTCTAACTTCTTAAAAATGACTACATTGTTGTTCGATTTTGTTTTGGTGGTTTGTTCATATTGCTTAGTTATAAAGTACATTCATTTTACTCGACTATTTTCATCATAGTCCCGAATGAGTTTCACTTGGTAAGCCTTCAATGGGGCCACACATATATGTAGAAAACGCTAATTATACATATCTTGCTTTTCGATTGTTATTTGTTACTTCCAAAGTAATGTACATGTTTGGTTAACATACAATACTTCACATAATATTGCCAGGAGTGTTGCAGTAAATTAAAATACAATTGATATTTTAAAATAATCATTGCAAATAGAAAGAAGTTTTTTAAAGAAACGTCCCCAATTAAAAATGTAGTAGTCCCAATTATGTTCAAGTAGTTCTTACCTGTGAGTCACTTAGGTGCTGGGTACTTTCTGTTCGTCTCCCATAAGTTAGAAATTGTAAAAATTGCAGGTCATTGATGACATGGTATTTGTAATTGGTGGGTTCAATGGAGTGACGACAATTTACCAAGTCGAATGTTACGAAGAGAGCAACAACGAATGGTATGAAGCTACAGACATGGGAATCTACCGCAGCGCCCTGGCCGCTTGCGTGGTAGACGGGCTTCCCAACGTCCGAGATTTTATACACAAAAATCGTGATAAACTTGTGGAAGAAAAGCTAAAATTAACCAGGCAACAAGCAGGACAACAAACTAGACAAGTTCAGTAAATTATTGAATCCAGTGGTTTAATATAAAATTGTACAAACAGCGATAAATATAGTATTAACGATTAACTAGTGAATTGAGCGTTTTTATAATAAAGCTCATATGTATCACCAGAAAAGCTGTTTTTTCTGTTTTCTTAAATGTTCTAATTCGTAATAAGACGAAAACGTTTCTCCTTTTTGTAGCAATTTAAAACTAGTAAGATTAATTTAAACTCTTTAATCCGTATATGAATATATAGCCAGCTGCAAAACAACTGATGAAACCGGTATATGCATATGTACGTTTACCTTGAATACAGCAGAAGAAAAATTAAAATGATGACGAGTGAGAATGGTTGAAATTTAAAAACGCAATCGTTCTAGTCATTCTATTTTTATTACAAAAACGTTGTTACTGTAATATGTTTACAATTATGTTTTTTTAAGAATATATAGTTGTTTCATTTAGATCAAGTTTGATTTGGCTTTTAGAAACGCCATTCTTTTGTTGAGATTTTCAAATGGATTACCAGAAGGATACCCTAGATGTCTGACGACTGGAAATATCCAGACATTTTGCAGCCAGAAATTTTACTGGTTTGATTTGTTAATCCTGAAAAAAACAGGATGGTTTAATGTAGTTATGAAAATTTGACCCCAAAAACCGCTTACGTTTCTCAGGTCTGCAAAATCTCTTTGGGATTTACAGTCTTGTGCATATGAGACAAAATTCTCTCTACCGAATCAAAAGTCCAGTGTCAGCACCTTCTACCAGTTTCCAGCAAAAATGTCCCTGAAAACTCGTAGTAGCACTGCTCCTCTACTGTAGCAGTACGGTAGTAGTACTGTGCCATTTCTTATATCCCGTGAGGGTTGGGCGCATAGTAGTAACAGGTCCTCGATACACCATAAAAACATCAGTGAAAATATCATTTCCAATCATATCGATTTCTTTTTTCAATGAAAGTTCCTCTTACCTCCTAGGCATCTGTGCTTTCCGCATTAAAAATCGAACCTGCAGTCATATATCCTTGTCTTGACAACCTCCTCTATGACAGCATCATCCTCTTTCTAGATTGCAGCAAGTCCAAATTCTACAAATCCCGAGTAATCTTATTCCAAAATGACTGTTTCTGTCGAACATCATTTTACTTAATTGTGAAGCTTTGACTCTGTGAGCCACAAAGCTTAGATGGACTAAAAAGCAGGTAGGCACTCGATCGTTCAACTGGAAAGGTAACTTCGAGATCACAGAGCAGTATAGTACAGCACATTAAGCTTTTTATCCGCGAGCGCTAGCGTTGCTGATCTAGGAAAACCCCTGACGCTGATTTTTCATCCTTATGTTAGGCATCCAGTTTTCCATCTTTTAATTTAACTTAATTGCCAAACACAGAGCACTAGAATCACGAAATTTACAGAGTAGATACCTGTAAATTATGGGCTTCGAACGTGGTGTGGTGAACGGTGATCAAAAGGTCAAAGACACTAGACACCGGTCAGTTTTTCGATTGCCATTCAACTAGTTTTAGGGATTTGAGTTCATTTTTATAAGCATTTGGGTATTGTGAGATAGGCGTGCAAGAGGAGTTTTAAAAAGCTGGTATTTTTAACAGCTCGAGATAGGAGCCAAAATGCATAACAATGTATAACTCTATAAAACTATTATAACTAGAGTCGAGAAGCTTCCAGGGCAGACATATGAAGTGTCCAGGGGCTGTAACAAAGGTGAAGATAAAAATAAATAAAAACAAAGATCTCGGCGAGAACATCGCAGCGTCTCGAAATTTCAAATTAGTCACGGACATCACGCACATTGTAAGTATTGACATGGGTTAACCGCACTCTAATATTAGACAAGTGCAAAAAATCGGTCACGGCATTACGCTAGCGGATTTGGATCTGAATTTATTCAATTTTGTTATATTCTCGGGATTACCTGGCTTTAGTAAGGCTGTCAAAGGCAAAATCGGGCCCAGAAATTCATGTAGTTAACAGGTTTTTAAGCTGCATTATTAAATTTAGGTAAGAATTGTTAATCCTGGGCCGAAACATTATCTGAAGTTCTCCACTACTACGTTTCACCACGTAACAGTATTTTATAATTATAAACAGTCTATAGCTGATTCTGTTTATCTGTGCAAAAATTCTGTGTTAAAAGACAAATCTAGTGCATGGTAAATGTAGCTGCACGCAGTGGGTTTCTAGTCGATCGATTGATTCCGCAATCAGTTAGTCGGTCGGTCAGGCAGTTGATCTATTGAGTGCTTATCTATCTGTCTGTTTGTCTGTCTGCCAGATGATCACACGCCATGTAATCAGTTTCTCGCTCAGTTAGTCAGTGTACCATTAGGACCTGCGGAGAATGCTTACTCAGCAAACGAAGAGTTATGTTATTCCTGGCAAAGCGCAGAATCTTGTTTGCCAAGGCAAACCACAAGCAATCCTTTTACAAAATGACAAACTTGTTCAGATGTTCCGTCTGGGCAGTAAGCGAAAACGCGTGAAGCCTTTCATCCCAAGCTGTGACGTTACCAGCTCACCCGGGAGTTGCATCTGTAAAAGTAGCAGAGTGGACGTGTTGATAATCCAAATGCGATGTGTTTTTTAAGAAAGCGTGTATTGAAAAAACGTGAAATAATTTGCCCATTAACTTAAGTGATCAAACTAATTTGTGCTGTTTAATTCCTTTTATCCCATCAATCCAGAAATGGATTTTTTTGTGAAGGTAAACTTTGTGTTCAGTACATTAGTGTTACTAGTATCTAGTTTTGCAGTCATCGATCCGACTAAATCACCTATGGAACTTGAAACGTTGGAAAGCTTGAAAAATCAGGCAATAAATAATGTAAATACAAGTGAAACAGACTTAACTGCCAATGAAAAACTTTCAAATGGAAGCGAAGCATACAACGTCTCAGCAACGCTGGATTACGAAACACTAGCAATTTTAAGGAAGCGAGAAAGGTGCGTATTTGCGCGATGTATGTATAACCTATAGTCGATTTATATGCGTTATTTACCTACAGCTCACTTTCAAATAAACAACTAAATCCGATTGCACTTCAAAATACAACAGGGTCAATCATATCTGTTATAAAAAGCAAAAATATTAAACGATATAATCTGAAAAGTGGTTTGCTGTAAAAGCATTACAAGTTAAAATTTTACAAATTTTAATAGCGATATTGCCCCAAAGCCGTTTTTATGCAATGTCTCCTTGAGTAGCTTAATTTTAGATGCAAACGCATTGATAAAAGCCGCTTGAAATTTTCAGAACTATCAGAGTTATTATGCAGATGGTATATTTTTGTTACAAAGAAGTAATCTAATAATCGAGAAATTGCTAAATAGTAAAAATTGGGTTAGTACATTTAATGAATTTGTGTTACGATCTTCAATTGTTAATTCCAAAAGCTCAAAAAAACACTTACGTTTATTAGGCCCAAAGTGAGAAATTCGTGTTTGGAATTTTGCATAAATGTATGAGGTAATTTTTTACTGCAAAATTTTTTAATGGTGGGCATCTGCCCCTCTATTCGTTGGTCGTACTTGCCTCATTGCCAGAAGTGTTTTTAAAGCATTACACTTCGGCTTCCGGCAGTGCACAACAGATTAACTCTCTTCCATTCAAGCACTGCTTACATGTTTATGCCTATGAAACATGACCGTAAAATAACTTGTCCATCCCCGAGACCCCCAACAGGTTGGCCAAGTAAAATCAAACATAAAGATTCATATTACTTGAATTTGCCCCACCAGTAAAATTCCTTGCAATAAATTCCATATTGTTTGATTTGCCATTTTTGTGTGTAGTCAGCGTGGCACTAGCCACAAAGTTTTAGAGAATTTTGTTTTAAATACTTTTCCAACCATTAATGATTATTAATGTCAACATGCGTTAACATGAACATTGAAAATAACAGAGAAAATAACTATGTTGAAAGGAAACGACAGGCGCGGTTGATCCAAATTCAAGCCGAGATCCTGCGGAGACTGGGCCTGAAGAGAAAGCCAAATATTACCTCTAACGTGTTCACGGAGGAGGAGAGGGAGAACCTAATGGATCTTTTTGAGCGTAACTACGTTACAACAGAGGAAGAGGGTGGAGACAATTCAGGTGTCAGTAGCCAGGTCATCTACACGAAGAAATTTAAGAGCGCACCGGGATCTTGTAAGTGGTGTGCAGCACATTACGTTTCGTAATCGCTTTATACTTTTGTAAATTTAATAAGATGAAACCCGTCCTAGAAATTTGCCTAGCTTGTTTAAATGAAACTCGATTAGTTCTGTGACCCACAACGAAGCTAAGCTGACAAGTTGTAAAGCAGTTTATTGACCTGGAGGGATGACTTGGTCCAAAAAGCCATACCTTTTTGCGCCAAAAGCGATTTCGAATGCTTACCATATTATGCTGCACGAGAGTGATTTAAACAGTGGGCGAGTCAAACTGAGGTTTAAAAATGGTTGCAAAATGACGCGTTTAATGTGCTTTTATTTGTGGGTACTTTATTAAGTTCTTATTCTCCCTTCGCCGAATAATTATTATAACTTTTCCATATCAAATAGTTTTCCTGTCATCGAATTTCGCTGTCTGTAAGATCTATAATATTATTTTAATAACATTAACAACTACATTAACACTCGAAAAAACAAAAGCGCGATGTCATATTGGTTTGTAAGTACTTAAAAAGTAAATATCTCTTGTCATTTATTGAACGTTCGTTCTGAATTTCATTAATATACAAATGAAAAGCTGCCAGACGTTACGTCAACAATCTGCTTGTTAACTTTCCATCGACCTTCAGACGTTTTTAAGTTGGACGTCTGCCAGTACTGCAAACTCGTCTGAGGGGAAATTACGCCAGATGTATAAACGGTAAAATGTGAAGTTGGTGCATCTTTTGTAGCGGATTTGGTGTTAATGCCTGCTGCACGCGCTCAACTTTTGCCACCTCACTTGCCTGCGACTAAACGATATAGTCATAAGGTGACCGACTCCTTACAGTCGCCAGAGTTGAAAAAAACTTTCTAATGTGTTACCTATGCATGCATACGCTACGTATGTTTTTGTGTTATATGCTGGATGTATAGGATAATTACCGATTTTTTAAATACACGGTTAAATTATTTGTGTATTTTTTGCTTCATTTAATGCACATTCGTTAATTAGGCTATCCACCTGAGCATTTGGCGGAAGGAGTCGAATGGAACAGCACCAATTTGTTCAGACTTTATTTCGATGTATCTGAATTTGAGACTAAACAAACGGATTTGGTGGAAACCAAGGTGTCTTCTGCTACCTTGAGATTATACCTCATTCCTCATAGTAGTAATGCCACAAACAATGAAAGCTTGGAAACAAATCATAGGATTGAAAGGCAAGTTTAGACAACATTTATATCTTTGCTATTCGTAGGCCTATATGACGTTGTATAAGTTTATTGTGTAACTTAGTATGATTTACATGTATGTATGTTGTTTACCATCCCGTCATTCACTAAAACGTATTCAATTATGCAAACGCACAAAAGTAATATCAAATTACCAAGCCTGATAAATTTTTGCACCTCTGTTGGGACTCGAACACCAGGGCCTTCTGACTTCCGGGCATTTAATGTTAACTATTACAAACCATGGACTCTAACTTTTCAGACCAAGAAATTTAGAAAATAAGCCGTAAGAGGTCTATTAATAGGGAAACATGGTCCACACTGCATCAAGGCAAACAACGAAGTCAGTCAGTTATATAATTACAAAAAAGTAATGCTAAATGAGAAAGTCTGAAAAATTTTTCCCTTTACTTGGACTCGAACGTCAGACCATTTGATGCAAATTAACCTATCAAACACATTCATCACGAATCAGGCAATTTAAATGTCTGAATTTCATATTTACCCGATCAGATCCACTCCAAAAAAGGAAGGACGAAAACGCGGAAAGAAGAGATCTGGTTCACGACGAGGTCGGCGAAACAATAAAGTTAGAAAAAATCGCAATGATAAGCGGAATGTAGAGAAGATACAGATAGGTGTCTATTACTATGTGGAGGCAACCCTGACAAAGTTACAAGGTGAGACAGATCTGTAGAAAATGTCATTTATAGTAATGTTAATTTTCATAATCAAATTGCACGTTATGTTATAATATTTTACAGTATTAATAATGATATAAATAAATTAGCAGTCTTGGGATGGTTAGTAAATACATGGGTGACTACCAAGAAATCTACTTGTGAACCGTTTTATCAGTCATACCCTCTCAAGCTTTTTTCCGTTGAAGGATACACGTCTGAATGTGACTAAAACACTTGTGTCGGCTCAGTCTCTTACCTTGGAGGTTATCATTAATAATTAGTTAGGAATACTATTAATCAAGAATACGTGTAATACATTTAGATACTGTTTAATACACTGGTAAAAGTGATAACTTAATTATTGTATTGAAGATTTAGAAGAAACTACATGTTTAAAAAATTGCTGTCAGCCCAACTGAATATACTTACGTGATTTAGTGGCATACTTCACTGAGACGGTTTACTCGGTAGTCTATTCACATTGAAACAGTTTATTCATGTTTGGACAACTAAAGTAAAACTGTTCTTCCACATAGTAAAGAGGACAAAACCGGTAATGCAACAAGAAGGATGGGTCAGTTTCAATATGAAATCCCTAATAAAGGAGTGGATTAGAAAATCTCACAAAAACTTTGGCATGGAAATAAAGGTTCAAGATAGTCAAGGGGAACCAGCTTCCCCTTTTCAATACATTTCTCCACTCAACTGCGATGTACATAGAGGTTCGCGAGTTTTCCTTGTTCATTCACGTATGTGCTCTTAATTTCATTTTATTAGCTTTACATTGCAGTTCATCAAATTTTCATTAATTTTAGTTTTAATTTCATAATTTCCTAACTTTTACCCAGATTTTTTTGAATACAAATTTTAATTTGAGTTATCGGTAATGTATGTTGAGTTTGCAACGTAAGCTATACTATTCGTTTAATAATAAAACTGGCTGCAAATTTAGTTATTTTATTATGCATGTAAGTTTTATTAAATCCAGTGGGACATACAAAAGCTATTCCTGATTATTTTTTATGTTAGAAATCATAACAGCTTATGATCGTGTCAGTTTAGAGTCTATAAACTAGCACTAACAAAAAAAAGATCCAGCTTTATCTAAAAAAAAAGTATGAAAGAGCTTCAAAATTTTCTAGAAGATATATGCAAATTTTATAACAAACACAAAATCTTCCTCTCCTGGCAGTCTAAAAAATTATGGTGGCATTGTTTAGCTTTTTCTTTTCATAGAAATGAAGAATTACGTATTACCAAACCAAGTGCACAATGCCACACATTCGCATCTTAAGGAGCAGTGCCCATGGCTCAACATTGTAACCGAAGATTTTCCTAAACACGTAGCAGCAAGTTCCCAAGCTACCCAATTTGCTCGAGTCGGTCACATGGATATCATACGGAAGCTGGGACCGATGAGTTCTGCTAACTTTTTGAATTTACAAGCTGTACGAAAAATGAAGCTTCAACAAACTAAGAATGATAGCATTGATGGCAATGAAGATTCGCTGCCACATCTGTGACATCAGCTTGCAAATGGTGCAGCTAGTAATGTAGAAATGATGACACAAAAAATGAGTTGAAAAAAACACATTTGTAAGTCAGGTTCACTAAAGCGCTAACTGTCAATGTGTTTTTATTATAAATACTGGTGTAACTGAACTGTATGAGGAATAAATCATATTCATAAAAGCACGTCAAGCAAAATAATTAAGAAATTAAGTAACATGTACAATCATTATAATGTGTCTGCAAAAATTACTTTATAAGTGAGAAAAGCAAAAGTTTCAGGTAAATTGTATTATTTACAGTTTGCGAAACAGCTACTATGAGT